>OW971901.1:1200000-1800000 GCA_943193645.1 Acentria ephemerella | reverse complement strand
TACCCCGCCGAATACACCAGAGCCCGAGGCAGCGCCCGAGGCACCAGCTCGAGCTGCAGCACCAGCACCAGCCCTAGCCGCAGCACCAGCACCAGCCCTAGCGGCAGCATTAGCCGCTGCAGCAGCGCTGGCGGAAGAAGCGGCGCTAGCTCCACCGAAACCATATCCCACTGGACCGACCGGGTACAGGCCGCCTAGTCTGTTCGCTTCAGCAGCGCTCAGGGTGAAAATATCGATGTCCACGTCGATGTCATTGACGGCCTTGGCGCTGGGTCCGTGGTGGTATGGGTATGGAGAAGGAACTCCGGGAATAAATGGTGGGTTTGTTAGGTATGCATGCTGGGAAGGAAATATTGTATATATATATATTATACTATATGTAAATAATAAGCGAAATAATTCGATTCTTTAAAGGAAAAAAACTAATGGAATCGAGCTTTGTAAAAAGAAAAATTAAATAATGACTCAATCGACATAATAATATAAAAATCAAACTACTAATGAAAGTGCGCTTCGTTATTAGTTTAAATATTACATTTAGTTACCTGCATAATAATATAAAAATCAAACTACTAATGAAAGTGCGCTTCGTTATTAGTTTAAATATTACATTTAGTTACCTGGATAAGGCAAGCCTGGATGATGCAGAGCAGCAGGAATCCGTAGGAGGACATGTTGAAACTTAGGAGTTAATTCAACGAATGGTGAATTCAATGTGCTTTTAGAAACACTTTGATTGGTATATATACTGTAACCATAAATATGTGTCATAACTTTTTACCAATGTCATATATGTAGCCTATTTACGGACGTGAGAAAACCTATAAAGCAATTTTTTAAACAAAACGTTTAAAAGTACAATATTTATTTATCAACGTATTTTGAAATTATTTTGTACAATGATATCTTTATCATTGTAAAAAATAATTTCAAAATAGGCACTGCAATTTAAGTTAGTAACATTGATAACAACTTTAATATAAAAACGTGGTCGAAAACTTCATACGCACACCTTGTTGAACATTCAACTGATCACCACTACAATGGTAGCCAAATTCGTTTTGTTCTGCGCTTCGGCACTTTTCATCCAAGTAAGTGAAGTTAATTTCTATGAACACTATTTAGTTAACATTGAAATGCAAATATCAAAATTGATAATTCATTTCAGGCTGCTGTCGGTCACGTCATCAACTGGAGCCCCCCCCTTGGCTATGGATTAGGAGGCGCTAGTGCTGCGTCTAGCGCCGCGAGTGCGGCTGCGGCTAGAAGGGGTGGAGCGAGCTCAGCGGCGTCAAGTGCAGCAGCTGCAAGTGCGGCAGCTTCCAGAAATGCTGCAGCAGCAAGTGCCGCTGCCGCTAGTGCCGCTGCAGCAAGGGGTGGTCTATCAAGTTCAGCAGCATCAAGCGCCGCGGCCGCTAGTGCGGGTGCAACAAGGGGTGGTCTAGCGAGCTCTGCAGCCTCAAGCGCCGCAGCAGCTGCAGCTGCCGGTGCATCATCTGCTGGCCTCTCCGGCTACGACATCGTGTACAGTGGGCCTCTGCTGGTGACATCTTCCTCTCCGCTCTATCCGAGTGGCTTATACGTCTCGTCAGATATCGCGCTGGACGGTACTGTGGACGTGTCCGGCTTGCTACCATTCCTGAGCGCAGTGGGCTTCGAGGGCTCTTTCCCAACCGCTGGCTCTGGCATCGCAACCTGCGGCTGCGGTTCCGGCAATGTTGGCATTATCAACCAGCACTAATTCATGATTTTGATTTCATTTGTGACTACATTTATGTCTTTTAAAAATTCTTAACTGCAACTGCTATATCTGCCCATATTGACCGGCCACTGTTTGAGAGCCACTGAATTTATTTTTAATGACATTTTATCTTGTTACATTTCAATCTCTATTGTTCATTCGTCTGCTATTAAATATCAATTTGTAGTTACTTTTGTTTTTCTTCATTTCTATGTTTAAGAGGTTTTTTTACTAATTTTTTGATCACCACGAAACTTGTCAAAGCTATCGGTATAATCGCGCTCAAAAGATTAATACACATTCTCGCACAGTGTCTAAGATCGAAAGATCATCTCATCTGTATTATTTGAATTTTATTCTTTCTACGTATTATAAGTTTTATAAACAATAACAGGATAATTTGCATATATTAGTCAATAACATCGTCAGTTGCAATCACACTACAGATGCACAACTACTTCAGAAAATTCCTACCGAATTAAACCTTCCTATCCTCTTTTTTTTGTTTCTCTTATATATAATAATATATAGATGTTCTAACGAACATAGCTAAAACTCAATAACGTCTTAACCGATTTGAATAATTCTTATTTTGTTTTGATCGGTTTAATTTAGGGGTAAATAAGTATGGAATATCATCTTGGATTATTGATTTTTTTTTTGGTGACGTGCTATTTAAAACTTACATTTCTTATATCTCAAAATTAGAAAATTTTGTTAGATGGCAGTAGTGACATGGTTAGGGTGGCACAAAGTTCACCTGCTCAACTAGTTAAAGATAAAGAAAATCCTGTAAAAACCCCCGCTTGCCATGCGGTTGTGCCGTGTGGAATTTTCGGAGCCTTATTTGACTTTGACAGGAAAACTGTGATAAAAGTTTCCTAGAATTTTCATTGATGAGTATGTCTGTCGAGTCAATCAACTCGGAGAGTATAATTATCAAAATATCAAAAAATATCATTGGCTGTATTATTTGTATTTGGCTGGTTGTCATGACACTAAAAAGGTGCCATTTCAAAAAAAGAATGAAATTAGGAAAATTTTGTTCCCACTATTTTTAAATTGTTTTTCTTTCTGTTAAAATGAGCGAATCAAATGAAGAAATTAGTTACATTTTAAAATTTTATTACAAAAAAGGAAAAATGTATTGCCAAAATTTTGACGTTTATGGACCTAATGCAATGTCAGTAAGAGTAGCACAAAGTTGGTTAAAGCGTTTTCAATCCTGGAATTTTGATGTCAAAGATACACCTAGCTCTGGTCGCCCTGTTACGGATAAAAGGGAAGCTACTTTTGAAAAAGTGTATATCGGCAGTTAAGACATAGCTGAATAACTGGGATTTGACCACAAAACAGTTTTGACCCATTTGAAAAAAGCTGGGTACACAAAAAAGCTCAATACTTGGATGCCACACAAGCTCATTAAAAGAAACCTAATGAACCGTGTACTCATTTGCGATTCTTTATTGAGACTTAATGAAACCGAACTGTTTTTGAAGAGATTGGTAGCTGGTGATGAAAAGTGGATCACATATGACAGAACGTGCGAAAAAAGTCGTGGTCAGAGGTCAGGCTTCACAGCCTGTGGCAAAACCTGAGTTAAGTCTTAATAAGGTGATGCTGTGTCTATGGTGGGATTGGAAGGGCATTGTTAATTGTGAGCTTTTACTCTCGGAACGACCGGAATTGATTAACAGAAAGGGTGTGGTCTTTCATCACGATAATGCTAGACCATATACATCTTTAGCCACTCAGCAATAATTAAAAGAGTTTGGCTGGGAGGTGTTAATGCATCCGCCATATAGCCCTAACCTCTCACCTTCAGATTAACACCTGTTTTGGTCTCTTCAGAATTCTTTAGGTAGTGTCAGGTTAACATCAAGAGAGGACTGTTAAAACTATTTGTTGCATTTTTTAACCAGAAGTCCCAAAATTTGTACAGCAACGGGATCATGTCTCTACCTACAAGATGGCAGAAAGTCTACGAACAAAATGGCACAAATATACTGTAATTAAATGTAAATCAACTTTGAAAAAAAATGTCTTGAATTTTCATATAAAATGCGAAAAAACTTTTTCCCTAACCTATTATGATATCATTCGAATATAACAATCCATAACCCCAAACGATCGTGTACACAGCGTAATTAAACATCAAACAAACGAAAAGTCTTCTCATTGTCACCGAGTCAGAATCTGGTGATGGGATTTGGAAATTAATTAAATAAAGTTTAATTTATTTGCTATATGTATTCGAGTTGTTTTAACGACAATACTGACGGTCACCCACCCGACTTTGGCATTGGAAACAACCTCTCAAAATTGTTCAATTTTTTTATAATCCAATTTAAAATACGACTTCAAAACAAAAAGCGAAAATAATTCAATTAATGAACTAATCCAATTTGCTGTCACTTATTGAAGAGAGTTCCTCATGAACATCATGAAACTAGAAAAAGATTACCTCCGCGACGCTCTTCCAAACTGTCTTTTACAGTTTTAACATCAAAAAGTAATGAAATTATAACATCGTAAATGTAGTCGAAGTTAATTCAATTTGCCTTAGTTAACTCAAAAGCTACTCGTCAGATCTTCCTTAAATTTAAGTAGAACTGCATGATAAGCACAAGCTTAAGAATTTAAAAGGGATCATCAAAATTGCTCCAACCAGTAAAAAGTAATGAGGTATCAGACAAAATACACTCAAATTGAGAACTTTTTGTAGCTAACAAAAGTGAATTCCCGATACTTTTGACATTGCCATAGCACTTGTAAACAAGATATTATTATTCTCCTCTACCTATTTCATTCTAGATAGCGCCTTAGGCCTAACTAAAACTGAAGCTCCAAGTATAATAAATAAGACTTTATTTACATTTTTAGTAATAAGAGTTCGACTTTCAGTTAAAATAAATATTTTATGTTAATTTAACAAGTTTTATTGACGAATTTCGGCCGGAAAATGGACTTTATCGATCGATATGTCAGTGTTTAAGACGCTAGTTGAAAATATTATTATTAAACTGTTCTTTATTTTCACTTAACTGTTTTTTTCAAGTGTTATGTTCTATAATGATTTACATCAGATTAAAATGGTAAAATTGACTACTGCCTAAACCCATTTAAGCAGTAGTAAATTTTACCAAATGTCTTCATAGCTAAAAGCTACACAGAACATTTTATGTATTCCGTAAAAAAGTTTTTGATTGAATTGTGAATGAAAAGAAGTTTGCTTTAAAAGTAACGATTATTTACTGAGGATTAACGGACAGGACGAATTTATTAAACAAGATCTGCGCAACCGCAGTTGCCAGTAAGGTAGACGACTCCGCTGGCGGGCACCGAGCCGTCGAAGGCCACAGAGCCAATCACCGGGATACTGCCGTCGACGTAAGTGGAGCCTGAAGCACCTATGGTTCCGCCAACACTTATCTCGCCCTCGCCCACGCCTCCGAATGCGCCGGAACCGAAGCCAGCGCCCGCGGCACCAGATCGAGCCGCAGCACCAGCACCAGCCCTAGCCGCAGCACCAGCACCAGCCCTAGCTGCAGCATTAGCCGCTGCAGCAGCGCTGGCGGAAGAAGCGGCGCTAGCTCCACCGAAACCATATCCCACTGGACCGAGCGGGTAGAGGCCGCCTAGACTGTTTGCTTCAGCAGCGCTCAGGGCGTAAATGTCGATGTCTACATCGATGTCGTTGATGGCCTTGGCGCTGGGTCCGTGGTGGTAGGGATATGGTGCAGGAACACCGGGAATGAACGGTGAACTTCCCCAGGATGATGAGAGGGCATTCTGTAATGAAACAAGTAGACTTTAAATAAAATGAATTAAATACTCTTGACAAAAACATTAAAATTTAGGACGGATAATATAAAAAAAACTATTAAAATTACTTCGAATATTATAAAGTTGCTCAACTCTGCACACAATCCACAAGTTAAATTTAAGTAAAATTTATCAAAAAAAACCCTAATTTATTGATTTATGTATGACACAATCTTGTTTTAAAAATCGTGTCAACGTACATACAAAAATGGGAAAATAATACGTTTTCTGTCTCTTTTCTTTATCCAGAGCTAGAGCAAAACTTACTTTAATTAGATTATCAATTGTATTAATTAGTATTTGGTTTATCAAATTTTAATACTGTATTTAATAAATCTAATTATAAATTTAACTTGGGTTGATGAGTTATGACTATATTGTGTTTATGCGGAGTACACGATACTGAACCTTCAAGCTGCACAATTGTTAGGTTCTATAGATAGCCCGAGGTTTTGAGAGAGTATGCGCCGTAAGAAAGCTTGATCAAACACATAGAAATGGAGGATTATTATTAAAAGTTGGAGTGATTGAATCAACATATTAATATATATATAACAGTACACTACCCTATTTGAAATACAGTTTGACACTTAGTTACCTGGATCAGGCAGGCCTGGATGCAGAGTAGAAGAAATCCGTAAGAGGACATGTTGTGAGAACTTATTCAGCGGACGATGAATTCAGTGTGTTTTTGAAACAATTTGATTGGTTTATATACTGTACCCGTAACAATGTGTCATAACCCTTTACCAATGTCATATCTGTAGCCTATTTACGGACGTGACAAACTTCAAAGTAACCATTACCTTAATAAATCTATTTTTTATCAGAACCTGTGAACTATTCAAAGTATTTCGTATAATGATAAAGAACGAAGGTCTTGTAATATTAGTAAGTAATATTGATAACAACTTTAATATAAAAACGTGGTCGAAAACTTCATAAGCACAAATTGTTGAACATTCAACTGATCACCACTACAATGGTAGCCAAATTCGTTCTGTTCTGCGCTTCGGCACTTTTCATCCAAGTAAGTGAAGTTAATTTCTGTGAACACTATTTAGCTGACACTGAAATGCAAATATTAATATTGAAAATTCATTTCAGGCTGCTGTTGGTCACGTCATCAACTGGAGCCCACCCCTCGGCTATGGATTAGGAGGCGCTAGTGCTGCGTCTAGCGCCGCGAGTGCGGCTGCGGCTAGAAGGGGTGGATCGAGCTCAGCGGCATCAAGTGCAGCAGCTGCAAGTGCGGCAGCTGCCAGAAACGCCGCAGCAGCAAGTGCCGCTGCCGCTAGTGCCGCTGCAGCAAGGGGTGGTCTATCGAGCTCAGCAGCGTCAAGCGCCGCGGCCGCTAGTGCGGCTGCAGCAAGGGGTGGTCTAGCAAGGTCAGGAGCATCAAGCGCTGCGGCCGCTTCAGCTGCCGGTGCGTCATCCGCTGGTCTCCTTGGCTACGATATCGTGTACAGCTCTCCCCTGCTGGTGACCTCTTCCTCACCGCTCTACCCGAGTGGCTTGTCCGTCTCATCTGATATCGCTCTCGACGGTACTTTGGATGTGAACGGCTTGCTGCCATTCTTGAGCGCAGTGGGCTTCGAGGGTTCTTTCCCAACCGCCGGCTCTGGCATCGCAACCTGCGGCTGCGGCTCCGGCAATATTGGCATTACCAACCAGCACTAATTCATGATTATTTTGACTATATTAATGTCTTTCAAAAATTAAATTTCATTACGGCTAACAAGTTATTTTATTAGCAGGTTTTTTACATTTTTAAATAGACAATTATACACTTCACAACATAACATTGAATCAAATCTTAAATTGCGACTTCTATATCTGCCCATATTGGCGGGCTACTGTTTGAGAACTACAGAAATTATTTTGTAATGACATTTTCTCGTTATATTTTAGTGTCTATTGTTTTTCAATTTATAGTTTGTTTTGTTTTTTCTTCGTTTGTATTTGGAAGTGAATCTTGGTTCAGATGTCCTCTATTGATTTTAAACTGAAGCTTGCCCGCGTGCTTCTCTTTTCGTTTACTTCACCCGATGCACCCAATATCGACCGAAATATCAACCCGCGATCGTATTTATGTATACTTATATTATAAAGAGGTACAGTTTGTGAGGTTGTGGTGGGTAATCTCTGGAATGAGGTTGACTTTGCATTTTATATGAATATTTCTTTATTTTCCTAAAAGTTGGCATTATCAAAGTCAAAATCAAAATATCTTTATTTAAAAAGTCTCTTTTAACTCGTTATAATGGATTATGAATGAGAAATATAAATAAATGTACTTAAAGGTATAACACTGATAAATTTAAGTGGTTATTAAAACAATATTTTCAAATTGTCCCAATCTTAAAATGTAAATTAACTAGATATTAATATTAATTATTCTTAAATTAAAACTAACACTAATATGCATATTCCCAATTAACCCTACCTCCGCTTTGACGAATTAGTAGAGGCAGAGAATAAGCGGCGTAAGAAACTCTGAACCTTTAGTAATTGTAATGACATTTACAAATTACGTATGATATTATATTATGTATTAGTATTACACACATATTATTACTTTGTAGTGCGATATTTTACACATCGGTATGTATCATTTCTAGTTTGATTAAGTTTCAATTCAGCTTAATAACAGCTAAAGTTTATTGAAATTGCATTCTTAAATACTCCACGCATTCTTTGTTCTTGCTTTATCCACATTGTTCCATAAATGAGTTACTTGTTTTATGAAGTCTGAAGATTGGAATATACAGTCAAAAAATTAAATTTTATGAATAAATACCTGAGTGATTCACATGGCTTGATTCATATTGCACACATAGCTTTATTTGTAAAATCAAAATATCTTCAATATCAACAGTCTTAATAGCATAAGCAGTATAACTTACTTTTCCAGAGAGGGATGAAATATGAGGATACGATTGCCAGCGTGAATCTAGTTTAATATCCTGATAGACAGAATTTCAATACATTCAATGTTTCTCTTCATTGATTTTAATATGTGTGTCAACAAGCTTCACACGCGGTAATAATAATTTGACGCTTTTAGTTTTCTTTGAATTAAACAATAAATTATTATTTTCAAAGTAGCACAAAACGTTTGAAACGGCATTGCTTATATCTTCATAGTCAATTTTATTTTATTAATTTTAAAAATTAATGAGTCATGTGCAAACAATACTGTCTCTTATATTCCCTTTGTAAAGTAAGTTTATATTAATTAATAATAGCAATGGCCTTATAATGGGTCCCTGTGGAACACCCATATTCATAGGTGCACCCGAAGATTCAGCTTTATTAACTACCGCTCTTTGATTTCGATTGTTCAAATATGATTCTACAAGATTCAAAGAATATATTGATACAGCATAATGTTTTAGATTACCCAGTAAAATTAGGTGGTCAACTCAGTAAAACGCCTTAGACAAGTCGCAGAAAAACCTAGTGCATCCGGTCGATGCTCCCAAGCATTGAATATACTATTCATAAGCGCAATATTTGTATCTGTTGTATTTCTACCTTGTCAATTCAAATTGACTCTAATGGAATAATTGGTTTCTCTTAAAGTTAAACATTTTTTTTCACATATCTTACTTAGGGCAGGTAAAATCAACAAAGGACAAAAATTGGTGGTTTTACTGGTATCTCGAGTTTCAAAAGGTATTATTTTACTCATTTTCATATTATCAAGAAACATACTATTCTTAATGTACTGATTAAATATACGTGCTAACTGGGGAGAAATAACATTGATTTTTTAATTTGTGATGGTAATTGAAATACTCCATGAATCCTCAGTTCTTTTACAGATTAAAAGCTTCTAAGATTGCTTGACACGACAATTTTTACGTCGCTAGTTAAAAACATTATTATTAAACTGTTTTTACTCTGACTTGACTGTTCATTGTAAGAATTACCTTCTCAATCTTTTAAGATCTTCATCAGATCACTCCTGAATTAAAATTAACCCATTTTCGTAGTAGTAACCTTGAACTTTTTAAACATTTAATTTGAATTTTTTAAACAAATTAACATTAAAAGAACAAAAGATCTATGGGGCATATCAACAGACCTTCTTAAAATAATAATAAACAAAATATCACCTTACTTAGCACTTATATTCAATAAATGTATTGATGAAGGGCAGTTCCCTGATCTAATGATATTTCATAATAGTAAAATCATCCCACTATTTAAAGCAGGTAATAAGAGTGATCCATCAAACTTCCGGCTAATTTCTATCCTACCTGCTCTAAGTAAAATTTTTGAAAAAATTATATTTCATCTGTTGCGGTTACACTTTAACTTCAACAAATTATTCAATGAAAAGCAATTTGGTTTCACTAAAAATAGAAGTACTACGGATGCAGGGGTCGCACTCATCAAACAAAAAACAAGCAAGATGCTATAGGTATATTCTGTGATCTATCAAAAGCGTTTGATTGTGTGGATCATCAGATTCTATTAGTAAAATTGAAACATTATGGTCCTTCAGATAATTCGCTACGCCTTATAGGTCGAGTACAAAAAGTTAACATGGGAGTGCCCCAGGGCTCTATATTGGGCCCCTTATTATTTCTAATTTACATTAATGACCTGCCTTATTTTGCTAAAGACTCTGTGAAATAGTTTTATTTGCTGATGACACTTCTTTGATTTTCAAAACCGATAGACGCAAAGACGTATCTGACGAGGTAAATAGTACTCTTTCTCAAGTTCTACTCTGGTTCACGGCTAATAATCTAGTTCTTAATTCTAAGAAAACCAAGTGTATTAAATTTAGTATGTCTATTGTACGGCAGGTCAATATTTGTATTGACATAAATAAGGAACCAATAGTAATAGTTAATTCTACAACATTTCTTGGAATTACTATAGATTCCAAACTACAATGGGGCCCACATATTACGGCTCTGGCAGGAAGATTAAGTTCAGCTGCGCATGCAGTTCGAAAAATAAGACGGCTTACTGATGTGGAAACGGCGAGATTAGTTTATTTCAGCTATTTTCACAGCCTAATGTCGTATGATCTACTGTTGTGGGTTCTCCGCTGCTGACATACAGACGATCTTTGTACTCCAAAAGAGACCTATTCGTGCAATATACTACCTTAGACCACGTGACTCACTAAAAGAACTATTTAAGGAAATTAACATACTAACCGTGGCGTCTCAATACATTTTTGATTGTATTATGTATCTTCGTAAATACAGTAGGTCTTTTCTTAGAAATTCAGACTACCATAGCTTGATAGCATTGAACACCAGAAATAAGCATAAGCTCGCCTTTTCAAGCCACAGACTGCACAAGACCGGTAATTGTATTATAGAAATAAGTAAAAAAATGTACAATTTGCTACCACAAAGTTTTATTGAATTGCCTCTGCATAAATTTAAGTCAACTATTAAAAGTTGTTTGATGAAAAAGGGGTATTACAAGGTGGATGATTATTTTTAAGATAAAAATTTGTGGCCACTATAATTTGCTTCTCTGCACTTATTTATTATATTTTGCAATATTTAAAAATAGATTTTTGATTGCACTGTAAACCAAAACATGTATATGTTTGTAATACTAATACATAATGACATATTGATTTGTAAATGTTATTATTAATACTAATGGCTGAGAGTTTCTTGCGCCGCTTCTTCTCTACAGCTACTAATTCGTCGAAGCGGTAGGGTTAATTGGGAATATGCATACTAGTGTTATTTTTAATTTTAAAATAAATATTATTTTGAAATTAAAACTAATAATTTATTTAGTACATATTTTAATACTGGTACAATATGTAAATGCCTGGTTGATACCCACTTAAAGTTATGACTATTGCCTTTAATTACATTATTTGTTTTTCTCATACATACAGGGCAGCCCAGGATCAAAGTGAACACTTTTAATTCTTAATAAAATTTAAACAAATACATTATTTATCGATGTTTTTCGATTTGTTTACCCCTAGCCATGTACACTTTTCGACAACGCTTCGGCCAAGCCTTTAGTTTTAGTGCCTTGTCGATAACATCCTGTGGCACTTTTCTAAGTTCTTCGCAAATGGCTCTTTTTAAACCAAGAAGAGTGGTGATTTTGCGACGAGATAAATTGTGTTTAAGATAGTCCCACAGGAAGTAGTCGCACGGGGTGCAATCAGGACTGTTTGGAATCCATTCTGTGGGCTCGGTGAATGTGATTCCATTTGATCTTAGAAAGTCGGTGGTCTTTTTTGAGGCATGGGACGGGGTAGAGTCCTGGTGAAAGATGTCGTCGTTGTCCGGGAATAAGCGAGGCCAATCATGGGCGAAAAACGGTTTGAGTATATTGTAAATATAATACTCAGAATTAATTTTGGCACCCGGCTCGACGAATATAGCCGATGTTGGACCTTTGGATGACAATCCAGCTCAAACCATCACACCTTTAGGGTGAGATTTCGTGGCAAATGTGTCAGCTTCGGACCTCGATTGTTCATGACTTAGATATTGGACACTGGTCTTACTACCATTATAATTGAGGTAAAACCATGCCTCATCTGTGGTGACAATGTTTCGCCACCTGTCACCCCTAAATCTCATGTACCGAGGCCACGACCGCCGACGCCTTTTTTCAATTGCGTCCTCCGAAAGATGATGAACTTTCGGTTTCTTGATGAGCCGTAGTTATAATTTTTTCAAATTGCGTTGCACGCACTGCCTGGAAACGCCTAACTCCTTTGACATGAAGATTTGCGTCGGCGGATTAGTGTTTAAGGCCATTTTTTCTTGAGACGGTCCAATTTCTTCTTATCCAGCGAATCATTAGGACCATATTTTCTTATTGCGGGTGGGCGGGCGGTGACATTTTGTTGTTGATTTTTGATGTTGGATATATATCCAAGCGATACGTTGATTTTTTGATTTTTAAAATAGTCCTTAATGGCTCTAAATGACCAATTAAGTTCTAAAAAACTTAAAATCTTCCCTTCAATAAGGGGATCGATTTTTCGGTTCTCCATATTAAAAATAATAAAGTGTAGGGTATCACATTAAAGCACTTTATTGTGGCTTTTTAGTGAACTAAAAATCAACGCGCTAATATAACTAAATATAACTGGTATTAGGTAAAAGAAAATTTAGTTTAAATAGTGAATGAAACAAAGTCTGCTCTATCAGTAACGTTTATTTACTGTGGATTGACGAAGAGGACATGTTTATTAAACCAGATTTGCGCAATTGCAATTTCCAGTAAGATAGACGACACCACCGGCGGGCACCGAGCCGTCGAAGGCCACAGAGCCGATCACCGGGATACTGCCGTCGACGTAGGTGGTGCCTGAAGCACCTATGGTTCCGCCAACACTTATCTCGCCCTCGCCCACGCCTCCGAATGCGCCGGAGCCGAAACCAGCGCCCGCGGCACCAGATCGAGCCGCAGCACCAGCACCAGCCCTAGCTGCAGCACCAGCACCAGCCCTAGCTGCAGCATTAGCCGCTGCAGCAGCGCTGGCGGAAGAAGCGGCGCTAGCTCCACCAAAACCATATCCCACTGGACCGACCGGGTAGAGGCCTCCTAGACTGTTTGCTTCAGCAGCGCTCAGGGCGAAAATGTCGATGTCCACATCGATGTCGTTGATGGCCTTGGCGCTGGGTCCGTGGTGGTAGGGATATGGTGCGGGAACACCGGGAATGAACGGTGAACTTCCCCAGTATGATGAGAGGGCATTCTGTAATGAAACAAGTAGACTTTAAATAAAATGAATTAAACACTCTTCAACAAAAACATTAAAACTTACGACGGATAATTGAAAAAACCTCATAAAATTACTTTTGGATATTATAAGTTGCTCAACTCTGCACACAATCTACAAGTTAAATTTAAGTAAATGGTTCTTTGAATATTTGATTAAAATTTATCAAAAAAAGAACCTTATTTATTGGGTACGATACAATCTTGTTTTAAAAATCGTGTCAACGTACATACAAAAATAGCATGTACATTATAATTAGTATTTGGTTTATCAAATTTTAATACTGTATTGAATAAATCTAATTATAAATTTAACTTGGGTTGATCAGTTATGACTATATTGTGTTTATGCGGAGTACACGATACTGAACCTTCAAGCTGCACAATAGTTAAGTTCTATAGATAGCCCGAGGTTTTGAAACTTTATCAAACACTTAGAAATGGAGGATTATGATCAAAATAATAGAGTTGGAGTGATTGAATCGACATATTAATATATATTTAACAATACACTACCCTATTTGAGATATAGTTTGACACTTAGTTACCTGGATCAGGCAGGCCTGGATGCAGAGTAGAAGAAATCCGTAAGAGGACATGTTGTGAGAACTTATTCAACGGACGATGAATTCAGTGTGATTTTTGAAACATTTTGATTGGTTTATATACTGTACCCGTAACAATGTGTCATAACCCTTTACCAATGTCATATCTGTAGCCTATTTACGGACGTGACAAACTTCAAAGTAACGATTACCTTAATAAAGCAATTTTTTATCGGAACCTGTAAACTATGCAAAGTATTTTGTATAATGATAAAGAACGAAGGTCTTGTAATATAAGTAAGTAATTTTGATAACAACTTTAATATAAAAACGTTGTCGAAAACTTCATAAGCACACCTTGTTGAACATTCAACTGATCACCACTACAATGGTAGCCAAATTCGTTCTGTTCTGCGCTTCGGCACTTTTCATCCAAGTAAGTGAAGCTAATTTCTGTGAAAAATATTTAGTTATTTATTGAAATGCAAATATCAAAATTGATAATTCATTTCAGGCTGCTGTCGGTCACGTCATCAACTGGAGCCCACCCCTCGGCTATGGATTAGGAGGCGCTAGTGCTGCGTCTAGCGCCGCGAGTGCGGCTGCGGCTAGAAGGGGTGGAGCGAGCTCAGCGGCGTCAAGTGCAGCAGCTGCAAGTGCGGCAGCTGCCAGAAACGCCGCAGCAGCAAGTGCCGCTGCCGCTAGTGCCGCTGCAGCAAGGGGTGGTCTATCGAGCTCAGCAGCATCAAGCGCCGCGGCCGCTAGTGCGGCTGCAGCAAGGGGTGGTCTAGCAAGGTCAGGAGCATCAAGCGCTGCGGCCGCTTCAGCTGCCGGTGCGTCATCCGCTGGTCTCCTTGGCTACGATATCGTGTACAGCTCTCCCCTGCTGGTGACCTCTTCCTCACCGCTCTACCCGAGTGGCTTGTCCGTCTCATCTGATATCGCTCTCGACGGTACTTTGGATGTGAACGGCTTGCTGCCATTCTTGAGCGCAGTGGGCTTCGAGGGTTCTTTCCCAACCGCTGGCTCTGGCATCGCAACCTGCGGCTGCGGCTCCGGCAATGTTGGCATTACCAACCAGCACTAATTCATGATTATTTTGACTATATCAATGTCTTTCAAAAATTAAATTTCATTACGGCTAACAAGTTATTTTATTAGCAGGTTTTTTACATTTTTAAATAGACAATTATACACTTCACAACATAAAATTGAATCAAATCTTAAATTGCGGCTTCTATATCTGCCCATATTGGCGGGCCACTGTTTGAGAACTACTGAAATTATTCTGTAATGACATTTTCTCGTTATATTTTAATGTCTATTGTTTGTCAATTTATAGTTTGTTTTGTTTTGTCTTCGTTTGTATTTTGAAGTGAATCTTGGTTCAGATGTCCTCTATTGATTTTAAACTGAAGCTTGCCCGCGTGCTTCTCTTTTCGTTTACTTCACCCGATGCACCCAATATCGACCGAAATATCAACCTCCGATCGTATTTTGTACTAATATTATAAAGAGGTAAAGTTTGTTAGGTTGTGGTGGGTAATCTCTGGAATGAGGTTGACTTTTCATTTAAGATGAATATTTCTTTATTTTTCCTAAAAGTTCAAAATCAAAGTCAAAGTCAAAATATCTTTATTTAAATAGACTTATTTATTAAGTTCTTTAAAATAGTCATAAAGGTTATAATTATGAGAAAAGTAAATAAATGTAATTAAAGTTATAACACTAGTAATAGTAATAACTTTGAGTGGTTATTAAAAGGATATTTTCATATTTTCCCAGTTTTAAAATTTAATTAGGTAGATATTAATATAATATTTATTAAGTTATATATTGAAATGCATATTCCCAATTAAACCTGCCACCGCTTCGAGGAATTAGTAGCTTCTGAGAAGAAGAGGTGTAAGATAATAAACCTTTCGTATTTGCAATGACATTATTACTTTGTAGTGCGATATTTTATACATCGGTATGTAACATTTCTAGTTTGATTAAGTTTCAATTTATCTTAATAACAGCTGAAGTTTATTTCAATTGCTTTCTTAAATACTCCACGCATTCTTTGTTCTTGCTTCATCCACATTGTTCCATAAATGAGTTACTTGTTTTATGAAGTCTGAAGAATGGAATATACAGTCAAAAAATTAAATTTTATGAATAAATACCTGAGTGATTCACATGGCTTAATTCATATTGCACACATAGCTTTATTTGTAAAATCAAAATATATTCAATATCAACAGTCTTAATAGCATAAGCAGTATAACTTACTTTTCCAGAGAGGGATGAAATATGAGGATACGATTGCCAGCGTGAATCTAGTTTAATATCCTGATAGACAGAATTTCAATACATTCAATGTTTCTCTTCATTGATTTTAATATGTGTGTCAACAAGCTTCACACGCGGTAATAATAATTTGACGCTTTTAGTTTTCTTTGAATTAAGCAATAAATTATTATTTTCAAAGTAGCACAAAACGTTTGAAACGGCATTAATTTTAAAAATTAATGAGTCATGTGCAAACAATACTGTCTCTTATATTCCGTTTGTAAAGTAAGTTTATATTGATTAATAATAGCAATGGCCTTATAATGGATCCCTGTGGAACACCCATATTCATAGGTGCACCCGAAGATTCAGCTTTATTAGCTACCGCTCTTTGATTTCGATTGTTCAAATATGATTCTACAAGATTCAAAGAATATATTGATACAGCATAATGTTTTAGATTACCCAGTAAAATTAGGTGGTCAACTCAGTAAAACGCCTTAGACAAGTCGCAGAAAAACCTAGTGCATCCGGTCGATGCTCCCAAGCATTGAATATACTATTCATAAGCGCAATATTTGTATCTGTTGTATTTCTACCTTGTCAATTCAAATTGACTCTAATGGAATAATTGGTTTCTCTTAAAGTAAGACAGCATTTGATTAACATTTTTTTTCACATATCTTACTTAGGGCAGGTAAAATCAACAAAGGACAAAAATTGGTGGTTTTACTGGTATCTCGAGTTTCAAAAGGTATTATTTTACTCATTTTCATATTATCAAGAAACATACTATTCTTAATGTACTGATTAAATATACGTGGTAACTGGGGAGAAATAACATTGATTATTGAATTTGTGATGGTAATTGAAATACTCCATGAATCCTCAGTTCTTTTACAGATTAAAAGCTTCTAAGATTGCTTGACACGACAATTTTTACTTTTTAAACATTTAATTTGAATTTTTTAAACAAATTAACATTAAAAGAACAAAAGATCTATGGGGCATATCTACAGACCTTCTTAAAATAATAATAAACAAAATATCACCTTACTTAGCACTTATATTCAATAAATGTATTGATGAAGGGCAGTTCCCTGATCTAATGATATTTCATAATAGTAAAATCATCCCACTATTTTAAGCAGGTAATAAGAGTGATCCATCAAACTTCCGGCCAATTTCTATCCTACCTGCTTTAAGTAAAATTTTTGAAAAAATTATATTTCATCAGTTGCGGTTACACTTTAACTTCAACAAATTATTCAATGAAAAGCAATTTGGTTTCACTAAAAATATAAGTACTACGGATGCAGGGGTCGCACTCATATAACAAAAAACAAACAAGGTATATTCTGTGATCTATCAACAGCGTTTGATTGTGTGGATCATCAGATTCTATTAGTAAAATGAAACATTATGGTGCTTCAGATAATTCGCTACGCCTTATAGGTCGAGTACAAAAAGTTAACATGGGAGTGCCCCAGGGATCTATATTGGGCCCCTTATTATTTCTAATTTACATTAATGACCTGCCTTATTTTGCTAAAGACTCTGTGAAATAGTTTTTTTGCTGATGACACTTCTTTGATTTTCAAAACCGATAGACGCAAAGACGTATCTGACGAGGTAAATAGTACTCTTTCTCAAGTTCTACACTGGTTTACGGCTAATAATCTTGTTCTAAATTCTAAGAAAACCAAGTGTATTAAATTTAGTATGTCTAATGTACGGCAGGTCAATATTTGTATTGACATAAATGAGGAACCAATAAAAATAATTAATTCTACAACATTTCTTGGAATTACTATAGATTCCAAACTACAATGGGGCCCACATATTACGGCTCTGGCAGGAAGATTAAGTTCAGCTGCGCATGCAGTTCGAAAAATAAGACGGCTTACTGATGTGGAAACGGCGAGATTAGTTTATTTCAGCTATTTTCACAGCCTAATGTCGTATGATCTACTGTTGTGGGTTCTCCGCTGCTGACATACAGACGATCTTTGTACTCCAAAAGAGACCTATTCGTGCAATATACAACCTTAGACCACGTGACTCGCTAAAAGAACTATTTAAGGAAATTAACATACTAACCGTGGCGTCTCAATACATTTTTGATTGTATTATGTCTCTTTGTAAATACAGTAGTTCTTTTCTTAGAAATTCAGACTGCCATAGCTTGATAGCATTGAACACCAGAAATAAGCATAAGCTCGCCTACTCGTACAATTTGCTACCACAAAGTTTTATTGAATTGCCTCTGCATAAATTTAAGTCAACTATTAAAAGTTGTTTGATGAAAAAGGGGTATTACAAGGTGGAAGATTATTTTTAAGATAAAAATTTGTGGCCACTATAATTTGCTTCTCTGCACTTATTTATTATATTTTGCAATATTTAAAAATTGATTTTTGATTGCACTGTAAAACAAAACATGTATATGTTTGTAATACTAATACATAATGACATATTGATTTGTAAATGTTATTATAAATACTAATGGCTGAGAGTTTCTTGCGCCGCTTCTTCTCTGCAGCTACTAATTCGTCGAAGCGGTAGGGTTAATTGGGAATATGCATACTAGTGTTATTTTTAATTTTAAAATAAATATTATATTAAAATTAAAACTAATAATTTATTTAGTACATATTTTAATACTGCTACAATATGTAAATGCCTGGTTGATACCCACTTAAAGTTATGACTATTGCCTTTAATTACATTATTTGTTTTTCTCATACATATTCCCTGTTGTGACGATTTAAAAGAACTTAGTAAATGAGTCTATTTAAATTAAGTAATTTTTACTTTGACTTTGAACATTAACCAAATGTTTTCATAAGTACAAGCTATACAAATAACTGGTATTAGGTAAAAGAAAATTTAGTTTAAATAGTGAATGAAATAAAGTCTGCTCTATCAGTAACGTTTATTTACTGTGGATTGACGAACAGGACATGTTTATTAAACAAGGTTTGCGCAATTGCAATTTCCAGTAAGATACACGACACCACCGGCGGGCACCGAGCCGTCGAAGGCCACAGAGCCGATCACCGGGATACTGCCGTCGACGTAGGTGGAGCCTGCAGCACCTATGGTTCCGCCAACACTTATCTCGCCCTCGCCCACGCCTCCGAATGCGCCGGAGCCGAAGCCAGCGCCCGCGGCTCCAGATCGAGCCGCAGCACCAGCACCAGCCCTAGCCGCAGCACCAGCACCAGCCCTAGCTGCAGCATTAGCCGCTGCAGCAGCGCTGGCGGAAGAAGCGGCGCTAGCTCCACCGAAACCATATCCCACTGGACCGAGCGGGTAGAGGCCGCCTAGACTGTTTGCTTCAGCAGCGCTCAGGGCGTAAATGTCGATGTCTACATCGATGTCGTTGATGGCCTTGGCGCTGGGTCCGTGGTGGTAGGGATATGGTGCAGGAACACCGGGAATGAACGGTGAACTTCCCCAGGATGATGAGAGGGCATTCTGTAATGAAACACGTAGCCTTTAAATAAAATGAATTAAATAATCTTGACAAAAACATTAAAACTTAGGACGAATAATAGAAAAAAAACTATTAAAATTACTTCGAATATTATAAAGTTGCTCAACTCTGCACACAATCCACAAGTTAAATTTAAGTAAAATTTATAAAAAAAACCCTAATTTATTGATTTATGTATGACACAATCTTGTTTTAAAAATCGTGTCAACGTACATACAAAAATGGGAAAATAATACGTTTTCTGTCTCTTTTCTTTATCGAGCTAGAGCAAAACTTACTTTAATTAGATTATCAATTTTTTATTTATTTATTGTAATAAATAGTATTTGTGTTATCAAATTTTAATTCTGTATTTAATAAATCTAATTATAAATTTAACTTGGGTTGATGAGTTATGACTTTAATGTGTTTATGCGGAGTGCACTATACTGAACCTTCAAGCTGCACAAAAGTTAGGTTCAATAGATAGCCCGAGGTTTTGAAACTTGATCAAACACTTAGAAATGGAGGATTATGATCAAAATAATAGAGTTGGAGTGATTGAATCGACATATTAATATATAAATAACAGTACACTACCCTATTTGAGATATAGTTTGACACTTAGTTACCTGGATCAGGCAGGCCTGGATGCAGAGTAGAAGAAATCCGTAAGAAGACATGTTTGAAACTTAGGAACTTATTCAGCGGACGATGAAATCAGTGTGCTTTTTGAAAATTTTGATTGGTTTATATACTGTACCCGTAACAATGTGTCATAACTTTTTACCAATGTCATATCTGTAGCCTATTAACGGACGTGAGAAAACTTTAAATTACAGTCACCCAAAGCAACTTTTATCGTAACCTATAAACTAATGAATTTTGAAATTATTTTGTGTAATGATAAAGAACAAAGGCCTTGTAAGTTAAGTAAGTAAAATTGATTACAACTTTAATATAAAAACGTGGTCGAAAAATTCATAAGCACACCTTGTTGAACATTCAACTAATCACCACTACAATGAATGCCAAATTCGTTCTGTTCTGCGCTTCGGCACTTTTCATCCAAGTAAGTGAAGTTCTCTATATATATCTCGGAACACTATTGGCTGAAAAATCTGTGAAAAAAATTTAGTTATTTATTGAGATACTAATATCAAAATTGATAACTCATTTCAGGCTGCTGTTGGTCACGTCATTAATTTGAGCCCGCCTCTCGGCTATGGATTAGGAGGCGCTAGTGCAGCGTCTAGCGCCGCGAGTGCGGCTGCGGCTAGAAGGGGTGGAGCGAGCTCAGCGGCGTCAAGTGCAGCAGCTGCAAGTGCGGCAGCTGCCAGAAACGCCGCAGCAGCAAGTGCCGCTGCCGCTAGTGCCGCTGCAGCAAGGGGTGGTCTATCGAGCTCAGCAGCATCAAGCGCCGCGGCCGCTAGTGCGGGTGCAGCAAGGGGTGGTCTAGCGAGCTCAGCAGCCTCAGGCGCCGCAGCAGCTGGTGCATCATCCGCTGGTCTCCTTGGCTACGATATCGTGTACAGCTATCCCCTGCTGGTGACCTCTTCCTCCCCGCTCTACCCGAGTGGCTTGTCCGTCTCATCTGATATCGCCCTCGACGGCACTTTGGATGTGAACGGCTTGCTGCCATTCTTGAGCGCAGTGGGCTTCGAGGGCTCTTTCCCAACCGCCGGCTCAGGCATTGCAACCTGCGGCTGTGGATCTGGCAGTGTTGGCATCATCAAGGAGCACTAATTTACTATTATTTTGACTATAAAAATGGATTTCGAAAATTAAATTTTATTTCGGCTAACACTTTGTTTCAATAGCAAAATAATATTATTTTTCAGGGTTCCGTACCTAAAGGATCCAAACGGAGCCCTACTACTATCATTCAAATGTCCGTCTGTCCATCTGTCGCCTGTCACACATGTTAAACAGTCAAACCTTGAAATTTGCACTGTATGTATCATATTTACTCAATTCCATAAAATAGTCGACAAAAGTGTTTTTAGTGTTTTAAATGAAAAAAAAAAGATTTTACGGAATATTTAATGACTTCTTAGAATATTACTTCTTAATATGTAATCTATTTAATATATAGCAAGGTCATGTATAGGGCCATCATCATTGTGTTGCAACGAAGTGTCTGCTTTGCATATCTACTATATTTACCACTAGATGGCGGTGTAAGTAAAATCGTACTCCATTCATTCCAAAAAAAAAGTTCTCAAAGAAATTTATAACTAGCCCAAAACGTTCCTTGCATAAGTGCTGCCAACCTCCGTTTATGAATAAGTCTGCTTCTGCAAAACAACTTATATTCTACATTTAGTACCGAACCCTAAATGTGTGAAGTCCGACACGCATTTGAGTGGGTTTTAATCAGAAATCTACTGTAACAACGTTAAACTAATTTAGTTTGATAAATGCCACTGAAAATAACCGCCTCTGAGGTAGTATCTGAGACCATCTACATCAGATATACAGGTCCGGTGATAATTCTCAGTGGGGGAAAAATTCCGTGTTCCAGCAGTCGAGGTGAATTTGCCAGTTTCTCTATCGTTGGGAATCCCAATGTAGTTCCTTTCCATCTTCGGCCTTATCTTCATTACTCATCAGGTAGATGACAGTCAAGAGCGACTATGTTATGAATAAAAAAAAGTATGTTTTTAAGCAAACGTGGCGGTGTACTGGCTACAGGTTGACCTGGTACAAAGGTCTTTCTTTTGCATTGTAGTGCGTAGTGTAACAGCTGGGCGAGTTAGCTCGGGAAAATCACCGAGTTTAGCGAATAATGAATATAATGAATTTCCAAATATATTATATATTCCAAAAAATAATAAAATTAATAATAAATTAAAAAATTAAAATAATTAATAAATTAAATAATAATAATATAATAATAATATATACTATATTTGGAAATAAATTATATTGATGAATGAATGGCTATATTTATTTATTATATTATTTTACTTATTATATACTTTTAATAAAGTAACATTATTCAACATCATATTACTCCTCACATATACTTTTAAATTATTGGACAAAAAGTCTACACTAATGAAGGCTTTGTTCACGTTCGCTATCATAAATTGCCAATCATTATAACAGCGTAGTCCTAAATTTAGCCGAATGGTGACATAGCAATACGTACTTATTACGGTTCGATTTGCCGAACAAAGTTCGTACTTAGTTGTTGCCGTCGTTCCTTAATTTCCTAACGGGGGTATGCACTAAAATCATTGCCGGTATCTACTAAAAATTGTGTCGTAGTGAGCTGATCTGTGATAAAATGGCCATAGTGGTTGGATGGGTAATTGAGCGCCACGAGAGTTTTCCGATTCGTAGTTACATGGCTTGCTACACCTACTTGCTTTACTGCTGTATTTTGAATGGTAACTACAAACAGGTAATTTGCACAACTAACTTCTAATCTGCTTCGACTGTGGTTACGTTGATGTTAGTTTATGCTCTTATTATTTCTTTGTATTTCAAATCTTATGTTCAGTGCGTGGACGTGCTGCACATATCTTCTGTTATGCTTTGGCTTGACGTTGAAGGTTTTATCATTGCTGTTACTTGAGGAGTAGGGGGTAGAACATCATGTATAGGTCAGGTCAAATTTTCTAACAGCGAGTGGAGCAAGACGTTATAATGATCTGAATATGGGTGGATGTTATGGATCTCCATATGGTGCGAACGAAGTCATCAGGTAACTGGGGTCCAGCGAGATGTTGGAGGTGCCATAGAAATTGTGACGACTTCCTGTCTCCTAGCTCCTCGTGGTCCAATAACTGTTTGTCTTTTCGATTCTTTGATAATGACAATAATTTTATGAACTTTGATTTGTTTTTTTCATTCCTGTTATCTTCCGGTGATGAATCAAAAATATCGTCAACTTCTGAGGCATATTGATGTTCAAGCATGCTGATTGTGCGGTATAATTTGGTTGTGTCCGAAGTTATATTGGCTAAGACAAACTGAAATTCAAACATAGCGAACCATAGCGAGATTTTGACGGGATAATAATTAATATTTCTGATACCGACGCGAAATATATCACTAGTATCGCTTCAAATGGAGATGTGCCCTTTCCGCCCGTTGGTTGTTTGTTAGATGCCCTCTTGAATTGTGCACTGTTAGGGGTCACTAGTTTATTGAGATGATGTAAGGCCATTAAATATACAATTATTATAACTAAGTATTCAATATATTACACAATACTGTGTTATATACTGAATACAATTATAAATACTAGTGTAATAGATAAATATTATTATTACTGTTTATACATTATGACACTAATTATGTATTTTTATTCTATGTAAAATTTATAAACATTTACTGTGAGGAGGCCACACAACCATAACTGATCAAGCATGAAAATCCTATGCACCTTATATATACAGTATTCCGAGTTGCTGCGAAGCTGCAGCGAAAATCGAAAACATAAGATGCGCTGTATATAAAGGAGTCTGTTATTTGCATCATTTTTTATTGTTTATGGAAACAGTCTGACACAACCGGCTTAAAAAATTTAAATTAAGGATTTAAGTTTTTTGAAGCGAACGCACACTTAATTTTTGAAACACTTTTTTTGAAAATTATTATTGATATTCGCAATGTTTTCGATTTAATAGTAAAAAAATAAAATCTGCTCTGTTAGTGACGTTTATTTAATGTGATTATTAAATTGGAGTATGGTCATTAAACAAGGTTTGCGCAATCGCAGTTGCCATTAAGGTATACGACCCCGCTGGCAGGCACCGAACCGTCGAAGGCCACAGAGCCGATCACCGGGATACTGCCGTCGACGTAAGTGAAGCCTGAAGCACCTATGGTGCCACCGACGCTTATTTCGCCCTCGCCCACGCCGCCGAAGGCAGCGCCCGAGGCACCAGCTCGAGCTGCGGAACCAGCACCAGCCCTAGCCGCAGCACCAGCACCCGCCCTAGATGCAGCATTAGCCGCTGCAGCAGCGCTGGCGGAAGAAGCTGCGCTAGCTCCACCGAAACCATATCCCACTGGACCGACCGGGTAGAGGCCGCCTAGACTGTTTGCTTCAGCAGCGCTCAGGGCGTAAATGTCGATGTCCACATCGATGTCGTTGATGGGCTTGGCGCTGGGTCCGTGGTGGTAGGGATATGGTGCGGGAACACCGGGAATGAACGGTGAACTTCCCCAGTATGATGAGAGGGCATTCTGTAATGAAACAAGTAGATTTTAAATAAAATGAATTAGATACACTTGACAAAAACATTAAAACTTACTTGGATATTATAAGTTGCTCAACTCTGCACACAATCTACAAGTTCAATTTAAGTAAATGGTTCTTTGAATATTTGATTAAAATTTATCAAAAAAAAACCTAATTTTTTGGGTTATGTACGATACAATCTTGTTTTAAAAATCGTGTCAACGTATATACAAAAATGGCATGTACATATTAATTAGTATTTGGTTTATCAAATTTTAATACTGAATTTAATAAATCTAATTATAAATTTTACTTGGGTTGATGAGTTATGACTATATTGTGTTTATGCGAAGTGCACTATACTGAACCTTCAAGCTGCACTATAGTTAGGTTCAATAGTTAGGATGAAACACATAGAAATGGAGGATTATAATCAAAATAGTAAAGTTGGAGTGATTGAATCAACATATTAATATATATATAACAGTACACTACCCTATTTGAAATATAGTTTGACACTTAGTTACCTGGATCAGGCAGGCCTGGATGCAGAGTAGAAGAAATCCGTAAGAGGACATGTTGTGAGAACTTATTCAGCGGACGATGAATTCAGTGTGCTTTTTGAAAATGTTGATTGGTTTATATACTGTACCTGTAACAATGTGTCATAACTCTTTACCAATGTCGTATCTGTAGCCTATTTACGGACGTGACAAACTTCAAATTAACAGTTACCTAAATAAAGCAATTTTTTATCGGAACCTGTAAGCTATTCAAAGTATTTTGTAAAATGATAAAGAAAATGAAGCCTTGTAAGTTAATTAAGTAATATTGATAACAATTTTAATATAAAAACGTGGTCGAAAACTTCATAAGCACACCTTGTTGAACATTCAACTGATCACCACTACAATGGTTGCCAAATTCGTTCTGTTCTGCGCTTCGGCACTTTTCATCCAAGTAAGTGAAGTTAATTTCTATGAAAAATATTTAGTTAACATTGAAATGCAAATATCAAAATTGATAATTCATTTCAGGCTGCTGTCGGTCACGTCATCAACTGGAGCCCACCTCTCGGTTATGGATTAGGAGGCGCTAGTGCTGCGTCTAGTGCCGCGAGTGCGGCTGCGGCTAGAAGGGGTGGAGCGAGCTCAGCAGCGTCAAGTGCAGCAGCTGCAAGTGCGGCAGCTGCCAGAAACGCCGCAGCAGCAAGTGCCGCTGCCGCTAGTGCCGCTGCAGCAAGGGGTGGTCTATCGAGCTCAGCAGCGTCAAGCGCCGCGGCCGCTAGTGCGGCTGCAGCAAGGGGTGGTCTAGCAAGGTCAGGAGCATCAAGCGCTGCGGCCGCTTCAGCTGCCGGTGCGTCATCCGCTGGACTCCTTGGCTACGATATCGTATACAGCTATCCCCTGCTGGTGACCTCTTCCTCCCCGCTCTACCCGAGTGGCTTGTCCGTCTCATCTGATATCGCTCTCGACGGCACTTTGGATGTGAACGGCTTGCTGCCCTTCTTGAGCGCAGTGGGCTTCGAGGGTTCTTTCCCAACCGCCGGCTCTGGCATCGCAACCTGCGGCTGTGGATCTGGCAGTGTTGGCATCATCAAGGAGCACTAATTTACTGTTATTTCGATTATAAAAATGGATTTCGAAAATTAAATTCTATTTCGGCTAACACTTTGTTTCAATAGCTAAATAATTTTATTTTTCAGGGTTCCGTACCCGAAGTGTCCAAACGGAGCCCTACAACTATCACTCAAATGTTCTTCTGTCCATCTGTTTTCTGTCACACAAGTTTAATAGTCAAACCTTAAAATTTGCACTGTATGCATCTTATTTACTGAATTCCATAAAGTGGTCGAAAATAGTGTTTTAAGGGGACTCCTATACACCAAATGAAAAAAAAAGATTTTAAGGAATATTTAATGACTTCATAGAATATTACTTCTTAATAAGCGATCTATTTAATATATAGATAGGGCCATCATTATTGGGTTACAACGAAGTGTCTGCTTTGCACATCTACTATATATATCACTAGATGGCGGTGTAAGTAAAATTGTACTCCATTCATTCGAGAAAAAAACGCTCGCGAAGAAGTTTATAACTAGCCCGAGACGTTCCTTGCATACATGTTGCCAACCTCCGTATATGAATAAGTCTGCTTCTGCACAAACAACTTATATTCTACATTTAGTACCGAATCCTAAATGACCGAAGGCCATCACGCATTTGAATGGTTTTCAATAAGACATCTACGGTAACAACGTAAACATAATATAGTTTGATAAATGCCTCTGAAAGTTTTTACCGCCTCTGAGGTCTAGTGTCTGAGACCATCTACATCAGATCTACAAGTTCGGGGTTAATTCTCAGTGGGCTTAAAAAATTTTTGTTCAGGTTTATTTGTGGTAGGACTTTCATTAGTCCTCCAAAACAATACAATAATGTAAACGCCTTTTTGTGTTCTGGCAGTCGAAGGTATATTGGCCAGTTTCTCTGTGGTTAGGAATTTCCATCTTCGGCCTTATCTTCATTACTCATCAGGTGAGATGACAGTCAAGAGCGACTATGTTAAGAATAAAAAAAATATGTTTTTAATCAAACGTGGCGGTGGCATGGCTGGCTACAGGTGGACCTGGAGTTGTGCGTATATTGTGCGGTGTCTTTTGCATTGTAGTGCGTAGTGTGCCAGCTGGGCGAGTTAGTTAGGGAAAATCACCGTGTTTAGCGTGATATAATGAATTTTCAAATATAGTTTATATGGATGGTATGGCGCTATACTTATCTGCTGACGTGGCTGATACTTTTAATAAAGTAACATTATTCAATAGCATTATATTTCTTACAACTACTTTTAAATTATTGTACAAAAAGTCTACAGTAATGATGGCTTTGTTTTGCTTTGGCTTGACGTGGAAGATTTTATCATTGCTGCTACTTGAGGAGTAGGGGGTACAACATCGTGTATTGTACCAACTAGATAGGTCAGGTCAAATTTTCTAACGGGGAGTGGAGCTAAGACGCTATAATGGCCTGAACATGGGTGAGCAAATGACTACTCCATATGGTGCGAACGAAGTCATCAGGTCATCAGGTACCTGGGGTCCAGCGAGACGTTGGAGGTGCCGTAGAAATTGTGGCTGCTTTCTATCTCCTAGCTCCTAGTGGTCCAATAACTGTTTGTCTTTTCGCTTCTTTGATAATGACAATTGTTTTATCCACTCTGATTTGAGTTTACCATACCTGTTATCTTCCTGTGAAGACTCAATAATATCGTCAACTTCTGAGGCATATCGATGTTCAAGCATGCTGTTAGTGCGGTAGAATTTGGTTGTGTCCGAAGTTATATTGGCTAAGACAAAGTGAAATTCCAACATAGCGAGATTTTGTCGGGGTAATAAAGAATATTTCTGATACCTACGCGAAATATATCACTTGTATCGCTTCAAATGGAGTCGTGCCCCTTCCGCCCGTTGGTTGTTTGTTAGATGCCATCTTGAATTGTGCACTGTTCGGGGTCATCGGTTTAGTGAGATGATGTTAGGTCACTAAATATACAATTGAAAAAACAAATACGATAAACATGCCGAAAGCAGATAGGTAGGTACGTGAGGTAAGGTGTCGTGCGCTGGGTGTCGAGAACGGTTCGGTACTAAAGACGACCCATCTACGCGCCACGCGAGCTGCGCATGCACAGGATAACTGGATCCTACAAAATAGCGATCCGTACGGCATCGACTACAGCGCGTGTGCAGCTATGAAATATGCCGCACTATACTATACAACTAGTCTGTTGTTATGTAAGGTAAATAAACTAATATATATATTTAATGGATGTCTAGTTTACTGTATGATATATTGAAAATTATTATAAATAGTAGTGGAATAGATAAATATTATTATTACTATTTATAGATTTTGACAATAATTATGTATTTTTATTATATGTAAAATTTATAAACATTTACTGCGAGCAGGCCACACAAACATAACTGATCAGGCATGAAAATGCATGAAAATCCTATGCACCTTATTCAGTATTCTGAGTTCCTGCGAAAATTGACTACAAACATAAGGTGCGCTGTAAATAAAGGAAACTATAATTTGCATCATTTTATTGTTTATGGAAACGGTCTGACACAACCGTCTTAAAATCTTAAATTAAAGCTTTGAGGTTATTGAAGCTAAAGTACAATTAAGTTTTGAAACGCTTTTTTTGAAAATTATAATTGATATTCGCAACGTTTTCGATTTAATAGTAAAAAAACAAAATCTGCTCTTTTAGTGACGTTTATTTAATGTGATTATTAAATTGGAGTATGGTCATTAAACAAGGTGTGCGCAAACGCAGTTGCCATTAAGGTATACGACCCCGCTGGCAGGCACCGAGCCGTCGAAGGCCACAGAGCCGATCACCGGGATACTGCCGTCGACGTAAGTAAAGCCTGAAGCACCTATGGTGCCACCGACACTTATTTCGCCCTCGCCCACGCCGCCAAATGCGCCGGAGCCGAAGCCAGCGTCCGCGGCACCAGCTCGAGCTGCAGAACCAGCACCAGCCCTAGCCGCAGCACCAGCACCAGCTCTAGCCGCAGCATTAGCCGCTGCAGCAGCGCTGGCGGAAGAAGCGGCGCCAGCTCCACCAAAACCATATCCCACTGGACCGACCGGGTAGAGGCCGCCTAGACTGTTTGCTTCAGCAGCGCTCAGGGCGTAAATGTCGATGTCTACATCGATGTCGTTGATGGCCTTGGCGCTGGGTCCGTGATGGTAGGGATATGGTGCGGGAACACCGGGAATGAACGGTGAACTTCCCCAGGATGATGAGAGGGCATTCTGTAATGAAACAAGTAGACTTTAAATAAAATGAATTCAATACTCTTGACAAAACCATTAAAACTTAGGACGGATAATTGAAAAAAACTATTAAAATTACTTTGAATATTATAAAGTTGCTCAACTCTGCCCACAATCTACAAGTTAAATTTTAGTATATGCTTCTTTTGATATTTGATTAAAATTTTTTCAAAAAAGAACATAATTTATTGGATTTTCAGACATACAGTCTTGTTTTAAACATCGTGTAAACGTAAGCACAAAAATGGGAAAATAATATGTTTTCTGTATAATATTACGTTTTCTTTATCGAACTACATCAAAAATTATTTCGTATCCCGTCAAAACATCGCCGCAAAAACATCGCGGTCAATAACATTGCGGCCAATTCATCGCGAATAACAACATAGCGTGACGAAAACATCGCACACCAAAACATCGCAAAAATATGTAAATCAACCTATATATGTAAAAGAACCTGTCAAACTCCACAACTAATGTAAAATAACACGTTACTTATAACACAAATAATACCTACATTTACCAAAAACCGATTTTAAATACACATCACCACTTAATTATTTATCCTAACACACTTAGACCAACATTAAAACTAACTACTGTGATTTTTATACTTCGTTTGTTTGTTTTAATTTATTTATAATACTATTATAAATAAATTAAAACAAACAAACCAAAAAAAACGTTTTGACGTGGAACCAAATTATTTAGTATTATTTTAATTAATTAGATTATCTATAGAATCAATTACTATTTGGCTTATCAAATTATAATAGTATATTTAATAAATCTAATTATAAATTTAACTTAGGTTCATGACTTACAGCATTTACTTTTGTGCTATATTGTGTTAATGCGGAGTACACGATACTGAACCTTCAAGCTGCACTATAGTTAGGTTCAATAGATAGCCCGAGGTTTTGAAACTTGATCAAACACTTAGAAATGGAGGATCATAATCAAAATAATAGAGTTGGAGTGATTCAATCGACATATTAGTATATAAATAACAGTACACTACCCTATTTGAGATATAGTTTGACACATAGTTACCTGGATCAGGCAGGCCTGGATGCAGAGTAGAAAAAATCCGTAAGAAGACATGTTTGAAACTTAGGAACTTATTCAGCGGACGATGAATTCAGGGTGCTTTTTGAAAATGTTGATTGGTTTATATACTGTACCCGTAACAATGTGTCATAACTCTTTACCAATGTCATATCTGTAGCCTATTTACGGACGTGACAAACTTCAAACTAACAGTTACCTAAATAAAGCAATTTTTTATCGGAACCTGTAAGTAAGTTTACAAAATACTTTGAATACAAAGTATTTTGTAAAATGATAAATAACGACGGCCTTGTAACTTAAGTAATTAAGTAAAATTGATAACAACTTTAATATAAAAACGAGGTTGAAAAATTCATAAGCATACCTTGTTGAACATTCAACTGATCACCGCTACAATGGTTGCCAAATTCGTTCTTTCGGCACTTTTCATCCAAGTAAGTGAAGTTAATTTCTGAGAATAATATTTAGTTAACATTGAAATACAAATATCAAAATTGATATTGAAAATTCATTTCAGGCTGCTGTTGGTCATGTCATCAACTGGAGCCCGCCTCTCGGCTATGGATTAGGAGGCGCTAGTGCTGCGTCTAGCGCCGCGAGTGCGGCTGCGGCTAGAAGGGGTGGAGCGAGCTCAGCGGCGTCAAGTGCAGCAGCTGCAAGTGCGGCAGCTGCCAGAAACGCCGCAGCAGCAAGTGCCGCTGCTGCTAGTGCCGCTGCAGCAAGGGGTGGTCTATCGAGCTCAGCAGCATCTAGCGCTGCAGCCGCTAGTGCCGCTGCAGCAAGGGGTGGTCTAGCAAGCTCAGGCGCATCAAGCGCTGCAGCCGCTTCAGCTGCCGGTGCGTCATCCGCTGGTGTCCTTGGCTACGATATCGTGTACAGCTATCCCCTCTTGGTGACCTCTTCCTCCCCGCTCTACCCGAATGGCTTGTCCGTCTCATCTGATATCGCCCTCGACGGCACTTTGGATGTGAACGGCTTGTTGCCATTCTTGAGCGCAGTGGGCTTCGAGGGCTCTTTCCCAACCGCCGGCTCTGGCATTGCAACCTGCGGCTGTGGGTCTGGCAGTGTTGGCATCATCAAAGAGCACTAATTCACTATTATTTCGACTATAAAAATGGATTTCGAAAATTAAATTTTATTTCTGCTAACACTTTGTTTCAATAGCTAAATAATATTATTTTTCAAGGTTCGGTACCCAAAGGGTCCAAACGGAGCCCTATTACTATCAATCAAATGTCCATCTGCCCATCTGTCATCTGTCACACAAATTTAAAAGTCAAACCTTCAAATTTATACTGTTTCCATCTTTTTGATTCTATTCCATAAATTTGTCAAAAATGAAAAAAAAAAGGATTTTTGGAATATTTTTTTATATATTAAGCTCAGCAAATGACTCGACACCACCTGATGAAGAGCAGTAGAGGATTTTTTTTGTGTAAATATAGCAATCAGCAATCAGAATCACTATGTTTGGAAAGGTATGTAAATATTATATTTGTGGACATACAATATATTAACATATATATGATATATTAAGAAGCTACAAATATAAATTTCTGTAAATAATTCCCTAAGTGATTCACATCATACGTACATGGCATGCACATAGCTGTACCCCACAATATCAAGTCATATGACATAACACTGTGGAAATAGCTAAAGTATAAAGTCTTGCAATTTCAACATAACAGTACTTTATTTTCTTAAAAGCCGCTTAACTTATTTTTCCAGTGAGGGATGAAATAGAGGATGCCATTGCCGGTGTGAATCTAGTTAAATTTTCAGAAAGTCATACATTCAAAATATTCAATTTTACTTTTCATTGATTTTAATATGTAATATGTGTTGTAAGAAAAATTTGATGCACTTAGTTTTCTTTGAATTAAGCAATAAATTATTATTTTCAAAGTAGCACACCACGTTTAAACGGCATTACTTATCTTCATAGTCAATTTTATTTGATAATATTAATTTTAAAATTTAATAAAGTGTCATCAACAAACAATACCGTCAATACAAATCCTTTGTAAAGTAAGGGAGGTCATTTATGTAAATTAAAAAAGCAATGGACTTAATATGGATCCCTGAGGAACACCCATATTCATAGGTTCACCCGATAGCTCAGCTTTATTTATAACTACTCTCTGAATTCGATGATTCAAATATAATTCAACAAGCTTTAAAAAATATATTGATACAGCATAATGTATTAATTTACCCAGTAAATTTGGGTGGTGAACACAGTAAAACGTCTTTGATAAGTCACAGAAAATACCTAGTGCACCCTGTCGATGCCCATAAGCATCGAATATACTATTATTATTATCAGTTATAGTATTCAGTATCTGTGGTATTTCTACCTTGTCAATTAAAATTGTCTCTAATGCACAATATATATAAAATATTTTTTCAAATATCTTATCTTATCTTGATGTAGGGCAAGGATTACTCCCGGGGCACATCGACCCAATGGGATCTTTTGTGCTTCCCCAATCCTAATGTCCACTGTCCCGGAACACCTCCAAGATGTACTTACTAAGTACACCCGGAGTCAGCAGCCTTATATCTTCAGAACTGGGATAGTTCAGTCCAACGAGACCCATTCTTTTCCTGGTAATAGCATCACATTTACATAAAATATGTTCCATTTGTTCGGTGTGCTCCCCACAGGCCCTACACAGAGGCGATTCACCAAGTTTCATCTTAAACAGCATGCTATTAGTGCTATAGTGGCCAGTAATAGCACCACTTAAGCCACGTAGTCTGCTACGTTGTAAGTTCTAAATCGCCTTCTTTGGACTTCCAAATGGATACATGAATCGTTAGGAGTGTGCGAGAGAGCCAATCCTATCCCATTCTTCTAATTGCTTCCTCTCATACTTCCTGAATGCCATTCGCACCGTACTGTACGGGATTCCAACGCAGGGTTCGGGCCCAATAATGTTTTCCCCGGATTCCTTCCTTGCAAACTCGTCAGCACTTTCGTTGCCAGGGAAACCGGTGTGTCCAGGCACCCAAATGAGGCTTACCCTGTTATGCTTACCGAGCCTGACAAATATCTTACTCAAGGCAGGTAAAATCAAGAAAAGACAAAAATTGGTGATTTCGCTAGTATCTCGAGTTTCAAACAAATGTGTTATTTTACTCATTTTCATATTATCAGGAAACACGTTATATTTAATGCACTGATTAAATATAAGTAGCAACTGGGAAGAAATAACATTGATTATTGAATTTGTGATGGTAACAGATATACCCCATGAATCCTCAGTTCTTTTACAGATTTGAAAGCTTCTAAGATTGATCAATATGACAATTTTTATGTCGCTAGTTAAAATTAATATTATTAAATTGTTTTTTATAAGAGTTTGTTCATTGTAAGAGTTACCTTTTTTTGTCGCAGGGGAATGCGTTGACGCATTTCCTTCCCGATTCGGGGAAACCGGGAAGGGGTATGTGGGACTCCCGGGTAACGGTGCCCGTGCTCATCGCATTCGCCACAGTAGCGTCGCAGCGAGCTCTTGGCGGGCTCTTCCGCGAGGTGGGATGGAACACTCTCAAAACAAAGGTAGTATCTGGCCTCTACTTGGAGGAGGCAGACCAGGGTTGTAAAGACCCCGGAGCGGACCGCCCCGACGGCCCCTCGCCTCGTCCCAAAAGGGTCGAGGCAGAACGCTTCGCCTCCCGTCCCGTCAGCAGCAGGGGCAATAGGGGGCGGCCTAGGGACATCACCCCCCCCCCCCCCCCCCCAGGGTGTCGACAGCGTCGCATGCCACGTTGATGACCGGTATGTTTGAAGCTCTCAACACGGATTAGTAGCTTATGTCCCATAGGAAAGGCCCTAAGACCGACCCCCTGGAACAAAGCACGCGACATCTATTATCTATAATCCCTCGCTGGATTGGTAGACAATATCTCTCAGAGCGAGGTACTCGAATATGATCCAACGGAGATAGAGTGGCACTTGATGGAATTCTAGCGCAGCCTTAATGCATTCTCGAGGGAGGGTGTTAAAGGCTATGGCGATGTCTTAAGACACCGCCAAGATGACCTCTGCCCTGGTTACCGCCTCCTCCGTGTCCGCCTTCACTCCCAATATTGCCCCCAAAGTGGACATCATTCGCCGGAATCCGAACTGCCGTGCCGAAAGGTCCGGCCCAACTTCCTTTAGATGCCTTTTGAGGCGGACAGCAATATACTAATGTTTATCTGTTTTAACTGACTTATATTTTGACTGTCTATTGTCTATTGACTGTATATTTTCTTGTACGTTACATTTTGTTCGTATTTTTACGCATTCCTGTCCGATTTAGAATTGTTTTTTGGATTTGATGCTAAGTTGTTTTCAGAAACTATGAAAAGTAAAGCTTGGAATGAAAGAAATATTGTGAATTGGGTGACTTACTAAGTTGGGCTATATTTGCAAGCTACACAGTGCACACAAATTTTCTACTGACTACAAACTGGTAGTCAGTAGAAAATTTGATTGAATAGTGAATGAAATCAAATCTGCTCTGTCAGTAACGTTTATTTATTTTGGATCGACGGAGAGGACATGTTTATTAAACAAGGTGTGCGCAATCGCAGTTTCCAGTAAGATACACGACACCACCGGCGGGCAACGAGCCGTCGAAGGCCACAGAACCGATCACAGGAATACTGCCGTCGACGTAAGTGGAGCCCGAAGCACCGATGGTGCCACCAACACTTATCTCGCCCTCGCCCACGCCACCAAATACGCCGGAGCCAGAGGCAGCGCCCGCGGCACCAGCCCGGGCCGCAGCACCAGCACCAGCCCTAGCCGCAGCACCAGCACCAGCCCTAGCCGCAGCATTAGCCGCTGCAGCAGCGCTGGCGGAAGAAGCGGCGCTAGCTCCACCGAAACCATATCCCACTGGACCGACCGGGTAGAGGCCGCCTAGTCTGTTCGCTTCAGCAGCGCTCAGGGTGAAAATGTCGATGTCCACATCGATGTCGTTGACGGCCTTAGCGCTGGGTCCGTGGTGGTAGGGGTATGGTGCGGGAACTCCGGGAATAAACGGTGAACTTCCCCAGTATGATGAGAGGGCATTCTGTAATGAAACAAGTAGACTTTAAATAAAATGAATTAAATACTCTTGACAAAAACATTAAAACTTACGACGGATAATTGAAAAACATTTTAAAATTACTTAACTTAGTTAGTTTTACTTAGTTGATAGATAGCTTAAGCTTTTTAATTAAAAAACAATTCAACGAATTTTAAACAGCAAGAAATGAAAGGCAGACATTGGTAAGGGAGTTAGGTATGCATGATGTAAAAATAATCTTAAAAAATAAGATAAGTTAAAATAATACGAAATCTGTTAATAGATGTGTACTCAACCCTGCACACAGTCTACAGATTAAATTTAAGGCTTAAACCTCTTAATGGAGGATTATAACAGAAATGGAGGATTATAATTAATTAGTAAAGCTGGAGTAATTTCATCGATATAAAAATATATAAATAACAATACACGTCCCTACTGGAGATATAGTTTGACACTTAGTTACCTGGATCAGGCAGGCCTGGATGCAGAGTAGCAGAAATCCGTAAGAGGACATGTTGTGAGAACTTATTCAACGGACGATGAATACAATGTGCTTTTTGAAAATGTTGATTGGTTTATATACTGTACCCGTAACAATGTGTCATAACACTTTACAAATGTCATATCTGTAGCCTATTTACAGACGTGAGAAAACCTTAAATTACAGTCACCCTAATAAAGCAACTTTTATCGTAACTTATAAACTAATGAATTTTGAAATTATTTTGTGTAATGATAAAAAACGAAGGTCTTGTGAGTTAAGTAAGTAAAATTGATAACAACTTTAATATAAAACGTGTTTGAAAAATTCATAAGCACACCTTGTTGAACATTCAACTGATCACCACTACAATGGTTGCCAAATTCGTTCTGTTCTGCGCTTCGGCACTTTTCGTCGAAGTAAGTGAAGTTAATTTCTGTGAACAATATTCAGTTATTTATTGAAATGCAAATATCAAAATTGATAATTTATTTCAGGCTGCTGTTGGTCACGTTATCAACTGGAGCCCACACCTTGGCTATGGATTAGGAGGCGCTAGTGCTGCGTCTAGCGCCGCGAGTGCGGCTGCGGCTAGAAGGGGTGGAACGAGCTCAGCGGCGTCAAGTGCAGCAGCTGCAAGTGCGGCAGCTGCCAGAAATGCCGCAGCAGCAAGTGCCGCTGCCGCTAGTGCCGCTGCAGCAAGGGGTGGTCTATCGAGCTCAGCAGCATCAAGCGCCGCGGCCGCTAGAGCGGATGCAGCAAGGGGTGCTCTAGCGAGCTCAGCAGCCTCAGGCGCCGCAACAGCTGCAGCTGCCGGTGCATCATCCGCTGGTCTTCTTGGCTACGATATCGTGTACAGCTATCCCCTGCTGGTGACCTCTTCCTCCCCGCTCTACCCGAGTGGCTTGTCCGTCTCATCTGATATCGCCCTCGACGGCACTTTGGATGTGAACGGCTTGTTACCATTCTTGAGCGCAGTGGGCTTCGATGGCTCTTTCCCAACCACCGGCTCTGGCATTGCAACCTGCGGCTGTGGGTCTGGTAGTGTTGGCATCATCAAGGAGCACTAATTCATTATTATGTCGTCTATATAAATGGACTTCAAAAATAAAAGTTTCTTCCGGCTTACATTTTGTTTTAATAGCATTTTGTTTATAGTAAAATTCGATTTCGACAGTCAATAACCTAAATGAATTAACAAAACCCAGATTAATATACCATTCTTAACTCAAGGAGGGCTCGATCGATGTATATGATATACATATCGGATATAAACATGGAAAATGACGATTTTTAATTAGATTAGCTTAGATTTTATTGAACCGAATTTAAATTAAACCTAATAAAACACAATAAAATTATTAAATTTGCAAATTGTGATTTCAAATGAGAACGAACAAAAACGAACAGCAATTCATTTTTATTTTTAAAGAAGATTTAATTTTCAACAAATTGAATTTGAATCATGGCCATCTTTCGCTAATAAATCACAATTATAAAAAACAAGATGGCTGCTGAGTTTCCACTGAGTTGCTCATGGAACGTCTTCCTGTGACATTGTGACCAAAAGTGTGGCAGTGTTATAAATTTTTTAATCTAAATACAAACTTGTAGTGAGATCAGAGTTTGTAATACAAAAGTTACTAACTGATGTTCGATATCAATAAATAATATTAGATTAAGGAAAAACCAAGCACAAAAGAGGATTTACAACAGCCCCACTTTATCCAAAATTTCACAGAAAACAGACAGCCAATACAAAACAAAAACATAAACGTTTAATAACAAAATAGATTAATCCCATTTTACAAAAACAATTACTATATGTAAATACACTTCTTTACAACTTGTTCACGAAAAAAGTGAAATTTTCTATCAATGTGTTGAGTACTATTGTGATTTATAGGGTTAGAAGCTATTCTATGTCCCATGATTGGCTATTAATTATCACATCAGATTGACACAATAAACATTGGACTGTTGGGAAACGAGTATTACAATATTTAAAAGGTACTATAAACCATTGCATTACTTATAGCAAGACAGGTGAGTACCTAAATGGTTTCGCAGATGCAGATTGGGCTCACAATATTATTACTGATCGTCTTTCCAATATAGTGTTTTACATGGATACAGCTGCTGGACCGTTAAGTTGGGAGTCAAATGTAGTGACAGTCAGGGAGCAAGGAATAGCTTCTAACTCCATACATCACAATCGGACTAAGCAAAATGATATAAAATAAAACTTTATTCGTGAATAAGCTGTAAACAAGTGTATTTGTTCAAGATATGACAAATGATACCTAATAAAGAGATGCCAGCTGATATATTAACAAACCCCATAAGAATAACACATAATAATTGTTATTTGTAAAAAGGGAATAACCTAATTTGTTATTAACCGTTATTATGGACTTAACTAAGAGCATAGAACTTATGTCTAATAATCACGACCAGCTTTTGATTAGAATCTCTCAACTTGAGGCCGAAAAGACGTCTAGCGAAAGGACTATTTGTGTCCTTGAGGAAAGGTTAGAATTCATGGAGAGAAAGTCACGCGCTACTGGGTTGGAGATCCGTAATATTCAAAAGGTTGGAGGGGAGAACAAAAAAGAATTATGTGAAATAGCCATAAGCCTTGGGAAGTTACTAAATACGGAAATCCAACTATCTTACAGGACATCTACAGAGTTAACTCAAAAGACAACTCCACTCCTAAAGTTTTAGAACAAGTGGCTCTTGCTTAGACCATGTTCTCTTAAAATCCAAAACTCCCAATCTAACAATAGTCGTACACACTACTTTAACTGATCACAAGACTGTAATTCTCTGTTTAAAAAAGCCACTCGCACGTAATTTTACAATAACCACCCGTAATTTTACTAATCAGGTAGAATTGAGTAATGACATCAACAATATTAATTTTGATCCAATTTACAATACAAGTGACTGCAATATTGCAATAAATTTTATAGTTTCTGAATTGGTCTATTATTGAAAAAAATTCTATTACAATAAACTTGCCTCGTCGGAATAGGATTATCAAGCCGTGGATAACACCTGGTCTACTACGGTGCATACGTAATCGAGATAAGCTTCATAAAAAAACAAGAGACTTCCCTGAAAACGATATGCTGAAGATCACGTATATCCGATATAGAAATTTCTGTACCAAGATCCTAAAAAATATCAAGCGTAGCTACGAGAGAGATCTTATTCAGCATGCTGGTAAGGACAGCGAAAAACTATGGCAAACAATCAAAAATATTACAAATACTACTTCAGATAAAACCTATCCTAAGGAGTTGCTTACCATATCTAACAGTGCTCAAAGTTCAGTTGATAACATAAATTCTTATTTTGCTAATGTGGAAAAGCTGATTGCCGAAAAATTAATATCCACCCAAAATCAGTCAAGGTCAGAATCTGCGCCACTTTTATTTAAAAATTTTTATTCTAATGATTCCCTTGTTTTGACCAGTACGGATGAGAAAGAAGTTATAGATCTTGTTTTTACCCTGAAGGATAATTGTTCTATTGGATGAGATAAAATCTCAAATAGACTATTAAAAGATCATATCAGTATTTTGGCTCCTCATTTGACTCACGTATTTAATATGTGTTTAGACAAAGGAATTTTTCCAAAAGTATTAAAAATATCTCAAATAATTCCAATCTATAAGGGTACTGGAGGTAGGGGTTGTATAAGAAGCTATCGGCCAATAGCAATTCTTCCATCACTCTCAAAAATTTTGGAAAAAATCATTAATACGAGACGGGTAAACTTTTTGGAAGAAAAAAACCTATTATCCAAGAACCAATTTGGATTTCGTCGAGGTAGATCTACGGATGATTCAGTAGGTAACCTAACTAACTTTTTGGCGAGTAATTTAGATTTGGGAAACAAATGTTTAGCAATATTTTTGGATTTGGCAAAAGCTTTCGATGCAATTCCTACTACCATCCTTATTGATAGAATGGAACGAGTTGGTGTAAGAGGTACACAGCTCGATATTCTTGCAGATTATTTAAAAGATAGAACTCAATATGTAAAATTAGGCCCTAACATTAGCTCAGAAACTTCTATCACTTATGGAGTACCTCAAGGCAGTATACTTGGTCCCACCCTTTTTCTCGTTTACATAAACGACCTTTTGAGTCTTAATTTTCAAGGGAAAATTATTTAAGATACTGTTCTTATTTTCACTGCAAAAACATGGGAGCAAACTTATAGAGTGGCTCAAAATGGCTATAATCGAGTGAGAAACTGGCTACATGACAGTAAACTCACTTTAAATTCTGACAAAACAAAATACATGACCTTTTCCATCCGTAGCTTACTGATCGCTATGCACTTATTCTCGCATCAATGTCCACAAACACCTTCCCATACTGTCCCGTGTCAATGTAAACCATTAGAACGAGTTAAGACTATAAAATACTTAGGAATTGTATTTGATGATAATCTCACTTTCAAGCAACATATACTTACTCTTTCGAAAAGAGTTCGTAAATTAATGTTTGTCTTTAAAACTTTAAGGCATGTAATCCCGCCTACTTCTTTGAGACAGGTATACTTTGCGCTGTGTCAATCTATTATAGGATATTGCATCTCCTCTTGGGGTGGTGCACCAAAAACAACCCTTGCTAGCTTAAATTCTTCTAAGAGCTATTCTTAAATTATATACTTTCAAGCCGTTTCTGTATCCCACCCAACTACTTTACGAGTACTGCGAGGTTCTGACGGTACGACAGTTGTTCTTACTTAGTATCGTCTTGAAACAACATTCTTTGCTAGGATTCAATCAGGATTTTCTTGCAAAACGAAGATGGCATACCGTGTGTAAACCCTCACATAAAATACGAACTAGTTTTATTCGCCACTTCTTTCCTTTTCTATGCCGATATATTTACTATAAATTAAATAAAATCAATAATATATATGCCCTAAACAAAATAACAGTAAAGAAATTAATCTCACGTTGGATTCAACGACTATCATATAGTGAAACTGAAAAGTTATTGGAAATATTAAGATAATTTAAAGTAATCCACATCAACAATCCCATTACTCACCCTCTCACACACAATCATTATACACACCGAGAGTACTTCTACACTCGTATAAGGTTCTATAAGTATAAGTATGTATGTTTGTATGTATATGTATTACAATGTAAATACAATACAATACATATGTATATATGTGTATGTGTATGTATATATGTTATTATTAATGTTATATATGTAAATTAAAATTGTTATTGGAATATTCCTTTGTTATTATCTAAGTTTTTGTTTTTTGCACTCCCGAGGTTGGAGGCGCTGTATGCTGAAATACAGGCTTCGGCCTAGTTCAGCGACGGTTGGTCTTGGTCCTAAATAAGCTGTTTTAAAATAAATAAATAAAATTTCATTTCATTTCATAAAACCTCTTTTGTGTTTGGTTTTTGTCTAAATTAAAATTTTATATTTAGTGACATGAAACATCAGTCATCTCACATAATGCTTGAATTTAATTTAGCATTAAAAATAAACAAAAATTTGGCACACTTTTGGTCACAAGTTCACAGCAAGAAGTTTGCATGACACATGAGCGACTTAGTGGAAACTCGGCAGCCATCTTGCTTTTCTAGTGTGAGTTATTAGCGGAAGGTGGCGGTGTTCCAAATTAAATTTATTGAAAATTAAATTTAAAAATGAAGTGCTGTTAAGATATTAAGAAGATTATAATAAGAAATAGAAGATTATAAGTTGAAGATAATTCAGGGGTGGTGACAATAGTTACATAGTATTAAAAAATCATAAAAAATTTCATTTCTTCCATCGCAACTTCAGGTTTCTTTGAAAAAATAGCGTACGTGGTAGTTTGGAGGTGAAGCAGATGAAGTTCACCGGCTCAAGTAATAATCTAATAAAATCCGATACAAATCTTAAAACTAATGGCTCATATACAAGGATCAAGCCCTTATTTAGTTTTTACTTATTTAAGTAATTCAATGTCGTAATCAAATTATATTAACATGCCTTATTTAAAAAATGATATTAAAACCAAATTTGAGCTGAAATAATATTTAATTTTTGAAATCCATTTATATTATCCAAATAATAATGAATTAGTGCTCCCTGATGATGCCAATATTGCCAGACCCACAGCCGCAGGTTGCAATGCCAGAGCCGGTGGTTGGGAAAGAGCCATCGAAGCCTACAGCGCTCAAGAACGGCAGCAAGCCGTTCACATCCAAAGTACCGTCGAGAGCGATATCAGATGAGACGGACAAGCCACTCGGGTACAGCGGGGAGGAAGAGGTCACCAGCAGGGGATAGCTGTACACGATATCATAGCCAAGGAGACCAGCGGATGACGCGCCGGCAGCTGAAGCGGCCGCAGCGCTTGATGCTCCTGACCTTGCTAGACCACCCCTTGCTGCAGCCGCACTAGCGGCCGCGGCGCTTGACGCTGCTGAGCTCGATAGACCACCCCTTGCTGCAGCGGCACTAGCGGCAGCGGCACTTGCTGCTGCGGCGTTTCTGGCAGCTGCCGCACTTGCAGCTGCTGCACTTGACGCCGCTGAGCTCGCTCCACCCCTTCTAGCCGCAGCCGCACTCGCGGCGCTAGACGCAGCACTAGCGCCTCCTAATCCATAGCCGAGGGGTGGGCTCCAGTTGATGACGTGACCGACAGCAGCCTGAAATGAATTTTCAATTTTAATATTTGCATTTCAGTGTCAGCTAAATAGTGTTCACAGAAATTAACTTCACTTACTTGGATGAAAAGTGCCGAAGCGCAGAACAGAACGAATTTGGCTACCATTGTAGTGGTGATCAGTTGAATGTTCAACAAGTTGTGCTTATGAAGTTTGCGACCACGTTTTTATATTAAAGTTGTTATCAATATTACTTACTTATATTACAAGACCTTCGTTCTTTATCATTATACGAAATACTTTGAATAGTTCACAGGTTCCGATAAAAAATAGATTTATTAAGGTAATCGTTACTTTGAAGTTTGTCACGTCCGTAAATAGGCTACAGATATGACATTGGTAAAGGGTTATGACACATTGTTACGGGTACAGTATATAAACCAATCAACACTTTCAAAAAGCACACTGAATTCATCGTCCGTTGAATAAGTTCTCACAACATGTCCTCTTACGGATTTCTTCTACTCTGCATCCAGGCCTGCCTGATCCAGGTAACTAAGTGTCAAACTATATCTCACATAGGGTAGTGTACTGTTATATATATATTAATATGTTGATTCAATCACTCCAACTTTACTATTTTGATTATAATCCTCCATTTCTATGTGTTTGATCAAGCTTTCTTACGGCGCATACTCTCTCAAAACCTCGGGCTATCTAGTGAACCTAAATATCGTGCAGCTTGAAGGTTCAGTATACTCCACATAAACACAACATAGTCATAACTCGTCAACCCAAGTTAAATTTATAATTAGATTATAATTAAAAAATTTGATAAACCAAATACTAATTAAGACAATCTAATTAAAGTAAGTTTTGCTCTAGCTCGATAAGAAAAAGAGACAGAAAACGTATTATTTTCCCATTTTTGTGCTTACATTTACACGATACTTAAAACAAGACTGTATCGTAGAAAATCCAATACATTATGTACTTTTTTGATAAATTTTAATCAAATATCAAAAGAAGCATAAATTAAAATTTTACTTGTAGATTGTATGCAGAGTTGAGCAACTTATAATATCCAAAAGTAATTTTGTAAGGTTTTTTCAATTGTCCTTCCTACGTTTTAATGTTTTTGTGAAGAGTATCTACTTCATTTTTTTTAAGTCTACTTGTTTCATTACAGAATGCCCTTTCATCATACTGGGGAAGTTCACCGTTCATTCCCGGTGTTCCTGCACCATATCCCTACCACCACGGACCCAGCGCCAAGGCCATCAACGACATCGATGTAGACATCGACATTTATGCCCTTAGCGCTGCTGAAGCAAACAGTCTAGGCGGCCTCTACCCGGTCGGTCCAGTGGGATATGGTTTCGGTGGAGCTAGCGCCGCTTCTTCCGCCAGCGCTGCTGCAGCGGCTAATGCTGCGGCTAGGGCTGGTGCTGGTGCAGCGGCTAGGGCTGGTGCTGGTTCCGCAGCTCGAGCTGGTGCCTCGGGGGCTGGCTTCGGCTCCGGTGCATTCGGAGGCGTGGGCGAGGGCGAGATAAGTGTTGGCGGAACCATAGGTGCTTCAGGCTCCACTTACGTCGACGGCAGTATCCCGGTGATCGGCTCTGTGGCCTTCGACGGCTCGGTGCCCGCCGGTGGTGTCGTCTATCTTACTGGAAACTGCGATTGTGCACACCTTGTTTAATAAACATGTCTTCTTCGTCAATCCACAGTAAATAAACGTTACTGATAGAGCAGACTTTGTTTCATTCACTTTTTAAAGTGTGTTTCAGTTATTTGTGTAGCTTGTACTTATGAAAACATTTGGTAAATGTTCAAGGTTACTACTACCAAAATGGGTCAATTTTGAGGTAGATCTTTAAAGATTGAGAAAGTAACTCTTACAATGAACAGTCAAGTGTGAGTAAAAACAGTTTAATAATAATATTTTTAATTTGCGACGAAAAAATTGTCATGTTGAGAAATCTTAGAAGCTTTTAATCTGTAAAAGAACTGAGAATTCATTGAGTATTTCCATTACCATCACATATTCAATAGTCAATGTTATTTCTCCCCAATTACCACTTATATTTAATCAGTACATTAAGGATAGCATGTTTCTTGATAATATGAAAATGAGTAAAATAATACTTTTTGAAACTCGAGATACCAGTAAAACCACCAATTTTTGTCCTTTATTGATTTTACCTGCCCTAAGTAAGATATGTGAATTTTTTTTTTAATCAAATGCTGTCTCACTTTAAGAGAAACCAATTATTCCATTAGAGTCAATTTGAATTGACAAGGTAGAAATACAACAGATACAAGTATTGCGCTTATGAATAGTATATTCAATGCTTGAGAGCATCAACAGGATACACTAGGTATTTTCTCCGAATTGTCTAAGGCGTTTTACTGAGTTGACCACCTAACTTTACTGGGTAATCTAAAACATCCTGTTTCAATATATTCTTTTAAGCTTGTAGAATCATATTTGAATAATCGAAATCAAAGAGCGGTTGCTAATAAAGCTGAATTTTCGTGTGCACCTATGAATATGGATGTTCCACAGGGATCCATTATAGGGCCATTACTTTTTTAAAATTTATATAAACTTACTTTACAAAGGATTTATTTGAGACAGTGTTGTTTGCAGATGACTACTTAATAATTTTTAAAATTAACAATATAAAATTGACTACGAGGATGTAAGCAATGCCGTTTTAATGTTGTGTGCTACTTTAAAAATAATAATTTATTTTTATTTAAAAGAAAACTGAAAGCGTAAAATTTTTCTTACCGCATGTAAAGCATGTTGACACACATATTAAAATCAACGAAGAGAAACATTGAATGTATTGAAATTCTGTCTTTCAGAACATTAAACTAGATTCACGCCGGCAATCGTATCCACATATTTCATCCCTCTCTGGAAAAATAAGTTTAGCTGCTTATGCTATTAAGACTGTGGACATTGAAGATATTTTGATTTTACAAAAAAAGCTATGTGTGCAATACTGAAGCCATGTGAATCACTCAGGGATTTATTCACAGAATTTAATTATTTGACTGTATATTCCAATCTTGAGACTTCATAAAACAAGTAACTCATTTATGGAACAATGTGGATGAAGCAAGAACAAAGAATGCGTGGAGTATTTAAGAATGCAATTTCAATAAACTTTAGCTGTTATTAAGCTGAATTGAAACTTAATCAAACTGGAAATGATACATACCGATGTGTAAAATATCGCACTACAAAGTAATAATATGTGTGTAATACTAATACATAATATAATATCATAGGTAATTTGTAAATGTCATTACAATTACTAAAAATTCAGAGTTTCTTTACGCCGCTTATTCTCTGCAGCTACTAATTCGTCAAAGCGGTGGTAGGGTTAATTGGGAATATTCATATTAGTGTTAGTTTTAATTTAAGAATAATTAATATTAATATCTAGTTAATTACATTTTAAAATTGGGACAATTTGAAAATATTGTTTTAATAACCACTTAAAGTTCTCAGTGTTATACCTTTTAAGTACATTTATTTATTTATCTCATTCATAATCCATTATAACGAGTTAAAAGAGACTTTTTAAATACAGATATTTAGATTTTGACTTTGATAATGCCAACTTTTAGGAAAATAAAGAAATATTCATCTTAAATGCAAAGTTCACCTCATTCCAGAGATTACCCACCACAACCTCACAAACTGTACCTCTTTATAATATAAGTATACATAAATACGATCGGGGGTTGATATTTCGGTCGATATTGGGTGAATCTTGTGAAGTAAACGAAAAGAGAAGCACGCGGGCAAGCTTCAGTTTAAAATCAATAGAGGACATCTGAACCAAGATTCACTTCAAAATACAAACGAAGAAAAAACAAAACAAACTATAAATTGAAAAACAATAGACATTAAAATATAACGAGAAAATGTCATTACAAAATAATTTCAATAGTTCTCAAACAGTGGCCCGCCAATATGGGCAGATATAGAAGCCGCAATTTAAGATTTGTTTCAATGTTATGTTGTGAAGTGTATAATTGTCTATTTAAAAATGTAAAAAACCTGCTAATAAAATAACTTGATAGCCGAAATGAAATTTAATTTTTGAAAGACATTAATATAGTCAAAATAATCATGAATTAGTGCTGGTTGGTAATGCCAACATTGCCGGAGCCGCAGCCGCAGGTTGCGATGCCAGAGCCAGCGGTTGGGAAAGAGCCCTCGAAGCCCACTGCGCTCAAGAATGGCAGCAATCCATTCACATCCAAAGTGCCGTCGAGAGCGATATCAGATGAGACGGACAAGCCACTCGGGTACAGCGGGGAGGAAGAGGTCACCAGCAGAGGAGAGCTGTACACGATATCGTAGCCAAGGAGACCAGCGGATGACGCACCGGCAGCTGAAGCGGCCGCAGCGCTTGATGCTCCTGATCTTGCTAGACCACCTCTTGCTGCAGCCGCACTAGCGGCCGCGGCGCTTGACGCTGCTGAGCTCGATAGACCACCCCTTGCTGCAGCGGCACTAGCGGCAGCGGCACTTGCTGCTGCGGCGTTTCTGGCAGCTGCCGCACTTGCAGCTGCTGCACTTGACGCCGCTGAGCTCGCTCCACCTCTTCTAGCCGCAGCCGCACTCGCGGCGCTAGACGCAGCACTAGCGCCTCCTAATCCATAGCCGAGGGGTGGGCTCCAGTTGATGACGTGACCAACAGCAGCCTGAAATGAATTTTCAATGTTAATATTTGCATTTCAGTGTCAGCTAAATAGTTTTCACAGAAATTAACTTCACTTACTTGGATGAAAAGTGCCGAAGCGCAGAACAGAACGAATTTGGCTACCATTGTAGTGGTGATCAGTTGAATGTTCAACAAGTTGTGCTTATGAAGTTTTCGACCACGTTTTTATATTAAAGTTGTTATCAATACTACTTACTTATATTACAAGACCTTCGTTCTTTATCATTATACAAAATACTTTGAATAGTTTACAGGTTCCGATAAAAAATTGCTTTATTAAGGTAATCGTTACTTTGAAGTTTGTCACGTCCATAAATAGGCTACAGATATGACATTGGTAAAGGGTTATGACACATTGTTACGGGTACAGTATATAAACCAATCAAATTGTTTCAAAAACACACTGAATTCATCGTCCGCTGAATAAGTTCTCACAACATGTCCTCTTACGGATTTCTTCTACTCTGCATTCAGGCCTGCCTGATCCAGGTAACTAAGTGTCAAACTATATCTCAAATAGGGTAGTGTACTGTCATTTATATATTAATATGTCGATTCAATCACTCCAATTTACTATTTTGATTATAATCCTCCATTTCTATGTGTTTGATCAAGCTTTCTTACGGCGCATACTCTCTCACAACCTCGGGCTATCTCAATAGATAGCCCGAGGTTCAATAACCTAACTTTTGTGCAGTTTGAAGGTTCAGTATCGTGTACTCCGCATAAACAGCATATAGCACAAAATTAAATTAAATTGAATGCTAATTAATACAATTGATAATCTAATCAAAGTAAGTTTTGCTCTAGCTCTGGATAAAGAAAAGAGACAGAAAACGTATTATTTTCCCATTTTTGTATGTACGTTGACACGATTTTTAAAACAAGATTGTGTCGTACATAAATCAATAAATTAGGGTATTTTTTGATAAATATTACTTAAATTTAACTTGTAGATTGTGTGCAGAGTTGAGCAACTTATAATATCCAAGTAAGTTTTAATGTTTTTGTCAAGTGTATCTAATTCATTTTATTTAAAATCTACTTGTTTCATTACAGAATGCCCTCTCATCATACTGGGGAAGTTCACCGTTCATTCCCGGTGTTCCCGCACCATATCCCTACCACCACGGACCCAGCGCCAAGGCCATCAACGACATCGATGTGGACATCGACATTTTCGCCCTGAGCGCTGCTGAAGCAAACAGTCTAGGCGGCCTCTACCCGGTCGGTCCAGTGGGATATGGTTTTGGTGGAGCTAGCGCCGCTTCTTCCGCCAGCGCTGCTGCAGCGGCTAATGCTGCGACTAGGGCGGGTGCTGGTGCTGCGGCTAGGGCTGGTGCTGGTTCCGCAGCTCGAGCTGGTGCCTCGGGCGCTGCCTTCGGCTCCGGTGTATTCGGCGGCGTGGGCGAGGGCGAAATAAGTGTCGGTGGAACCATAGGTGCTTCAGGCTTCACTTACGTCGACGGCAGTATCCCGGTGATCGGCTCTGTGGCCTTCGACGGCTCGGTTCCTGCCAGCGGGGTCGTATACCTGAATGGCAACTGCGATTGCGCAAACCTTGTTTAATGACCATACTCCAATTTAATAATCACATTAAATAAACGTCACTAACAGAGTAGATTTTGTTTTTTTACTATTAAATCGAAAACGTTGCGAATATCAATAATAATTTTCAAAAAAAGTGTTTCAAAAATTAAGTGTGCGTTCGCTTCAAAAAACTTAAATCCTTAATTTAAATTTTTTAAGCCGGTTGTGTCAGACTGTTTCCATATACAATAAAAAATGATGCAAATAACAGACTCCTTTATTTAAAGCGCATCTTATGTTTGTAGTCGATTTTCGCTGCAGCAACTCGGAATACTGTTATTCCGAGTTGCTGCGAAGCTGCAATATATAAGATGCATAGGATTTTCATGCTTGATCAGTTATGGTTGTGTGGCCTCCTCAAAGTAAATGTTTATAAATTTTACATAGAATAAAAATACATAATTAGTGTCATAATGTATAAACAGTAATAATAATATTTATCTATTACACTTGTATTTATAATTGTATTCAGTATATAACACAGTATTGTGTAATATATTGAATACTTACTTATATTAATTGTATATTTAGTGGCCTTACATCATCTCACTAAACTGGTGACCCCTAACAGTGCACAATTCAAGAGGGCATCTAACAAACAACCAACGGGCGGAAAGGGCACATCTCCATTTGAAGCGATACTAGTGATACTTTCGCGTCGCTATCAGAAATATTCCTTATTACCCCGTCAAAATCTCGCTATGGTTCGCTATGTTGGAATTTCAGTTTGCCTTAGCCAATAAAACTTCGGACACAACCAAATTCTACCGCTCAATCAGCATGCTTGAACATCAATATGCCTCATAAGTTGACGATATTTTTGTTAACTATACACGATGTTCTACCCCCTACTCCTCAAGTAACAGCAATGGTAAAACCTTCAACGTCAAGCCAAAGCATAACAGAAGATATGTACAAAACAATGGGCAAACATTTGTTTGGCCATTGTTTTGTAATAAAAAGGTTATTGCAGCACGTCCACGCACTGAACATAAGATTTGAAATACAAAGAAATAATAAGAGCATAAACTAACATCAACGTAACCACAGTCGAAGCAGATTAGAAGCTAGTTGTGCAAATTACCTGTTTGTAGTTACCATTCAAAATACAGCAGTAAAGCAAGTAGGTGTAGCAAGCCATGTAACTACGAATCGGAAAACTCTCGTGGCGCTCAATTACCTGCTCAATTACCCATCCAACCACGGTGGCCATTCCATCACAGATCAGCTCACTTAGACACAAGTTTTAGTAGATACCGGCAATGATTTTAGTGCATACCCCCGTTAGGAAATTAAGGAACGACGGCAACAACTAAGTACGAACTTTGTTCGGCAAATCGAACCGTAATAAGTACGTATTGCTATGTCACCATTCATCTAAATTTAGGACTACGCTGTTATTTTGATTGGCAATTTATGATAGCGAACGTGAACAAAGCCATCATTAGTGTAGACTTTTTGTCCAATAATTTAAAAGTATATGTGAGGAGTAATATGATGTTGAATAATGTTACTTTATTAAAAGTATATAATAAGTAAAATAATATAATAAATAAATATAGCCATTCATTCATCCATATAATGTATTTCCAAATATATACTATATTTGGAAATTTATTATTATTATTATTTAATTTATTAATTATTTTAATTTTTTAATTTATTATTAATTTTATTATTTTTTGGAATATATACTATATATGGAAATACATTATATTCATTATTCGCTAAACTCGGTGATTTTCCCGAGCTAACTCGCCCAACTGTTACACTACGCACTACAATGCAAAAGAAAGACCTTTGTACCAGGTCAACCTGTAACCAGTACACCGCCACGTTTGCTTAAAAACATACTTTTTTTTATTCATAACATAGTCGCTCTTGACTGTCATCTACCTGATGAGTAATGAAGATAAGGCCGAAGATGGAAAGGAACTACATTGGGATTCCCAACGATAGAGAAACTGGCAAATTCACCTCGACTGCTAGAACACGGAAGTTTTCCCCCCACTGAGAATATCACCGGACCTGTATATCTGATGTAGATGGTCTCAGATACTACCTCAGAGGCGGTTATAATTTTCAGTGTCATTTATCAAACTAAATTAGTTTAACGTTGTTACAGTAGATTTCTAATTAAAACCCACTCAAATGCGTGTCGGACTTCACACATTTAGGGTTCGGTACTAAATGTAGAATATAAGTTGTTTTGCAGAAGCAGACTTATTCATAAACGGTGGTTGGCAGCACTTATGCAAGGAACGTTTTGGGCTAGTTATAAATTTCTTTGCGAACTTTTTTTTTGGAATGAATGGAGTACGATTTTACTTACACCGCCATCTAGTGGTAAATATAGTAGATATGCAAAGCAGACACTTCGTTGCAACACAATGATGATGGCCCTATACATGACCTTGCTATATATTAAATAGATTACATATTAAGAAGTAATATTCTAAGAAGTCATTAAATATTCCGTAAAATCTTTTTTTTTTCATTTAAAACACTAAAAACACTTTTGTCGACTATTTTATGGAATTGAGTAAATATGATACATACAGTGCAAATTTCAAGGTTTGACTGTTTAACATGTGTGACAGGCGACAGATGGACAGACAGACATTTGAATGATAGTAGTAGGGCTCCGATTGGATCCTTCAGGTACGGAACCCTGAAAAATAATATTATTTTGCTATTGAAACACTTTGTTTTTCTTTGTTAGCCGAAATAAAATTTAATTTTCGAAATCCATTTTTATAGTCGAAATAATAGTAAATTAGTGCTCCTTGATGATGCCAACATTGCCGGAGCCGCAGCCGCAGGTTGCGATGCCTGAGCCGGCGGTTGGGAAAGAGCCCTCGAAGCCCACTGCGCTCAAGAATGGCAGCAAGCCGTTCACATCCAAAGTGCCGTCGAGGGCGATATCAGATGAGACTGACAAGCCACTCGGGTAGAGCGGGGAGGAAGAGGTTACCAGCAGGGGATAGCTGTACACGATATCGTAGCCAAGGAGACCAGCGGATGATGCACCAGCTGCTGCGGCGCCTGAGGCTGCTGAGCTCGCTAGACCACCCCTTGCTGCACCCGCACTAGCGGCCGCGGCGCTTGATGCTGCTGAGCTCGATAGACCACCCCTTGCTGCAGCGGCACTAGCGGCAGCGGCACTTGCTGCTGCGGCGTTTCTGGCAGCTGCCGCACTTGCAGCTGCTGCACTTGACGCCGCTGAGCTCGCTCCACCCCTTCTAGCCGCAGCACTCGCGGCGCTAGACGCAGCACTAGCGCCTCCTAATCCATAGCCGAGAGGCGGGCTCAAATTAATGACGTGACCAACAGCAGTCTGAAATGAGTTATAAATTTTGATATTAGTATTTCAATAAATAACTAAATTTTTATCACAGATTTTTCAGCTGAATAGTGGTCAGAGATATATATAGAGAACTTCACTTACTTGGATGAAAAGTGCCGAAGCGCAGAACAGAACGAATTTGGCATTCATTGTAGTGGTGATTAGTTGAATGTTCAACAAGGTGTGCTTATGAATTTTTTGACCACGTTTTTATATTAAAGTTGTAATCAATTTTACTTACTTAACTTACAAGGCCTTTGTTCTTTATCATTACACAAAATAATTTCAAAATTCATTAGTTTATAGGTTACGATAAAAGTTGCTTTGGGTGACTGTAATTTAAAGTTTTCTCACGTACGTAAATAGGCTACAGATATGACATTGGTAAAGGGTTATGACACATTGTTACGGGTACAGTATATAAACCAATCAAAATTTCAAAAAGCACACTGAATTCATCGTCCGCTGAATAAGTTCCTAAGTTTCAAACATGTCTTCTTACGGATTTCTTCTACTCTGCATCCAGGCCTGCCTGATCCAGGTAACTAAGTCTCAAACTATATCTCAAATAGGGTAGTGTACTGTAATTTATATATTAATATGTCGATTCAATCACTCCAACTTTACTATTTTGATCATAATCCTCCATTTCTAAGTGTTTGATAAAGTTTCAAAACCTCGGGCTATCTATTGAACCTAACTATTGTGCAGCTTGAAGGTTCAGTATAGTGCACTCCGCATAAACACAATATAGTCATAACTCATCAACCCAAGTTAAATTTATAATTAGATTTATTAAATACAGTATTAAAATTTGATAAACCAAATACTAATTAATACAATTGATAATCTAATTAAAGTAAGTTTTGCTCTAGCTCTGGATAAAGAAAAGAGACAGAAAACGTATTATTTTCCCATTTTTGTATGTACGTTGACACGATTTTTAAAACAAGATTGTGTCGTACATAAATCAATAAATTAGGGTATTTTTTGATAAATATTACTTAAATTTAACTTGTAGATTGTGTGCAGAGTTGAGCAACTTATAATATCCAAGTAAGTTTTAATGTTTTTGTCAAGTGTATCTAATTCATTTTATTCAAAGTCTACTTGTTTCATTACAGAATGCCCTCTCATCATATTGGGGAAGTTCACCGTTCATTCCCGGTGTTCCCGCACCACATCCCTACCACCACGGACCCAGCGCCAAGGCCATCAACGACATCGATGTGGACATCGACATTTTCGCCCTGAGCGCTGCTGAAGCAAACAGTCTAGGCGGCCTCTACCCGGCTGGTCCAGTGGGATATGGTTTCGGTGGAGCTAGCGCAGCTTCTTCCGCTAGCGCTGCTGCAGCGGCTAATGCTGCGGCTAGGGCTGGTGCTGGTGCAGCGGCTAGGGCTGGTGCTGGTTCCGCAGCTCGAGCTGGTGCCTCGGGCGCTGCCTTCGGCTCCGGTGTATTCGGCGGCGTGGGCGAGGGCGAAATAAGTGTCGGTGGCACCATAGGTGCTACAGGCTCCACTTACGTCGACGGCAGTATCCCGGTGATCGGCTCTGTGGCCTTCGACGGCTCAGTGCCTGCCAGCGGGGTCGTATACCTGAATGGCAACTGCGATTGCGCAAACCTTGTTTAATAAACATGTCCTCTTCGTCAATCCACAGTAAATAAACGTTACTGATAGAGCAGACTTTGTTTCATTCACTATTTAAAGTGTTTTTCAGTTATTTGTGTAGCTTGTACTTATGAAAACATTTGGTAAATGTTCAAGGTTACTACTACCAAAATGGGTTTATTTTAATTAAGGAGTGATCTGGAGTAGATCTTTAAAGATTGAGAAGGTACCTCTTACAATGAACAGTCAAGTGTGAGTAAAAAAAGTTTAATAATAATATTTTTAACTTGCGACGAAAAAATTGTCATGTTGAGAAATCTTAGAAGCTTTAAATCTGTAAAAGAACTGAGGATTCATTGAGTATTTCCATTACCATCACATATTCAATAATCAATGTTATTTCTCCCCAATTACCACTTATATTTAATCAGTACATTAAGGATAGCATGTTTCTTGATAATATGAAAATGAGTAAAATAATACTTTTTGAAACTCGAGATACCAGTGAAACCACCAATTTTTGTCCTTTATTGATTTTACCTGCCCTAAGTAAGATATGTGAAATTTTTTTTTTAATCAAATGCTGTCTCACTTTAAGAGAAACCAATTATTCCATTAGAGTCAATTTGAATTGACAAGGTAGAAATACAACAGATACAAGTATTGCGCTTATGAATAGTATATTCAATGCTTGAGAGCATCAACAGGATGCACTAGGTATTTTCTCCGACTTTACTAAGGCGTTTTACTGAGTTGACCACCTAACTTTACTGGGTAATCTAAAACATCCTGTTTCAATATATTCTTTGAAGCTAGTAGAATCATATTTGAATAATCGAAATCAAAGAGCGGTTGCTAATAAAGCTGAATTTTCGTGTGCACCTATGAATATGGATGTTCCACAGGGATCCATTATAGGGCCATTACTTTTTTAAAATTTATATAAACTTACTTTACAAAGGATTTATTTGAGACAGTGTTGTTTGCAGAGGACTACTTAATAATTTTTAAAATTAACAATATAAAATTGACTACGAAGATGTAAGCAATGCCGTTTTAATGTTGTGTGCTACTTTAAAAATAATAATTTATTTTTATTTAAAAGAAAACTGAAAGCGTCAAATTTTTCTTACCGCATGTAAAGCATGTTGACACACATATTAAAATCAATGAAGAGAAACATTGAATGTATTGAAATTCTGTCTTTCAGAACATTAAACTAGATTCACGCCGGCAATCGTATCCACATATTTCATCCCTCTCTGGAAAAATAAGTTTAGCTGCTTATGCTATAAAGACTGTGGACATTGAAGATATTTTGATTTTACAAAAAAAGCTATGTGTGCAATACTGAAGCCATGTGAATCACTCAGGGATTTATTCACAGAATTTAATTATTTGACTGTATATTCCAATCTTCGGACTTCATAAAACAAGTAACTCATTTATGGAACAATGTGGATGAAGCAAGAACAAAGAATGCGTGGAGTATTTAAGAATGCAATTTCAATAAACTTTAGCTGTTATTAAGCTGAATTGAAACTTAATCAAACTAGAAATGATACATACCGATGTATAAAATATCGCACTACAAAGTAATAATATGTGTGTAATACTAATACATAAATAATATAATATCATACGTAATTTGTAAATGTCATTACAATTACTAAAGGTTCAGAGTTTCTTACGCCGCTTATTCTCTGCAGCTACTAATTCGTCAAAGCGGTGGTAGGGTTAATTGGGAATATTCATATTAGTGTTAGTTTTAATTTAAGAATAATTAATATTAATATCTACTTAATTAAATTTTAAAATTGGGACAATTTGAAAATATTGTTTTAATAACCACTTAAAGTTATCAGTGTCAAACTTTTAAGTACATTTATTTATTTTTATCATTCATATTCCATTAAAACGAGTTAAAAGAGACTTTTTAAATAAAGATGTTTTGATTTTGACTTTGATAATGCCAACTTAAAATAAAGAAATATTCATATTAAATGCAAAATTCACCTCATTCCAGAGATTACCCACCACAACCTCACAAACTGTACCTCTTTATAATATTAGTATACATAAATACGATCGGGGGTTGATATTTCGGTCGATATTGGGTGCATCGGGTGAAGTAAACGAAAAGAGAAGCACGCGGGCAAGCTTCAGTTTAAAATCAATAGAGGACATCTGAACCAAGATTCACTTCAACATACAAACGAAGAAAAAACAAAACAAACTATAAATTGAAAAACAATAGACATTAAAATATAACGAGAAAATGTCATTACAAAATAATTTCAATAGTTCTCAAACAGTGGCCCGCCAATATGGGCAGATATAGAAGCCGCAATTTAAGATTTGTTTCAATGTTATGTTGTGAAGTGTATAATTGTCTATTTAAAAATGTAAAAAACCTGCTAATAAAATAACTTGTTAGCCGTAATGAAATTTAATTTTTGAAAGACATTAACATAGTCAAAATAATCATGAATTAGTGCTGGTTGGTAATGCCAACATTGCCGGAGCCGCAGCCGCAGGTTGCGATGCCAGAGCCAGCGGTTGGGAAAGAGCCCTCGAAGCCCACTGCGCTCAAGAATGGCAGCAATCCATTCACATCCAAAGTGCCGTCGAGAGCGATATCAGATGAGACGGACAAGCCACTCGGGTACAGCGGGGAGGAAGAGGTCACCAGCAGAGGAGAGCTGTACACGATATCGTAGCCAAGGAGACCAGCGGATGACGCACCGGCAGCTGAAGCGGCCGCAGCGCTTGATGCTCCTGATCTTGCTAGACCACCTCTTGCTGCAGCCGCACTAGCGGCCGCGGCGCTTGACGCTGCTGAGCTCGATAGACCACCCCTTGCTGCAGCGGCACTAGCGGCAGCGGCACTTGCTGCTGCGGCGTTTCTGGCAGCTGCCGCACTTGCAGCTGCTGCACTTGACGCCGCTGAGCTCGCTCCACCCCTTCTAGCCGCAGCCGCACTCGCGGCGCTAGACGAAGCACTAGCGCCTCCTAATCCATAGCCGAGGGGTGGGCTCCAGTTGATGACGTGACCGACAGCAGCCTGAAATGAATTTTCAATTTTAATATTTGCATTTCAGTGTCAGCTAAATAGTGTTCACAGAAATTAACTTCACTTACTTGGATGAAAAGTGCCGAAGCGCAGAACAGAACGAATTTGGCTACCATTGTAGTGGTGATCAGTTGAATATTCAACAAGTTGTGCTTATGAAGTATTCGACCACGTTTTTATATTAAAGTTGTTATCAATATTACTTACTTATATTACAAGACCTTCGTTCTTTATCATTATACAAAATACTTTGAATAGTTTACAGGTTCCGATAAAAAATTGCTTTATTAAGGTACTGTTACTTTGAAGTTTGTCACGTCCCTAAATAGGCTACAGATATGACATTGGTAAAGGGTTATGACACATTGTTACGGGTACAGTATATAAACCAATCAAAATGTTTCAAAAAACACACTGAATTCATCGTCCGTTGAATAAGTTCTCACAACATGTCCTCTTACGGATTTCTTCTACTCTGCATACAGGCCTGCCTGATCCAGGTAACTAAGTGTCAAACTATATGTCAAATAGGGTAGTGTACTGTTATATATATATTTATATGTTGATTCAATCACTCCAACTTTACTATTTTGATTATAATCCTCCATTTCTATGTGTTTGATCAAGCTTTCTTACGGCGCATACTCTCTCAAAACCTCTGGCTATTTATAGAACCTAACTATTTTGCAGCTTGAAGGTTCAGCATCGTGTACTCCGCATAAACACAATATAGTCATAACTGATCAACCCAAGTTAAATTTATAATTAGATTTATTAAATACAGTATTAAAATTTGATAAACCAAATACTAATTAATACAATTGATAATCTAATTAAAGTTTTGCTCTAGCTCTGGATAAAGAAAAGAGACAGAAAACGTATTATTTTCCCATTTTTGCATGTACGTTGACACGATTTTTAAAACAAGATTGTGTCATACATAAATCAATAAATTAAGGTTTTTTTTGATAAATTTTACTTAAATTTAACTTGTAGATTGTGTGCAGAGTTGAGCAACTTATAATATCCAAAAGTAATTTTATGAGGTTTTTTCAATTATCCGTCGTAAGTTTTAATGTTTTTGTCGAAGAGTGTTTAATTCATTTTATTCAAAGTCTACTTGTTTCATTACAGAATGCCCTCTCATCATCCTGGGGAAGTTCACCGTTCATTCCCGGTGTTCCTGCACCATATCCCTACCACCACGGACCCAGCGCCAAGGCCATCAACGACATCGATGTGGACATCGACATTTACGCCCTGAGCGCTGCTGAAGCAAACAGTCTAGGCGGCCTCTACCCGCTCGGTCCAGTGGGATATGGTTTCGGTGGAGCTAGTGCCGCTTCTTCCGCCAGCGCTGCTGCAGCGGCTAATGCTGCGGCTAGGGCTGGTGCTGGTGCTGCGGCTAGGGCTGGTGCTGGTGCTGCGGCTCGATCTGGTGCCGCGGGCGCTGGCTTCGGCTCCGGCGCATTCGGAGGCGTGGGCGAGGGCGAGATAAGTGTTGGCGGAACCATAGGTGCTTCAGGCTCCACTTACGTCGACGGCAGTATCCCGGTGATTGGCTCTGTGGCCTTCGACGGCTCGGTGCCCGCCAGCGGAGTCGTCTACCTTACTGGCAACTGCGGTTGCGCAGATCTTGTTTAATAAATTCGTCCTGTCCGTTAATCCTCAGTAAATAATCATTACTTTTAAAGCAAACTTCTTTTCATTCACAATTCAATCAAAAACTTTTTTACGGAATACATAAAATGTTCTGTGTAGCTTTTAGCTATGAAGACATTTGGTAAAATTTACTACTGCTTAAATGGGTTTAGGCAGTAGTCAATTTTACCATTTTAATCTGATGTAAATCATTATAGAACATAACACTTGAAAAAAACAGTTAAGTGAAAATAAAGAATAGTTTAATAATAATATTTTCAACTAGCGTCTTAAACACTGACATATCGATCGATAAAGTCCATTTTCCGGCCGAAATTCGTCAATAAAACTTGTTAAATTAACATAAAATATTTATGTTATAAGCGAACGATATCATAAGAGGTTAGGGAAAAAGTTTTTTCGCATTTTATATGAAAATTCAAGTCATATTTTTTCAAAGTTAATTTATATTTAATTGCAGTATATACGTGCCATTTTGTTCGGAGACTTTCTGCCATCTTGTAGGTAGAGACATGATCTCGTTGCTGTAGAAATTTTGGGACTTCTGGTCAAAAAATGCAACAAGTAGTTTTAACAGTCCTCTCTTGATGTTAATCTGACATTGCCTAAAGAATTCTGAAGAGACCAAAACAGGTGTAAATCTGAAGGTGCAAGGTTAGGGCTATATGGCGGATGCATTAACACCTCCCAGCCAAACTCTTTTAATTTTTGCTGAGTGTCTAAAGATGTATATGGTCTAGCATTATCGTGTGAAAGACCACAACCTTTCTATTAATCAATTCCGGCCATTCTCTCTCAACTTAATCTCATCAGTTGGTTCTCAATCTCAGTAGTTGTTGGCAGTACAGATGATAAAATTTTAAAATGTAACTTATTTCATCATTTGATTCGCTCATTTTAACAGAAAGGAAAACAATTTAAAAATAGTGGGAAAATTTTTTTTCGTAATTTCATTCTTTTTTGAAATATCACCTTTTTAGTGTCACGACAACCAGCCAAATACAAATAATACAGCCAAAGATATTTTTTGATATTTTGATAATTATACTCTCCGAGTTGATTGACTCGACAGACATACTCATCAATGAAAATTCTAGGAAACTTTTATCACAGTTTTCCTGTCAAAGTCAAATGAGGCTCCGAAAATTCCACACGGCACAACCGCACGGCAAGCGGGGGTTTTTACAGGATTTTCTTTATCTTTAACTAGTTGAGAAGGTGAACTTTGTGCCATCCTAACCATGTCACTACTGCCATCTATCAAAATTTCCTAATTTTGAGATATAAGAAATGTAAGTTTTGATTAGCACGTCACTAGAAAAAAAATCAAATACCAAGATGATTTTCCATATTAATTACCCCTAAATTAAACCGATCAAAACAAAATAAAAATTATTCAAATCGGTTAAGACATTATTGAGTTTTAGCTATGTTCGTTAGAACATCTATTTATTATTATATATAAGAGAAACAGAAGGAAGAGGATAGGTAGGATTAATTCGGTAGGAATTTTCTGAAGTAGTTGTACATCTGTAGTGTGATTGCAATTGACGATGTTATTGACTAATATATGCAAATTATCCTGTAATTGTTTATAAAACTTATAATACGTAGAAAGAATAAAATTCAAATAATACAGACGAGATGATCTTTCGATCTTAGACACTGTGCGAGAATATGTGTTAATCTTTTGAGCGCGATTATACCGATAGCTTTGACAAGTTTCGTGGTGATCAAAAAATTGGTAAAAAAACCTCTTAAACATAGAAATGAAGAAAAACAAAAGAAACTATAAATTGAAATTTAATAGCAGACGAATGAACTACAGGCATTGGAATGTAACGAGATAAAATGTCTAATTATAAATTTAGTGACTCTCAAAAAGTGGCCGGCCGGTATGGGCAGATATCAAAGTTGCAATTAAGAATTTGATTTACTTTTATGTTATCTCGTATATGTCTATTTAAGAATGTAAAACCTGCCCATAAAATAACATGTTAGTCTTAAATGAATCAAAATAATAAGTAATTAGTTGTGGATGATGCCAATATTGCCGGAGCCGCAGCCGCAGGTTGCGATGCCAGAGCCGGCGGTTGGGAAAGAGCCCTCGAAGCCCACTGCGCTCAAGAATGGCAGCAAGCCGGAGACGTCCACAGTACCGTCCAGTGCAATATCTGACGAGACGGACAAGCCACTCGGATAGAGAGGAGAGGAAGAGGTCACCAGCAGGGGAAAGCTGTATACGATGTCGTAGCCGGAGAGGCCAGCAGATGACGCACCGGCAGCTGAAGCAGCTGTGGCTCTTGATGCTGCTAAGCTAGCTAAACCACCTCTTGCTGCACCCGCACTAGCGGCCGCGGCGCTTGATGCTGCTGAGCTCGATAGACCACCCCTTGCTGCAGCGGCACTAGCGGCAGCGGCACTTGCTGCTGCGGCGTTTCTGGCAGCTGCCGCACTTGCAGCTGCTGCACTTGACGCTGCTGAGCTCGCTCCACCCCTTCTAGCCGCAGCCGCACTCGCGGCGCTAGACGCAGCACTAGCGCCTCCTAATCCATAGCCGAGGGGCGGGCTCCAGTTGATGACGTGACCGACAGCAGCCTGAAATGAATTATCAATTTTAATATTTGCATTTCATTGTCAGCTAAATAGTGTTCAGAGATATAGATAGAGAACTTTACTTACTTGGATGAAAAGTGCCGAAGCGCAGAACAGAACGAATTTAGATACCATTGTAGTGATCAGTTGAATGTTCAACAAGGTGTGCTTATGAAGTTTTCAACCACGTTTTTATATTAAAGTAGTTATCAATGTTACTAACTGAAATTGCAGTGCCTTCGTTCTTTATCATTGTACATAATAATTTCAAAATACGTTGATAAATAAATGTATACTTTAAATCTTTTGTTTAAAAAATTACTTTATAAGGTGAACTGGATATTTGGGTTTACTCACGTCCGTAAATAAGCTACAGATATGACATTGGTAAAGAGTTATGACACATCTTTATGGGTACAGTATATATACCAATCAAAATGTTTCTAAAAGCACACTGAATTCACCATTCATTGAATTAACTCCTAAGTTTCAACATGTCCTCCTACGGATTCCTGCTGCTCTGCATCATCCAGGCTTGCCTGATCCAGGTAACTAAATCTAATATTTTAGGTAACTAAATTAATAAGGAAGCGCACTTTCATTTGTAGTTTGATTTTTATAGTATTATGTTGATTGAGTCATTATTAAATTTTTCTTTGTACAATGCTCAATTCCATTAGTGTTTTTTCTTTAACGAATCGAATTGTTTTGCTAATTATTTTTACATTATATAATATATATACAATACTTCTTTTCCAGCATGCATACCTAACAAACCCACCATTCATTCCCGGCGTTCCTTCTCCATATCCCTACCACCACGGACCCAGCGCCAAGGCCGTCAACGACATCGATGTAGACATCGACATTTACGCCCTGAGCGCTGCTGAAGCAAACAGTCTAGGCGGCTTCTACCCGCTCGGTCCAGTGGGATATGGTTTCGGTGGAGCTAGCGCCGCTTCTTCCGCCAGCGCTGCTGCAGCGGCTAATGCTGCGGCTAGGGCTGGTGCTGGTGCTGCGGCTAGGGCTGGTGCTGGATCTGCAGCTCGAGCTGGTGCCTCGGGCGCTGCCTTCGGCTCCGGCGCATTCGGCGGCTTGGGCGAGGGCGAGATAAGTGTCGGCGGCACCATAGGTGCTTCAGGCTCCACCTACGTTGGCGGTAATATCCCGGTGATCGGCTCTGTGGCCTTCGACGGCTCGGTGCCCGCCGGTGGTGTCGTCTATCTTACTGGCAATTGTGATTGCGCACACCTTGTTTAATGACCATGTACACACTCATGTTCCAAAGTAAATGAATGTTACTGACAGAGCAGATATTATTTTATTTCCTATTCAATTATAAATGTAAAATAAAATACTTGTTATATTGACAGCTTAGCAAGCTTAGCAAGCATATTTTGTTAATTTCATCAATTAAGAATCAATCTTCGGAAAATATCTGTAATATAATTAATAAGGAAAGGAGCGAATGAGAATGAGGAATTAATTGAGCTGATAATCATCGAACGCCTTAGCAGATTATGAAAAATAATTTTAATCAAATTTCAAATTTCTTTATTTGAAAACATTTCAGCGACATTGACTTGAATGGGAAACGGTAAAAATTGCATTAGTCAGATGACTGTCTCAGTTGGTACATAGGAGCACTGCTACATTAATATGATTACAAATTATAAGCAATGAAAACTATGTAATAATTAAATTGTAACTCACAAACACGATCAGACTGATGTAACTAAACATTTCACGTTTATGTTATGTTACGTGTGTTAGTGTGTGTGTTTTATGCGTTTGTGTGTATGTCGTTTGGCGTTTCATCATCAGACATTTCTAGCACCTACATTGTCTATTGATAAGTCGGTAGATGTACAGCTATTTAATCAATTGTACACGTTTTTAGAGACTAGGATACCTCAGATACTCATATACGCAGACGATCATGTTAAACGAATAATCCTTTTTTAAAGACACCCTCCTTTTTGCGACTGGGCTTAAAAAAGAATTTTTCAAAAAAACCTAATTGGTCTATCAAAGTCAAAGTCAAAAATAACTTTATTTAAATAGACTTATTTACTAAGCTCTTTTAAATCGTCACAACAGGGAATATGTATGAGAAAACAAATAAATATAATTATAAAGGCAATAGTCATAATTTTACTGGGTATCAACCGGGCATTTACTAATTGTCCCAGTTATAGTATTTCAATATGGACTAAATAAATTGTTAGTTTTAATTTTAAAATAATACTTATTTTAAAATTAAAAATAACACGAGTATGCATATTCCCAATCAACCCTACTACCGCTTCGACGAATTAGTAGCTGCAGAGAAGAAGCGGCGCAAGAAACTCTCAGCCTGTAGTATTTATAATGACATTTACAAATCAATTATGTCATTATGTATTAGTATTATAAACATATACATGTTTTGTTTTACAGTGCATTAAAAATATATTTTTAAATATTGCAAAATATAATAAATAGGTGCAGAGAAGCAAATTATAGTGGCCACAAATTTTTATCTTTAAAATAATCTTCTACCTTGTAATACCCCTTTTTCATCAAACAACTTTTAATAGTTGACTTAAATTTATGCAGAGCCAATTAAATAAAACTTTGTGGTATCATATTGTACATTTTTATACTTATTTCTATAAAACAATTACCGGTCTTATGCAGTCTGTGGCTTGGAAAGGCGAGCTTATGCTTATTTCTGGTGTTGAAGCTATGGCAGTCTGAATTTCTAAGAAAAGAACCACTGTATTTACGTACATACATAATACAATCAAAAATGTATTGAGACGCCACGGTTAGTATGTTAATTTCCTTAAATAATTCTTTTAGCGAGTTACGTGGTCTATGGTTGTATATTGCACGAATGGCTCTCTTTTGAAGTACAAAGATCGTCTGTATGTCAGCAGCGGAGCCCCACAACAGTAGACCATACGACATTAAGCTGTGAAAATAGCTGAAATAAACTAATCTCGCCGTTTCCAGATCAGTAAGCCGTCTTATTTTTCGAACTGCATGCGCAGCTGAACTTAATCTTCCTGCCAGAGCCGTAATATGTGGGCCCCATTGTAGTTTGGAATCTATAGTAATTCCAAGAAATGTTGTAGAATTAATTATTTCTATTGGTTCCTCATTTATGTCAATACAAATATTGATAATGATAATGACGGAGAGAGTTAATGAAACAATAACATGCATCTAGACTCCGAATCGTGTGATAATTTCGCTCTTGAGAAGGGAGAAGTTATGCATCCAAGACTGAGGAATGTAGTGGTAGAATAGCTAGCACGCTGCGAGACCGGCACATCCTTTTAGGTAAGCCTTTTCTAACATTAGAATATAAGTTAGCCATAGGAGCATTCGTGACACGTATCCCACTCTGTGCACACGTCTCTCTAGTTAATAATTTAGTGTAATTACTTTTATAATTAAATTAGTAAATCTTTGTGCCTGGATTGACTTCCTTGGATCCATTCACCCATCCATCAGTAGTACTAATGAAGATTTACAGCTATTAAGATAGAGTTGATCTTTTTTATAAAACTTAAAATTACAATGTACTTTTTTAAATACAGTTGAATTACAGGGTGTTTAGATTGACTTGCTTGGATCCATTCACCCATCCATCAGTAGTACTAATGAAGATTTACAGGTATTAAGGTAGAGTTGATCTTTTTTATAAACCTTAAAATTACAATGTATTTTTTTAAAGACAGTTGAATTACAGGATGTTTAAGTGCTCATTGAACCATGATCAGACGATCTCCACACGCACTAGCAGCTTAATCAGTCGCAGGTCATCATGTGGCATGAAAATACCGGTACCGGTACTGGTATTTAAAGGTGAATAGATTATTACATACTACCAGTACTGATAATCAATTTACCAGTATATTCTGTTTAGTTTTAACCGACTTCATAGAGGAGGATTTTTTATGTATATACGCTGATTACGCTGGGATTTCTGATCCCAAATCCCTGAAAATATAGTTTCTAATTGGTTCCGTAGAAATTTAAATCAGTTTGGTGTAGTATATCTATTTTATGAGTATTTCTGTTAACTTGGACGATGTTATTTTCACGATGCTTTAAATCAAAAGAGTTTCGAGTATTTTATCCAACGACACACAGACAGGCCAGTACAGACTACTATTCTGACTTTGACCAAAGAAACTTACCACAACAAAATTGTTTTGAACAAAACTGCAAACCAACTTCATAAAATTAAAAGGTAAAACTAATTAAGGAGTTATGCCATTTTATATACTTTTTGGAGACATTTTCGGAGTTTTAAATGGTATAACTTTTGCTTTTTTTAGTGTTTTGAAGCCGCTTTTTAGTTTTATGTAAAATTTTTAACCATGTAAGATATTTTTTGCTAAATTTACCGCTTAACCACATATCGGTGCGTTATAAATTATTATTATCATGTGTGATGATGACAGAAATTGGTAATACTCTGATCATTTCTTTGGCAAATTGTATAAAATACAACTTTAAAAAGGCCTCATATGTTAACAATAGTGACAGTAAACATCGTTACAATTTCGGCTGGGTTTCAATCATCAATCTGCAGCGGGTTCTGCTTACGACGCGTTGAGTTTTGGTACATCAACATGATAAATATTAAATTCAATATTACTTGTTGTTAATACTAAAAGTCTTATTTGCAAAACAATTCGTAGAAAGTAGTAGTGTACAGGAGCAGAAGCCTCTATTGACAGACAGGCGGATGGACAATAAATTAGTTATTTAGGATTCCATTTTGTCTTTTGAACCCTAAAAAGATAGTTGGTATGTTATAAATAGCTTCGTACAACGAGCTAATAAAATTTAGGCACGAGAGTCCATAAGTGATGTTGTCGGTTTTAACTGAGGAGATAATAACGACCGATTTAATTTACACGTAATTTTTTAACTTTGGTTTTCAAATTAATAAAATAATAGCAATTCAAAATCAATTGGTTTTTTAATTTGCTACGCAGCGACTCAATTGTGTACATAATTGCAATGTTCTAAGTATTATCAAAGCGTTATATAATTTATTTTCTAGGCGTTTTGTGGGCTGACGTAGTTTTGCGGCATGTTACCTAAAAATAACTAATTTATAGCAATCTGTTTCAATAAAACTAGATAGTCCAGGAAAAACAGTTTATTTTCAAGTCAATTGTACTCAAAAACATAATGATTGAAATTAGTGCTCTCTGATGATGCCAACATTGTCGGAGCCACAGCCGCAGGTCGCGATGCCTGACCCGGAGGTTGGGAAAGAGCCCTCGAAGCCGACTGCGCTCAGGAATGGTAGCAAACCATTCACATCCAAAGTGCCATCGAGTGCGATTTCAGACGAGATGGATAAGCCACTCGGGTAGAGCGGAGAGGATGCCGTAACCAGCAGTGGCCCGCTGTATATTATGTCGTAGCCGGAGAGGCCAGCGGATGACGCACCGGCAGCTGAAGCGGCCGCGGCGCTTGATGCTCCTGACCTTGCTAGACCACCCCTTGCTGCAGCGGCACTAGCGGCCGCGGCGCTTGATGCTGCTGAGCTCGATAGACCACCCCTTGCTGCAGCGGCACTAGCGGCAGCGGCACTTGCTGCTGCGGCGTTTCTGGCAGCTGCCGCACTTGCAGCTGCTGCACTTGACGCCGCTGAGCTCGCTCCACCCCTTCTAGCCGCAGCCGCACTCGCAGCGCTAGACGCAGCACTAGCGCCTCCTAATCCATAGCTAAGGGGCGGGCTCAGATTGATCACGTGACCAACAGCAGCCTGAAATATATTTAATATTAGAATATTTGCTGTTCAATCTCTCATCGATAATTTTTTCAGAGATTTAGTTCACTTACTTGGATTAAAACTGCTGAAGCGCAGAAAAGAACGAATTTAGCAACCATTGTAGTAGTGATCAGTTGAACGTTCAATGAGATATGCTTTTTACAATTTAGCCCAAGTTTTTATATGATAACTGTTATCTTAAATACATGTTTCTCTTGCAAAACCCTTGGACTTTATCAATCTGTTATATCATTTCAATATACTTTTGCGTACGAAAGAATACATATTCTGAAACTGATATTTTTTAATAGATTTCACAAATGAGAATTATTAAATAATGTCGACACATTCACAGGTGTAAAGTATATATACGGCAATTTATTTGAAAAAGCTATACTTGAATTTAGCGTTCGTTGAATAGTTTCAAAATGTCTTCCTACGGATTTCTTCTTCTCTGCATCCAGGCTTGCCTGATCCAGGTAACTGAGTTATTTGATATCATCTCAGTATGTCTGTCAATTTATGAAATTAATTCATAATGCAGTAAGGAGTATTTTTTTTACGGTTTTGTCCATTATACAATTTTTTTTCGCTATTTTTATTACAGAATGGCTTCTCATCATACATAAAAAATGCGCCTTTTATTCCCGGCGTTCCTGCTCCATACCCCTACGACCATAGACCCAGTGCCAAGGCCGTTAACGACATCGATGTAGACATCGACATTTTCGCACTGAGTGCTGCTGAAGCGAATAGATTAGGTGGCCTCTATCCAGTCGGTCCGGTAGGATATGGTTTCGGTGGAGCTAGTGCCGCTTCTTCCGCCAGCGCTGCTGCAGCGGCTAATGCTGCGGCTAGGGCTGGTGCTGGTGCTGCGGCTAGGGCTGGTGCCGGTGCTGCGGCTAGGTCTGGTGCCGCGGGTGCTGCCTCTGGCTCCAGCGTATTTGGTGGCGTGGGCGAGGGCGAGATAAGTGTCGGCGGCACCATAGGTGCTTCAGGCTCCACCTACGTCGACGGCAGTATTCCAGTAATCGGTTCCATGGCCTTCGACGGCTCGCTGCCCGCTAGTGGCATCGTCTATCTCACTGGCAACTGCGGATGCGCAGACCTTGTTTGATAATCATCACCATACTCATGTTCCACAGTAAATAAACGTTATTGATAGAGTAGATTTTGTTTTATTCACTATTCAATCAAAAATATTTCCACAAAGTGTTTGTTATGTGGGTAACTTAATGTACATATATTGTTAATTTTCCATCAATCTGATGGTAAGTGTTTACGACAACTTATAGACTTGTACCACCAAATCAAACGACAAACGCCAATCTATAGTAACATCAAACGCCTTATCAGATATTGAAAAATTATCTTAATGAAGTTAAAAAATTGCATGCGAACTAATTAAGAACTTTGCCTTTTTGAAGTAATTGAAAAAGATCTTAGCTGCTTTCAATGGCATCCTCGCTAAGCGTATTGCTATGACTCAGGAAGATAATAAACCTCAATTTATAATTGGAACACTACGAAGACATTTTGCCACCAGTTACAGTCGAACGTGTGGTAAAGGCCAGGAATCAATATACACCTAAGTCTGTTTTTACACGGTCTTTTTGTACACGGTTTTGATATAACACGGTTTGAAAATTGAATATTTTTAATTTTTTTACACGATTTTATTCCATTTAGCACGATTTGAAATTTTATGTACTTAATTTTTTTTTGTCAAATTTAACTTTTGCGAAGTATGTTCATATCACAAAAAAGTATTTATGAAAGAAAAAAGTCTGAAACCATCGATAGTTTGCGAACAAAAAATTGAATAACCTATTCTTTTCGTTCACAACATAGTTTTTTAGTTCCTGAACTTGCCATACATTTAATTTATATTACTTTTAAGATTACAGTGCATATCTTTTTTATCATTAATTACTATGCTTGTGAAAATAAGCATTATATATTTGATTTAATAAAATAAACATGAATTCTTGTTTTTCACTAATTTTAATAAGTTTTAGAGATTAGGAACAAATCACCCATTTTTGTATAAGATCAATGTCTTTTTTTACACGGTTTTTTTTTACACGGCTTCTTCTGGAACCAATCTACCGTGTAAAAACAGACTTAGGTGTACCCTCCATAACGTAAATACCTTAGCGTATCTTGACCGCAGTAGTGCTATTATTGACAATGAATGAATTTTTATTTCAAGTCTTTTACTCAATATTCTTGGAATTATCTTTTTCTTCTTCTTAAATATAAAAATGAATAGATGTTCTTCGCTAGTCTCAAGAACGCTTGACAGATGTAAATAATTTTTATTTTGTTTTATTACTTTTGATTCAAGGATGGTTTCAAAATAAAAAGAAAAGTTGAAGTTACATTTTTTTAATGTAATTCGTCTAACTGACATGCTAATTAAACTGTCAGTTCTCCCAACGCTACTTCGAGATCCGTTAAATAGATGGCGTTAGTGGTAGTTTGTAGGTGATACAAAGTTTACAGGGTCAATTAGATACCAAATAATTTTTAATTAAATTACAATAACAATTAATTTAATATTGTTAATTTTCTTTTATTTTTTGCAATATTTAAACTATATTGCATTTGTATATTGAATTGTTACGGGACGGGCTTTGCTAGAGAAGCCGCTGCATTATCTGAGGACAGTATTTCGAAACCCAGTGACTTCAAGCGTTAAAAACAAACACTAACCAGGATAGGCAGGAGATGTGGTCCACCAACGACAGGGCATCGTGTGCTGGCCGACCAGCAAAATCTCACAGCAATTTGTGGCCAAATTTTTGAACCACCACAAATTCAGCCTGTAAACTTCGAGATACCTTTTTTTCTATCATTAAGATAATTTTCTTGTTACGTGCGGATACATTACATAGCACAGGCGGCCATTTTCCTATTTTTTTAAAAACAGCCTATCGTGGCGCGAAATTCAAACAATTTTAAGAAGGGAAATTTGACACTCAAACATCTGTGTGCACCTTCAAACGTTAAAACAGCAAGATATTTAACAATATTGTTAAAACATTGTTAAAACGGTTGTATTTTATGTTGGTAATCCAATAAATAAATGTCATGCTCTGGCAGGAACAAATCTAAGTCCTCTGGAATAAACATATTTAAAACTAGAAACACTACAGGTTTTTTGGGCCCATTGATATCCTTTTGGCAGCTATGTTTAAGGAACGATTCTTCAATAAGAAACGTTACCTCATCATAACTCCTTGTCATTTGCTTAATTTCGCGATTTACAAAAGAACAGAATTTTTCGGGCTATAAATTAGTGCCGGTATGTGAGAAATAAATTTACAGGAAAATACTGATATCGGTACCGGTATTTTTCGACAGCATTTCCTAGTGCCGATGGGGGAGGCCTATGTGTAGCTGATGTCCTGCGACTGCCTTAGCCGCTGGTGTATGGAATGGCTGGTGTTGCAAATTGTCCCAGTTGTTAATTCCTGAAATTTTTAATAGATTTCAAAAAGGACGTAATTCTCAATGCAGTTGGTATATTTTTGTATGTATGTGAACCGATTACGTCGTAATTTCTAATGCGATTTACATGATTTTGTGATGCAATTGTAGTTTTTAGTTTATGAGCATTTTTGTTTACTTGGACGATGTAATTTTCACGATACTTTAATTCAATAGCTGTTTGAGTATGTTTATCCAAAGACAGGCAATTCTAACAATACTTACGGTAATTTACTTTGACCTTAGAAACTGACCTCTCAAAATTGTTTTAAATTTTTTTCAATCATAACCCAAGGCCGGCTTCAAACACTACAAAGGCATATCCAAATTAACATTACTGTTTGGAGTCAGTGCATCTCTTATTTCTGGAAACAACACAGCACCAACTCCAAGAATTATTTTTAATCGGATACCTTCTTAATTAATTACCTTACCCTTATCTTAATTTTTAGGCCGGCAAGGTGAGCGTGGCTGGGGCAGTATGTCGAATCCTCTCTAGCTATCTTCATATATGAACTCCTCTACTGCTTATCATCAGGTGGAGTCGAGTCGTTTGCTGAGTTTTATATAATAAATATAAAAAAAGGGATTATTTTTACCATATTAGTGTCTAGAAGTAGTTTTTTAGATTTGTTTAAAACTTATTGCGATACAATTTGATGTCAGATGTTGACAGAAATTGGTAATACTGTGATAAATTTGTTGCCAAAAGGTATCGAATACATTGTGCCACATATGTCAATAATCGTGACAGTAAACATCGTTACAATTTAGGATGGGTTTCAATAAACAATCTGCTGAGGATTTTATTTACGAGATATTGAATATTGACATATTAATATTACATAAAGATCGTTATGTGTAAGTTGTATTTAAATAATTACGTCGTGGCGTGTAGCGCCATGTTTTGAAAGATAATTCTAGAACGTAAGTATGTATTGGTCAATGAACAGCTACAAAAGTCGCTAAGTATATGAAGATCGTTATGAACGTAAGTATGTATTGGCCAATGAACAGCTACAAAAGTCGCTAAGTATATGAAGATCGTTATGAACGTAAGTATGTATTGGCCAATGAACAGCTACAAAAGTCGCTAAGTATATGAAGATCGTTATGAACGTAAGTATGTATTGGCCAATGAACAGCTACAAAAGTCGCTAAGTATATGAAGATCGTTATGAACGTAAGTATGTTTTGGCCAATGAACAGCTACAAAAGTCGCTAAGTATATGAAGATCGTTATGAACGTAAGTATGTATTGGCCAATGAACAGCTACAAAAGTCGCTAAGTATATGAAGATCGTTATGAACGTAAGTATGTATTGGCCAATGAACAGCTACAAAAGTCGCTAAGTATATGAAGATCGTTATGAACGTAAGTATGTTTTGGCCAATGAACAGCTACAAAAGTCGCTAAGTATATGAAGATCGTTATGAACGTAAGTATGTTTTGGCCAATGAACAGCTACAAAAGTCGCTAAGTATATGAAGATCGTTATGAACGTAAGTATGTATTGGCCAATGAACAGCTACAAAAGTCGCTAAGTATATGAAGATCGTTATGAACGTAAGTATGTATTGGCCAATGAACAGCTACAAAAGTCGCTAAGTATATGAAGATCGTTATGAACGTAAGTATGTTTTGGCCAATGAACAGCTACAAAAGTCGCTAAGTATATGAAGATCGTTATGAACGTAAGTATGTTTTGGCCAATGAACAGCTACAAAAGTCGCTAAGTATATGAAGATCGTTATGAACGTAAGTATGTTTTGGCCAATGAACAGCTACAAAAGTCGCTAAGTATATGAAGATCGTTATGAACGTAAGTATGTTTTGGCCAATGAACAGCTACAAAAGTCGCTAAGTATATGAAGATCGTTATGTTTAAGCTCTATTTAAATATTATATCTGTCCCGAAACAGCTTGGCTGTCTGTTTTGTGTATATTTGGTAGGTCTTTAATAGGTCGAAAGCGTGGCCCCGTGCGTGGGTGGCTCCCGTGCATGCATTGTACAAGCCGCCACGTCTGGGATTGCGCAAGTAACTCTGGGCAATCTTCATTGACGCGAAGTCCGACCGTAAGGCTGAGCTGCCTGGAGACGACCTGGTGAATTGCTTTTAGAACCCAGGTCAACCCCGCGAAGGGCGACGGAGTAACCGGGGAGTTTTAGAGGGTTCCCAGTGCCACTTTAATGAGGAACTAGGTGACCCACAGCCGCTTGGCCAGTGGTGGGTAGGTCCGTAAACTATTTAATAGGTTGTACGCTATTTTATATATCCATAGGTGATAATGATGGCTCTCTCCAAAATTTGTTATATATAAAAGTTCGTTAAAATTCTTAAATCTTTAAAACGGCTTAACAGATTTGAATAATTTTCTAAATGCGTTTTATCAATCTGTAGTTGGTTTCGAAATTAAATTAATTTTGGAAATTGTAAACAAAATATATAATTTAAAGGTATTAGAATGAAAAATTGTATTATTGACGAGCTATTCAATATTATCTTTTGTCTCCCTTCTATTTAGGATTATGTTTAAAAGCAATAATAATTTAAAAAAACATAAAAAAACCCAACAGTTATTAAATCAAATTTAGTAATTTAGTGAGATGAAACAATGTTAACCTGTTCCACCATTTATTTATAATTTGATATTATTCTAATCAACTTTGTTAACCTTTGCCTAAATATTATTAATCCTGGAAAAAGTTTAAGGTACAAGAAAAATATTGACATCTAAATTTACCATTGCAATGCAATTCGTATGCCATATGTGTACACAGTTACACATCTAAATGATATCAAAAAACCCTCCCAACAATAACCTTGTTAGTAATAATTATGTTACTCTTTGTTCTAGAACACACTTTATTTTTACATTCATTATTGCGATGTTGTTGGAAAATAACACTTGTTCTAATATTACACATAATTTATATGACGTAAGAATGATACTTACAGTAAAGTATTATTCATTTGTTTCTTGGAGGAGATAAAACGCGTACTGAGTTCGTATAAAACGGGAACAAGAAGAACATTCGTGTCTAATTAATAAAACAAAATGGCAGTTACACGAATATTAGTGTGTGCTTCGGTTCTGCTTCTACAGGTAAATAATATCTTGTTGTTTAACTACCAAATTGTTATTTGTTTCGGAATTAAGTGCACGACAGCCCTTACGTTGTGCGATGTTTGTCCAAATGCTGGGGACTTAGGCGTTGTCATGAGGAGCTTTGGACAATACTACCCAATGCAGGTTAGATGTTTAAAGCGGTTTATAACAATTGGAACCATTGGGGACGGTTGCATATCCAGGACTTGTGTTGTGAACTGCTGTTGTGTATAATGATAGGGGAATGTTGTTAGAACGAGGACTGCTGGCCAAACGTCGTGATGGGAGATCTGGAGGAGGATGGGGTTTATATCAAATCTGTTGGACTATTTTTAGTATCAATAGCCAAAGATAATAATCGTTTAAGAATTTGTCCGCTTCCCTTCAATAGTGGGCAAGGGGGAGACGGACCATCATATACCTGAATATAAAAGAAAGGATATATATCCACTCTTGTAGTAGTTTTGGTAGTACTGACAGTTAAGTAAATTGGCTCTGCTCTCTCGGAGAACTGTGAAGGTAAGAGTGGATACTGTGGTTTGTGTGTGTATTAATTGATTCTAGTGTATTACGTACCTTTATCCCTAACAGACGTAAACTGGTAACTGTTGCAATGCTTATGAAAGTAAAATTGTTTCAATAGGTTCCTGACTTAAATGTGGGAATAGTATTACTTTAAAATATATATATAATATCACATCTTTCTCACAATACTAAAGAGTCATACGAAAAGTCACCCAGAATGTTAGTTCAATATCTACAGCATGAAAGATACAAGACACTTAATGAATTTACATTTTTACAGATCCATTTTGGAAATTCAATAAGACGAAGCTTTGGAAGTAGTGTTGCCATGATTGGCGATGGCTTTGGTAGTATCGGTGTGATCAACCAAGGCAATGGATTCCAAATTGATAATAATGGCAAAGTCAAAGTGATTGATGGCGACAAGGTCGTTGTAATTGGAGACGATCCAGGCGTTAAAGTACACAAGGCTAAAGGCAGTGAAAAAGTCAAAGTGATAGAAGGAGGACCTGGAAATAAGGTAGTGTACTTTGGCGATGGTGGTAACAGCGTAGTTATGGTTGGAGACGACGGCGGTAGTGTCGGAATGGTCAGTGGAGGTAAAATCGGTAACGCAGGACACTATAGCAGCGTTGTGAGTACTGGAGGAGCTGTAAGCGTTGGTTCTGGAGGAGTTAGTATCTCTAGCCCTGGTTTTGTAAAATCTTCTCGTATTTCCGCCTCACCTTTTGGAGCAGGCGCTTATGCTGGAGCAGGTGCTAATGCAGGATATCATGACGCAGATGGCTTATTCAATTGGGTTACCTCGGCAACGGGAATGGGATCGCCGTTTTGGCCATTTTAATTGATTATTTTTCGAACTAACACCCAATAAATATGATATATTCCTGATAAAGCTATGACATATTTCTATTTGATGCTGAAATTACGAATTATGTATGTAACTTTTATCTATTTTTTCAAGTTATGTCACAATAATAATTCATTACATAAATAGTATCTAAAGAAATTCGTGTTTGATATTTATAACTTTTTGTAATTAATGACTTTAATTTAAGATTTTTTGATATTATATTCACTATAAATTACTTTAAATTTTAAGCCCAGTCTCTTAGTGCTTTATATATGTATGTTTATTTATAGTATATAAAGGAAATGAAAAAAATATATATTGTTTTATTTCTGGAAAAATTACCAATGGTGACTTCAAGTGCGTTTGGATTGAGGAGCCACAACAGATTATTTAAGTCATGTTGCACTCTCATTTTACGGTACAAATCCTGGATGTAGCAGCAATAAACATTGTTTAGGAAAGTCTCGTTGGATGCATGATATTTGCATACATATATCTGCCTAGCTACCTGACCCACTCATTTCATTATGTTAACCCCCACCAATCTACCAGTTCCTTCCCAACGCTTGACTGACTGACATAGGTACCCACGGTGTGCGCCACGTTGCCCTCGTTGTCCCGTTTTCTGTGCCCATCAGTGCTATCCTATTGCCATCAGTGCTATCCTATTGCCATCAGTGCTATCCTATTACCATCAGTGTTGTGCTTGCCAAGTGAGACCCGGGATACACCTACATACCTGTATCGGCGAGAGGGTAACGTACCTAGATGTACCTACCTAAACAATAAACGAACTTACCCCAGCACCCACCCTAAACATACATCACAAGTTAGTTTGGAACAAGGAGGCATCTGGAAATTGTTAAGTAATAAATGAGTTTTTTAAATTGGGTATCATTAGCAGCAATTGCGTATAGTATCTGCAAAATTTCTGTATTTAAAAGTGCTTTAACCGTTTGAGCAATTTTTGCAAAAATCTATTGAAAAATACTATCCATATTTTGATTACTCTAAAGGAAAAAAATATAGTGTGAAATAAAACTCGCATTTAGACAAATATCAATCAATTTTAATAAATCTTTTTGGTTTATACAGAAAAAAGGTTAATTAATATGAATTAGAAGAAATAAACATAAAATATTAATATTATCATATTTTTATTTGGTTTTGAAAATAAAAATTATTAAAAATCTAGCTCAACTCGCGGCTTTTTGCGCTGCGTCGCACTTTTCGATACAAATCGTCGCAGCGCAAAATCGCTGCTTAGCACTCTAACGGTAAATCCAAGAAAATACAATACTTTTAGTGTGGCTCTTAATCAATACACTAGTATACTTAAGAAAGTCATATATCATATAATATCATGGGTATGATCAACCAATTAATAGTACAATAATAATGATTGATTATGCAGGAAAGGAGTTTCCAAAGTCAAAGTTAGATGAGTCAATATCAAATTGCCTTCATGTTACTGATTAACAGATTATGCTCGCCTTTCTCCGTCAATTGAGAACCGATATAGTACACCCTTATTCGAAAGACTACACCCCTGACTTGATGTTAGTGGGAGAACTCATTAGGATAATCTGGTAATCAGTAACATGCAGGCAAGTTGATGGCGACCCATATAACTTTGACCTTAGAAACATACCAAAGCCAAAGTCAAAGTCAAAATATCTTAATTTAAATAGACTCATTTACTAAGTTCTTATAAATCGTTATAACAGAGAATATGTATGAGAAAATAAATAAATGTAATTAAAGGTATAGTACTAGTAATAGTGATAACTTTATGTTGTTATTAACCGGGTATTTGCAAATTATGCCAGTTTTAAAATTTAATTAAGTAGATATTAATATTAATTATTCTTAAATTAAAACTAACACTAGTATGCATATTCCCAATTAACCCTACTACCGCTTAGACGAATTAGTAGCTGCAGAGAAGAAGCAGCAAGAAACTCTCAGCCTTTAGTATTTGCAATGACATTTACAAATTACCTATGTATGTATTAGTATTACAAACATATTTTTGGTTTTACAGAGTAAAATATTATAGGAGTATTTTTATTTATTTAGGAGATTGCAAGGAAATTTTTTTGAAATAATCAGACAGATATTTGATGCAACTGATTGTTTATACAATAAAATCAATATAAAATACAACAGTTTACTACTAATTAATAATATTTTTTTCTAATATGACTAATCAAACACATTTTAATTATCAACAAAACATTATTTCAACCTGTTTATATTCAAGCCGTAGAATCTAAAAACAAATTAGTTTTCAATTGTCTTGAATTTCCCGGGATGGGTACCATCTGTCTCTACTCAAGCTGCCTCAGCCTTTTGTTCTTTGTCTTTGTCTGTCGTCTCAATAAAACATAATGACGAAAAACTAAGAATAATACATGGTAATTAAATTAAATATTACAATGCATAATTGGCGTTGAGAGTGACACTGCCAGTAGCTTTGACAGGACCTTTGAATGATACGGAGCCTGGCACCTGCAGTGCTCCGCCAATAGACGCCTTTCCGGGCAATGACAGATTAGTTTCCAAAGTGATTTCACCGTTGCCTGTACCTGTGAGTATAAAAAAGCTAACTATCAACAAAAAAACATATTTATGAAAAGAATTTGGATTTTTTTTTAAATCTCTCGGAACTGCTTTTAGCTTGCAACGCCTACGTGACATGACAGACTGATAAAAAAAACTGCTAAAGATCGATTTCAAATTTCTATCAAATGAAATACTAATTTCACAAAAGTTGGACAAATAAAGTAAAATCTATCATATTAATTATAATATCACACTAATGACAGGTATTTATTTGTGTGTAAGTATGGATATTGTACGTTATACGAGTATATGTAAACCTTTTTTTATCGAGAAGGAATCCATCTACGGTTTTATCCACCACTGGCTAAGCGGTGGTATGCCTTATCAAAGCGGCACTGGGAATAACCAGAACTCCCCGGTCCTATTGCCGTTCACGGGGTGACCTTGGTACTGCCGAGCGTTTCACCAGGCCACCCCCAGACAGTCCTTTAGGGCAGATTTTTAGGGCTTTGCGCCCAGAATTACTCGAGAAGTGACCAATGCACTAATATTGGTATACAAACTTATTATGTTGAATATTCGTAATTGACCTATAAAATGTATATTAAATTAAACATCAACTTGCATTATAGGCTGTGTACTGTGTTTAAATTATAAATTAATTAATAAATGGCCAGCCAAGGCTATCTTGTTTTTCTAAAATTTTTCTTAAGATTAAGAGATTAGACTTAAGATTTTTTTTAAAAGAAACTTTAAGTAGGATATTAACATGCCTATTTGGAGGCTTTCTATTGTACAATTTATTGAGATTACCTTCAAACGGTCGCCTTTTCGGTATAAGAACACCCCAGTATTTGTTACAGCAACAAGAATTGTTTGATTGTAGTGTATTGATTTCAGGATTAAAACGGGTACCAGCTTCAAGGTCATTTTCAATCCCTTTGCCTGGTACGTCAAGGCATCCAATGTACAGAGTAAACTTCTCACAGTGAATATTCTGAAAGGAACAACAAGATCTTTAAGCAAGAATGGTGAGAAAAATACTGTTATTAACGTTTCTAAGTCTCCTCACAATTTATAAATTGCTATGGTTGGTCAGGACAATGTGGTTATCTTGAGCTCCTTCGTACACATGTTAAGCCATCGGTCTTGGTTATTACAACCACTGCAGTCACCTATTAACCAGCATTGGACCAGGATGGAGGTGTTATAGTCCAGCTGTATAGTCCAGCAGGATGTATATAGTTTGTTAATAATGATAAGCTATATTTATCCCAAATATTGTCTTGTTAAATATTTTAAAAAATACTGGCTAGATTCTCAAAAGGTCGAGGGTAAATACATGTTCTAAAAAATGTTTTTTTTATATCATTCCAACGCAATTTTCGACTCATTGTACGTAAAATCTTGACTAACATAGAAAAATACAGTACGTTTTTTACTGTTTCTGTTTTTACTATCTCTTCTATTGGGAAACATGAAAGAAAGATTTTTTTACTACCGCCATCCATTGTAATCAAGCATAAGAACCGTTGAAAGAAGCCTGTGAAAGAAGCCCTCGATTATTGATCACCGATCATTATTGTCCGATACGAATTCAAATGTTTGTATACTTTTCATTGTTAAAATTTATTAATGAGTAGCCTAACACCCGGAAATAATTTTCTCGCTGTCAGAAATCTCTATCAGACGCTCCTCTTGTACCCAGGGTAGGTACCCAGGGTAGGTAACAGGGGATGTGTGGGGCTCTCACCCACTTAAACGCACTACCTGACTGTTTCCTGCTGACGCATAAGATGATGCCTAAAGACATTTTGCAACTTTATCGGCAGTGTAACCGAAAGGGGAAGGAGGAAGAGAGGACCTGAAAAGAGTTAGGCACGCTGATTGGGCTGTGTCAGCAGGGCAACTGTCCCCAACCGCGCCTACAAGCCCGAGGTGGTATGGTTTACAAAAGAAATTAAAAATTAATGCCATTAATCTTATATATAAAAAAGGAATTGATATAAGTTAGTCTTGCTTAAACTCAAGAACGAATCGACCACCAATTTTGTTGTTATATTCGCTTTGATTCCGAGGTTATTGAAGAATAAAAATAATAGAGAAAATCCTAAGGAAAAGCTTAACAGAGACAGGTGTTGGCAGGGTTATACTACTGTACAACTGAAATTTGTTGTTTTAGCATGGACAATTTTCTGACAAATTAACTTAAATATTACAACTGTCATTTTTTCCATAGTTACTCCGAGTTTCTTATAATAGATGGCGTTAGTAGTAGTTTAGGTGATATAAAGTTCAGCGAGTCAACTAGTAACTTATACGATTTGGAATACGATACGATTTTTTTTTTATATAGACTCATCCCTAATAAACAAATTACAACGATCATTAAATTTTACAATTTGTCATAATTAGATTCAAGTATAAGATAGATAGATAGATAGATAGATAAAACATTTATTTCTATTTCTACATCACACACAATCCATCCAGACAGTACATAGATTGAAAGACAAACATTTTATAATAAAGTATTAAAGACCTTTGTGTGCGCTGCAGAAGTGCAAAAGGGTCGCAACTCAGTAACTGATTTTTTGGTTGATTATAGATAGAAAAAAAACAATTAAATATTAAATGTGTGTACATTAATATAACTAAGATGTGTGAGATATTAGATAAATAAAATAAGATTTATGATAAGTAGTACATTCAAATAAAGGTCTAAATATTACACTTATGAATTGGACAAAGTGTAGGTGACTACGTATTTATATATGTGCATATGTGTGTATGCGTAAGTGCGTGAATAGAGTTAATGTTGGTACTTCTAATGCATGTAAAGGGTTTATTTGTGTGTGTATAATAATAATAAAGGCGGAAGGTGGCAGCGGTGCCGTTCGGCCTCCTCCTCGCCATCACCCCCCGCAGTCTTGCCCACCTTAACACATGGAAACATACGGTTGTTCACATTCATTCATCATCTTACCGGGCACCCGGAGTATTGTAACAAGGTGGCCTCTTTGGTCCATCGATTTATAATTGCTGGCTGTTTTTAGGACACACATTTAAAAATTGTATATTTCCAAATTGACATTTCTGAAGTTACCATTTAATATTGTAATTTTCGTTGGGAAGCTCTTTTAAATATATCTATAGCATCTCATATTATAAAGGAACCCATAGTTTGGGGTAAGTTACAATCATCACATCATCACCATCACCATAATTAATCTCACATCATTACCTATTTTAAATATAATTTGTTATTATTGTTACAATTCCTTCTTCCTTCCACTTTTATGTCGTCTTAATTCATGTTATGTTACTGGAATAAAATGCAAAGTAAATGCAGCTATGTTTTATTGTATTGACCGCCACCGTTCCCGAATATAGATAATAAATTAAACTCACCATCAGAACTGAAAACTGGATCCAAATCAAGAGAATGTTTGACACAACCATAGTATTTGTTAAATCCCTCGCACACAACATTTGACACAGAAAAACTCTATGGTTATATAGTGAAACTTTTTCGATAGCAATGAGCACAACGATTTCTCGGTAAAAAGTTAACCAAATTCTTCAGCCAGAATTAGCGGTTTTATCAGTTGCAAATTTTGTTACAATTGACACGTTTTTGTGAACTTATGAAATCAAACTTATTCAAGGGCCTAAAGATTGCAAAGTTTACGAAACATTTACAAAATTAAAAAGTTGTATTTACAAGTATGTGCTTAAAGAAGGAGGTTGCCTACAAATATGTTAAGAGCGTGTCCGCCGCCCGTTATGCTTTTAGTTTAGATATTTAACAATTTATGTACACACAAAGAATAACAGAGAATTGTACAAAGGTACTGATAATTTCTATAAGAAATCTCTTCCAGCAGCCCCACATATGAGAAAAGTGACAATAAAAAAAGAGGGGCGTGTACCAATATAATTAAATACATAAAAATTTACATAAATTTTATTAATAATTAATATAATAATTATATTATTTATTTATCACTTTTTTAATTATTTTTATTTAACAATTGATGCACACACAAAGATAATAAAAAGGACACAACAGAATATTAGAGAATTGTACAAAGGTACTGCTTATTTCTATAAGAAATCTCTATATATTTAGATAAATAATAATATTTTTTAATATATTTAGATTCTCTGTAAAGAGAAATAATATGCTTATGTTTTGGTTTAGACATTGTCCTCAATGTTCCTGGACTAAATTAAATTTCAGTTCGTATCTCTTTCTAACCTATTAATTAAGAATGGATATAATGAATTTTAGGAATATCAAGCGAGTTGACATTTCAACGATCCATGCGCTTTAAAATGAGGTTAAAACGGCTAAGACGCCATTTTGAAACGTCAAATGACGTCACTGGTCATCTGTCTTTTTTGGTTGTATTGTTCTATAAGAGTAGTACTGAATTTAAATTTAATTTAGTTCGTGCACGACAAAATTGGCGCCATTGTCTTGCTGAAGTTTGTTTGGTAGCGTCGATGCAACTTAATACTAATTATATGTAAAAAGATTAATTTTATTTCATGTGAGTCATTTTGTTGTGTTTATTTCCCAAAATATAACTTGTATTTTTTATATATGCTTAGGGTAGCAAACACGCAAACCCACCTGATGGAAAGTGGTCACCAGAGCCTTTGACGCTTGCAACATCAGGTCTGTTACGCGACTGACTAACGCGTTGCCGAGTAATTATTAGCATTACTGTAATTAATGTTTATTTATTTCAGTAAACATTTTATCAACAGCATTTTTTATATATACAGAGTATAATGGAATTACCCAGACCTAAGCCAATTAAAGAAACACATTATATTTTTTTTAAAGTATCAGAAAGTCAAGAAAAAGGAAAAGGCGTGACAAAGCACTTTTTGGGCCGGCAAGGCTAGGGCAGTATGTCGCATGCTTCACTAGTTATCTTCACATATGGACTTCTCTACTGCTTACCATCAGTGTCAGTCATTTGCTGTGCTTTATATGGTGATACACCGGGTCAGGCACCCACCCACCCAGGAACCCAAACTATGGGTTCCTTTATAATATGGGAAACAGCCAGCAATTATAAATCGATGAACTGAAGGAGGCCACATCGTTACAATACCCCGGCGGCCCGGTAAGATGGTTCATAATTGAAGGTTCCGGGCTGAATTCCCAAGGGGGGCAGAAATTTCCTGCTCAATTTGATTGATGGTAGGGCTATTTATACGCCCACCTGGGTAGCTACTACCATCTGACCTAAGTCTACCGCCATAACAATAATGTTAACAAGATTGGTATGCTCCGTTAGCTGGAGGTATGATAGCCAGTTTTTTTTTTATAAAAAGCACAGCAAATGACTCGACACCACCTGATGATAAGCAGTAGACGAGTCCACATGTGAAGATAGCTAGTGAAGCATGTGATATACTGCCCTAGCCACCCTCACCTTGCCGGCCCAAAAAGTGCTTTTTCACGCCTCTTTTAAAGGAATCCATGTTATAAGAAGGAGGGAATACGTACGTTAACCTACGGTTGAAGAATCCGGGTGTAGTCCACTTAAATCTTTGGTCTTACCTTTACTTACCATCAGGTGAAATGAAGACTAAGAACTACCCCTAATAAAAGTATTAAATTGATATCTAATATAAGACATTATATTTTTTGAGATCGCCGGTAGGCCGGTAAAGGAAGAAAGGTTGATTATATTTTTCACTTTTTACGCATATATGTCACTGCAATGCTGTTACCAAAGTTTCGTATGTGTCGTAGTATGTAGCAATATTATTTGTAATCTATGACACGATAATGAATAATGAATCGTGATATATCTTTTATACAATCGTAATATCATGTTAAAATGTACAAATGTAATTTCGTAACAAAAACAATCAGTTAATATATAACGCGGAATCGTTATTCAAATAATATAACTATTCTATAACCTCCAACAACAATGGAGTCTAGAGTATTATTTATCTGTGCTTTAAGTTATTTTGTTCAGGTAAGACCTTTTAATACTGAGTAATAATGTGTCCGTAAACATCGCAGTTTGTTTATTTAACGCGTACACTTGTACAATACAAATAAGTTAATCGGACAGACTGTAAAATAAAACGAGAGAAAACTCCATGTTGAAATAAGGCGCCATCTTCGTCATTATGTCAAATAAAATGGCGGAATTTGAAATTGTTTTAGTAATTATCAGATTTCATTTTGTTCATGAAATGCTTTTTAATGGCAAAATGAATTAATTAAAAATAAGAATCATTCTTAAGATTAATTTCATCTTTAGGAAAGATATTTTATAAGAAATATGTTACCATATTTGTTAATTGTCCTTTGGCAATAGACAAACCATAGATTTGAGATGATAATATGTTCTTACGAGTGATGTATGCAATACCTTATCGTTTTCAATGTCGACTATTTCAAAGAACCTACCGCCAGCTTGTATTTACATCGTTACGTAAATTAACTGTTATTTTCTAATATTCTATAATTAAATTTTGTATTTTCATTTCAGAATGCCTTCACATATCCTCACAATCTAGGGCATACAAACTTTGCAAATGGTTACACTTCCAATCACCAGAACATTTACAATTATCCTAACAGCATCGGCACAGCCAGCAATGGGTTAGCATTGCCAAGAAATGCTGCCAGCAGCTTGGCATCTGCCAATATCGGCCATAACAACATAGCAGCGCCTAATATCAACTTCAACAGACCAAACTCTTTTGGCAATACGTATTTACAGAACAAAGCTCTAAGTAATAGCGCTGCAAGTGCTTCAGGATTAGGTAATATTAATTCTTATACAAATCTTGCATCAAGTAGATTGAATACAAACAATTTAGCGCATAATATACTAGGTAACGGTCTGGGATCTAATATTGGAAGCTTAGCTACAAGCAGTGCTACTGCTCAAAGCTTGGCAAGGAATATAGCTGGCAGTAGAAATGCTTTTTCTAATTTAGCAGCAAATAAAGTTGCCAGTAATGCTGCTGCAGCTTACAGTGCTGGCAATCTTGGCAGAGTGTCACTTGGCAACGCGTCTACAGCATCAGAAATTGAATTAGAAGATGATGTTGGTATAGATTGTCCTGATGGTATGGAAATGATAGGATATGTGTCTTTTGAAGGCTATTTGCCTGTGGAAGGCACAGTTAAAGTTGCCGATAACGTCTGTGATAGTAATTGATTAACTGAACTGTGGAGTATTTGTGTGTGTTGTTAGAAAATAAATGTTTTGTTGAATTATAGTTGTTGATCTCTTTATATACCGAACCCATCTTCTACAAATAATGTTTTAGCTAACGTGAGAAGTTATCGATTCCAAAGTAAACAAAACTGCAATCTTTTTTAGCCCGAAAAATCAAACTTATAAGTCTTCTGCGCTTTATGAATACATTTTTTAGTATTACTAATTTAGCAAAAGCGATGTCTTTTAGCACAAGCAAAGGAAAGAAGAAGACCGTAAATCTAAAGTTGAAATCTATAGTTTTGCTTATTTAACGGACAAACATTTACAAGTTTTTGGCCAGCCTAGTGCATGTTAAAATTGTGACGGTTAAACTAGTTTAACTAAAAATATAGCTTTATGGTGAAGATACATCTACTTTTGATAATGAATTGGGGACAATAATGGCTTTTTATACTCTTCCCAGCTCACCCCGCAAACGTTGTCTTGCTCTTATCACTAGCCTTGCGAATCGTCCCGGATTTTTCGGGACTCCCGCTTTTGATCGTGACCCCTCGCGGGACGCCTTTTGTCCCGAAAATCAGTAATTATAAATTAGATTAGTACATCTTACCAACTTTTTATCACACACTATTTAAAATTTCTTAATACCATACGCGCGAGCTGCGAACGCTGCGTGGGGCAAATTAAAATTATTTCCACCAAAAAATCACTTAGTTAGCAAAAACGCAAAATAGTATAATTTAAAAATAAATTTTGGTGAACAAATATTTTTGTACGTTTTGTTCAATAACTGATTTATAAAAAATATAATAATAATTCCAAACTATTTCGAATGTGGTTTAATGTGTCCCGCGTATACACCCAAGTCCCGGATCGAGCTGGGGAATCCCAGAAATACGTTTTTTCTAAAACGATGATTATTGAATTTTTGCCTTATTTTAAAGCGCATCATAAAACAAGGCGATTTAAAATAAATCAAAAGTGTATGGACCGTCTAAATGTCAACTAACTTGACGTTCCTCAAAGTCATTCTATCCCATGATTTTGAATTGCAATGAAAGAATGCGTATTACTTAAACTTAAGTATGTGCTCAACGGATTTGGGTCCAATAGGTTGATTCTGCTCTTGAATAAAGGAAGCTCTACTTATCCTTAGTTACTAAATAAAACAAAAATCGTGTTACTTAAACCATCTATTATAGACAGATTTTTGTGATCTCATATTAGTTAGATCTATCTCGGTACCAAATAGTTAAATAACTATTAAAATATCGGACTTGAAGACGAACGACTGAGAATAATGTCCTAAATAGCAAAATAAAACTCCAGCATCACTTTTTGACCTTTATCCCAATTCCTCACAACATTGACAGACAATATATAAAAAGACAATACACTTATCTAAATATATTAAAAAATAAAGACAAAAAATATCAAAGAGATCTTAATTAAACCATTCAGCAACAGGACTAATTCAAGGAAGCTATTTTTCAATAAAGTTTTGTATTGCGTCGCCTAATGTGGTCAAAGAAGACGATGTAATAATTGAAAATATACGTGGATAAGGAATAATATATTAGAATAGAATAGAATAGAATAGAATAGAATATATTTTTATTGTACATCAGCCAATTCAAAAAGAGAAAACTCAAATTTTATGAAGTAAGTCAACAAAAATGTACAAAGGTGTCAATGACAATATTTTAAGTGTAGAATTTAGGTTACAACCAGTATCACAACATATAAGACATATAAAAAAAGTTACTTTATCTAGTGTTTAGGTGGAGACACTCAATTGATGACACCAAAGACAGGTATGTGGACAAACAGACAGTGGGATATCGTCGAAAATTATATTGATGTGTTTCTTAGATACTTACACCTATTATCTTGCTTAAATTAAGCATCATTTAGAGCTTGAATAATAGATACTAGATAACGGAGAAATATAGGAAATAATGTGTACATAACCATCAGAAATATACTTAATAAACATATTAACACTAGATTTACCAGACCAGTCATTTAGACTGGTCGTGCAATTTCAATTCAAAATTCCTACTATATTACACATTTTTTTTCAGAAATGATGTTATGACTTTTGTAGCTATAATTAGTGAGTACGTTTTATAACCTTAATGTTATTTTATATACATTAGTAACAAGTATAATTTTTGTTGTTGACATATATTCAAATCGCTGGTATATCTAGTGTTAACAACCATGACTAGAGAACAAATATTCGTACTAACATCTGCCCCTACCAGACTACGACCCGGGACCTCTGGCAGTAGACAGGGGTAAAACCACTCGACTAGATAGCCAACATTGCAATTCATATATTCACACACACACACACATACACCTACTCATATAAGCTAATATACACGTACATACACTACGCAAACACCCCGAATTATCTATATATGTATTGGATAGTCCATTTATAGGGGTTATAAGCTATGCAACATTTGTGTTCGCCCGAATTGAATCGGAAACTAGTATATTAAAAATAGTTCAAAGTTTAGTTTTACATAACTAAATAGTTAATTATATATGCACAATTTTGTACGTATTCGTAAAGACTAACCTGACTCTCGAACATAAACTTATTTGTATATGACAGCGACGTATTTTCAAAAGTTATCTTTAATAATTATTATTATGATAGTATCTAATTAGACTTAAGGCAGCTGTGTACAACCTGCGTTGTAATGTATTTATTTATTCAACAATTATGTACACACAAAAACAATTAAAAGGATACAACAGAATATCAGAGAATTGTACAAAGATACTGCTTATTTCTATAAGAAATCTCTTCCAGCAGCCCCATATATGGGAAAAGTGACGAAAGGTAGAGGGGCGTGTGCCAATACTAATATACTTAAACACATAAAATTTATATATATAATATATTTAAACATATTAAAGCAATACGTCTCACAGATATTGAGCTATTGTGAAACCGATGTCGAGTCGTCAATCGCGCATCCTACAACAGGGACTCAATCTGGGCCCAACGTGCCCATCATCGCTGAATCCGCATGGGCTCATCATAGCCTCATGGAATCTCATAAGGATAGCTAACAAATTTCGGAAAAGATCTTGACCAGGTAAGAGCATCGAATTAAGACTAACGTTAGAGACTGTCGCGGCAGCGTCATGAACGACTCTGAGTTTCTTTTTTGTGGATGTACCATACCAATACATACATATATTTACATATATACATACGCACAGTATATTAAGATTCTCTGTGAAGAGAAATAATGTGCTTTTTATATTGTACAGTCTGAACTGCCCAAGTATTTCAGCTTATCGGACTATATATTATAATTTTCAGGAAAATTAAAACGAATTTATAAATATAACACTTTATTTGATTGACTAAATAACAATAAATAGCATTATAGTGTAGGGTCATTAAGGCGTTTGACCACATCCACAAGTAGCCATGCCTTGTCCACTTGTGGGTAAATTCCCGTTAACTCCAATAAGGCTTTGGAAAGGCATCCGTCCACTGATATCAACTAAGCCATCCACTTGCAATCCTTCTGTTAAGATATGAACACCACATGGTCTATCGCCAAGGATCCTGGCTGCCAACCCCGTGTCAGTTGCTGCGAAATTGCCAGTGTTGATATTCCAGCCATGAGCCAGGTTTACTGGTGTTTTAGCGGTGACAAAGTTCCTTGAAGCACTGCTGGTAACTGTGTTTGATCTTGCCAAGTTGTTAGGAAGATAATTTCTGTTTGCCAAGTTACTTGAAGCTGCATTTGCAAAGCTGCTAGCAGCTGCATTGGAGTTAGCCAAGTGGTTTGAAAGATAGTTCACGTTTCCCAAGTTACTTGCAGCTGCATTTGTATTCCCCAAGCTGCTTGTGAGGTAATTTGCCTTTACCAAGTTGTTAAGAGCATAGTTTCCAGTATTAACTCCACTGGCAACAGCATTTGCGTTCGCCAAGCTACTGGCACCTGGATTTGTGCTTATCAAGTTTACATTAGACAAGCTGTTTGCCGCAGTATATCCAGCATTAGCACTATGACTACTTTGAGGATATTGATAGGGTTTGACTCTTTGAGCTGCATAAGGGTAAGATAAAACATGTGCAACTGTAAGCTGAAAAAAGCAAATATTTTCAAATTGAAAATAATAATATATTACTTATAAATTAAGAAATGCAAATTGAAAATCCTAACCCACGTTTAATTGATAATAGTTAAGAGCCTGATGCAGAATATTAAAACTCTCAATTAGAATCACTTTAATAGTTTCACAAAAAAGACAGAGACAAACAATTTTTAAAGAGCCATTAATATTAATAGCATATGTTTAAGTGTATCATAAACTGAATGATACAAGATATTGTAGACATTTGAGTAATGCTTTTTGCTGCCAATTTAATAATCACAATATATGCTGTCCACATTATACGATCTTTCACTATATATTGATAATAATTTTAATAGTTTAGTTATTATTATAATACATCTAAATATGATTGTTTAGAAGTATTTTAAGTACCAGTAACATGTCAAAGTCAGAATCAAAGTCATAATAACTTGATTTAAATCGACACCATTTACTAAGTTCTTTTAAATCGTCACAACAGGGAATATGTATGAGAAAAACAAATAAATATAATTAAAGGCAATAGTGATAACTTTAAGTGGGTATCAACCGGGCATTTACATATTTTCCCAGTTATAGTGTTTAAATATGTACTAAATAAATTGTTATAGTATGCATATTCCCAATTAACCCTACCACCGCTTCGACGAATTAGTAGCTGCAGAGAAGAAGCGGCGCAAGAAATTCTCAGCCTTTCGTATTTATAATGACATTTACAAATCTATTTTGTCATTATGTATTAGTATTACAAACATATACATGTTTTGTTTTACAGTGCAATCAAAAATCTATTTTTAAATATTGCAAAATATAATAAATAAGTGCAGAGAAGCAAATTATAGTGGCCACAAATTTTTATTTTTAAAATAATCTTCCACCTAATAATACCCCTTTTTCATCTAACAACTTTTAATAGTTGACTTAAATTTATGCAGAGGCAATTCAATAAAACATGTATGTTTTTAACTCTTTTAAATGCAAATTATAACTTACTTGTACTAGTCCACTTATCAGTAGTAATGCAACTGACATCTGCATTTTTATATTCAATGTAGTACAATTATACGATTCTATCAAAGAACTCTTTTATATAGTTAATAATATCTTATCAGTAAGATGTAGTAACTGATTTAATACGTGTTTCAGATCAAATTATATACTCTTCAAAGAGATAACACTATAGTTACATAATTATACTATATTTGTGTTGTAATAAGTTGCAGAAAAGCAGAACGATCTCCAAAATCTTGGATTGGAATCAGGAGGGATGGAAAACAGCAATTCAGTAGGCAAAAATTAAGCTGCCTTCTCAAGGAGCCACTGGCTGCAAACATGTTTCTGCTAATCCTATCTAAAAATAGCTTCCCACGATGCCAAGGAATGGCCGGTATGACGCACCATGGTTTGAGTGGCATCTATGAAAGCCCAAACATGCTGGTCCAGGTGGCGTACCCAAAATTTGCGCGGAGTTTCACTAATGCTATTAAATCCAATTCAGTTCTTTATTTTGCGTTCCATAGTTACGTAGCATTTTGATGTTATGTATATTATTGTCACTATGGCACCTAACTACACTATGACCCTGCAGGCACAGCAAATTTAAGAATAAACAGAAGAATATCAGATTATGTATGAGCATAAAGGAGAAAATACATTACTTAATGTAATTAAGCCTTGTGTTTATTTCTATTATGTTCAAACAAAACAATCATTGTATATACCATTATGTTCATTTAAAAGCGTCGGTAGCTTAGTGCGTAAGGTCATTGTCTTCCATGCGTGTCTTAGGCAGCGGTTCAAACCCAGCCAAGTCCAAATGTGTAATCAAATTTGGAATTCTTATGTGCGTTTATTCGACGCTTTAGCGATGAAGGTATTAAACCGCGAGGAAAACTGCATACGCCTATGAAGAAATTCTAAGGTTGTGTGTAAAGTCGACCTAGACAATCGTTGTTGACTAAGTCCTAATCGCTTTAATTGAAGGTAGGCTCACGCCCTTCGGTGAGAACGAATATGAGCCGATGACGAGGGTGATAGTGATTTATTTAAAATATTAATTATTATGTATAGATCTATAAGCCATTGTGTATTTAAATGTTAATAGATATTAAAAATATAATCCATTTAGAATTATTCGTTTAATGTCAGTAATATTTAATGCTCTTAATACTACGCGAGGTAATGGTGACACTATATCCTTTGTAGGGACGGCGGAGCATTACGCTCTGTGGTGGCCTGTGTTCTCCAAGACTTGATGAAGGACAAGTTTTAGACAGCACTGTAGGGCCTGCAAGTGCTGGCGCTGGTCGTGATATCCGTTATGGCGACCAGCTCGGATAGGATGTTTAGTGGGTAGTGGGGAAACGTCTCTATCCCGAATCTACATACTTTACCCTACAATTAGCGACAAAACAAAATCCGATCAATATAAATGCCAAGGCTTTTAACTGTAAGTCGAGAAGTTGTACGGTAAATGAATTTTATCAAACAAGACTTGTTCTTGATACCAATTAGGTATACCGTTTAATTGATCTGTGTTTAGTAGTCTGTCATGTAACCCACACAATTACCTACTCTATAGTATAATAGTTAATGAAGTTTATTGTATTTTATAAGAAAACTTCATGTTTCTTAAAATTGACCTTACTCAAAGATGCATGAAAGCTGTGCCTGGTTAAGAGTTCGGGTCACCCTAGGCTAACTTTAAAAATGCAACCCCCTGAGCCTCACCTAACATGATTGTACCCAGAAAGAAACTTACGAAGCCATGAACCATGAATATATTTACAAAAATACTTATTGAGTATTAATATATAAGTTTATATAATGACTATAATATATAAGGTATGTATTGGAACCAAGCTCTGCGTTGGAATCTCATACAGTACGGTGCAAATGTCCAAAAAAGGCGATTTGGAACTTGCAACGTAGCAGGTTACGAGGTTTAAGTGGTGCTATTACTGGCCACTTTAGCACTAATAGCTGTTTAAGATTAAACTTGTTGGATCGCCTCTATGTAGGGCCTGTGGGAAGCACACCGAACAAATGGAACACATCCTATGTAACTGTGATGCTTGCTAGGAAAAGAATGGGTCTCTTTGGACTGGGCTATCCCAGTCCTGAAGATATAAGGCTGCTGTCTCCGGGTGTACTTAGTAAGTACATCTTGGAGGTATTCCAGGACAGTGGTCATTAGGATTGGGGAAGCACAAAAGATCCCATTGGGTCGACGTGCTCCGGGAGTGATCCTGGCCCTACATCAAGATAAGATAAGATAAGGTATGTATTTTTTTCGAGCTTTATCTTGAACACACGTGTCATCGCCCCCTTGGGCCTTTCGCCCTAAGCTCTAACCTAATTGATTGATTATTAGTGAGGCCGCCTTTTCTATTTTTATAGTAACAATTTCTTCTACTGGTGTTTTCATTATGTTGTTTTGTATTCATAGTGTAAAAGTGCATCATAAATAATATCTATCAATATGTACCTAAAAATTTCTTTGTAATTTAATCTGTGATCCATTCAACAGATGGCGCTTTCAAGGCTTAGTAATTTATAAATTAATAAAGTGTTATTAACTATTATGAACATTAAAATATTGTATTGTGACCAGGAATATTGTATGCAAAATTTCATTGAGATTGCATTTTTAAAAATGGGCCTAATATCGATTATAAATTATGACGCATACAGAGTGAGTTAATATAAGCACTGTAAATAAGGTGAGACGAAAGTTCTTTTTGAAAGAGAACATTTTTTATTTTCACCGCCAGAATGCCGTTATTTATTTTAAAAAAAACATAGTTTATGTGCGTTTGGCGGGAGAGTAAACTCCCAGACGATGCAATCTATCCAAAGCGTCAAGGAGGTGCCGCAGACATCCCAAAGGTGCGAGTAATACTCCACGAAACATCGGACTAGGGTGTACGTATAGTTTTGTGTGTATTACTTCAATACTTGCGATATTATTTACGATTGAATACAGCTAATGTTTTAATTTAATGACATATTGTCAAAGTTAACAATATTACATAAAAAATAGTGTTAATAGAAATTATATAGAAAAGTCTGTGCGATAAGTAGGTACATTGGAACCTTCCAATTTTGCACAGTATTATTTATAGGTTGTGAAAACGAGCGGACTGTGCGAATTTGGTAATAATAAAAAGTCGCTTTAAAGTGCACAACAGCTTTAATCTAGTTTGTTTGCAAGACAATTTTTCGATAACAATCGAATAATAAAATAACAACCGTAACTAAGCAACGGAACAAAAAATATGAATAAAAAAAGTATAAACTTAAAAGAGTTTGCATGTTGGCGTATAGTCGCCAACAGGTTGTCTATGGTAATTAATATAACTAGCGACAAAAATTGAGTAATGACTCCTGTGTGTTGAAGGCTGGGTGCTGTGTATATTTCAATGCTAAACCTATTTAATGTCGCCAACTGAGCAAAGCTATTTCGCCACTGCACTTGATTTCATTCAAATGCAGGGCGTAAATTGTATTTTGAACAAAACACTATTGTACAATGAAGTAGGTGCTGAAGGGTAACCGAAGTTCAGGACCAAAATTAATCAAAACAAAAAATGTTAATCAACGATTTATTAAATACGTACATGTGTTAATATTTCAATTTAACAATTTACTCATAAATTCAATTATCTCAAAAATAAGGGGCATGAATATGTCCTATGTAATGGCCTGACAAAGGTTGAGTGGCCGGTAAAGACGGCGAGTTACAGGCACATTGACTGCAACTGCATGTCGAAGATCCACACGCTTTATCTTGATTACCAGAGTTGCAGCTGCAACCAGCATTACCGCAGCTGCAACCACCTGCCTTACCACAACTGCAGTCGGGGTTTCCGCAGCTGCAACCAGAGGTTGTAGACCCAAGTTCGGCTGCAACAGCTACATTGTGGGGGTCAGCTAATGACAACGCAGACGCAGAATTAAGCAAATGTGTTGTTGGTAAAAATGATGGCTTCAAAAAAGGCGAACGTTTGACAATTGCTGCTGTTGCTTGCATCTGAAATTAAACGGTTATCATAAGTATTTATAATAGGTGAAAGACTCAATTGGGGCGTCCTCTGTAGGATAGGTTCCACTGTCTTTCCCATTTCGACTATGAAGCATTGCCGTCTGTTGCGATGTGAAGATGAAATTGTTATAATGTCATATATATCTAAATGTCAATCAATTAATATTTTCAATCTATTAACATACGAATAAAAAACCTTAATAATATAATACCAATTTAACTTATTGATTATTAATTAAATATATTGTCAATTTTTATAAAATTCAAAAGTATAATACTGCATGCAAATTTGAAATATTTTAAATCCATTACACATTGATAGTAATAGTTGTTGAATATATGTTCTTAAAGGGCAACGTTTTCATAATCTTTGTAATATTCATGAACGCCAGAAACACTTTGGCTTTGAAGGGATAGAGTCCTTAATAATGCTTAACAGTGTGGACCATATAATTGACATTTTCTGACATAAAGTTGAAATATAGTTTACTTACGAATACAAGACTAACGATGAACAAGGAAAATAATTTGAAATACATTGTAATGTCTGGTTAAGACTGACGAAGTCGGTAGAATGTAATTTAAGAATTAAAATGCCACCATTTTATATTCAATATATATTACAACATTTTTGTAGATAACAAAATGTCCTACACGTAATATTTCATTGGAATAAATAAGTTTTTGGTGAAGTAACGTTATTAATCGCTTTGTTTAATAATTACGTGACATTAATTAGTTAGATATTGAGTTGAATAACCATGGAGACATGACAATTACCACGTACTATTATTTTCATAAACGTAAAGAGTTATTTGTGTAGTATAGGTACTATCAAAAGCATATCAAATCAAACATGCCTTTACGGAAGTAGAGGCCTTGCCTTAGTTCTTAAAAATATGGTTCTTAAAATCAGTTAGGGATAAACTCGATTTTTTTCAAACATGCCATTCTTTCATTTCACTGGCCACGGTTCTAACCCTTAGGTTAAAATAAACCCTTTATAACCCTTATATAACCCGATTTGATTTAATGAGACTCATCCCAATTGGCTTGGTAAGAACTTGGTAGAAAAAATGAAAAACGACGTGGCAAGTTTGATAAAAATAAAGGTTATTAACACTTAGTAACAATAATAAAATCTGAAATAATTACTAAGTAACAAATGGGTATAAAATATGAAGCAATCGGCACAAAAATGGCCGACAAACATGATTTTTTTAAACTTCATACTAATTGGAATTTGAAATAAAAGAACGCTATCGAAGACGCAAGTCCAACAATATTAGTAATATGTATATAAATATATATATGACGTGAAATAAATATTTATGTAATGAAATAAACTTTGTATATTTGTATCATTCTGTTATTATGTGATGTAGACATTATCAAATAATTGCTATATAAATATTAAACAATTCGCCAAAAACATTTTTCTATTAGTTTACACACGTTAAGCGAAAGAAATATTAATATAACCATGCTTCAAACGCATTACCAAGATATCATAGTTATTTAGTTATTAATATAGATTTGGATAGGCACTTTCAAGCAAGACTTCACATGCAAGGAACATTTTCTATTAAACGTCTTTGGGTAACTTATAACGGCTCCACAAACATACCATTTACATATTATCACGTGACATTTAGACGTTTAATTTGCCTTAACAAAATGCAGGTTTTACGAAAAGTATGTCATTGTATACATGTCTTCTGAACGGTGTATGTTTGGGAAGTACGGGATAGTTATTGTACTTAAACATAAATAAAGGTGACTTCAGAATGAGGCCAAAATATCAAAGATTTGAGGCATTAATCTTAAGGTCCATCCACACCTTCCGATACGACCCAATGCGAGAATATGGGCATACCACTGCCGCTACCTTTTTTTTGACTGATTGGCCGCAGATGGCGTTACCGGGGTTTTAAGGAGGCGAGACCCTTGGAGTCCTCAAGCCTTAAGGGACGATTTGCCTCTGGAGGAGTTCTAATCGACAGACATCACCTCCAGGGGAGGTGTCCCGCTGTCTTTTAGTCTCCAGGGCGCTCGAGCCATGAAGGAAACTGCCGCTGTCGTGTGAGTTAGACCGAAGGCTGTGATGCTCGTTCCGGCTCCAGCCCACCGGCGTGTCTCCAACAGTAAATAGTGGGTTCATAAAAATTGTGAAATTGAAACACAAATATACAATTTATCTACATTTTATTTACATTTTTTAAGAAACTAAGTAACCATGTACATATTTTCAAAAACAATATAATGTTAGAGTACAATATAACCTATATTTTATACAAAATACATAAATTACACAAACACATAGTGAAAGTGATAGGATAATTTTTTAAAGTATTTAAATTGGTCGCCATTTTTATAACCTTCAAAGAGAAGTTCCGCGTTTCACTGTATGCATGTTCACCGATTTCTCAGTCAATTGTGAATGAGCCTGAGTTGACCCATAAAGTCAGGATCTGATGATGGGCAGAGAGAAAAGGCAGGAAATCTTTCAAATTTTATAGTCACTTATTACGAGTTTAATATTTTTCTAATAGTACTTTTAACAGTGGTTAGTTTCTTACTAACCGCTTGAATATTTGGAAAAAAAGGTTGATGTCATATAGCCTTCCTCAATAAATGGACTACCCAACACAAGAGTTTTTCAAATAGATTCTGTAGTTCTTGAGATATGTCATTACAAAAAGAAACCAACTCTTCAACTTTATATAGTATAATAGATATTACAGTAATACACTCTTTACAATTAATTATTCATTGGTTGCAATAAGAAAAATGGCGCAGTCATTTTTTTAATATTAAGCTAAGCAAATGACTCGACACCACCTGATCATAAACAGTACAGGAGTTCATATGTGAAGATAACTAGAGCAGCATGAACATACTACCGTAGCCACCCAATCAGATAAACAGTATGTCTACAAATATAGTTCGACTTTTTTGTACCACTATCCATGATAAATCTAATCTCTTTATATCTTAGGAAACTGTATTACAATTAGTACACCACTATTATGAACTGTGACTTCACTAAATTATCTGTCTTCATTCATTCCTAGCCGGAGGTGGTTTCCCGCTGGCTAAAACTGATTTCATTGTTTTCATCATAGATGGTAATATACCAATATGCTTATCGACGCATTTCACTGCACAGTTTTCAAATGATATAGTGCATTTGTCAATCTGTAACAAAAGACATAAAAATTAAAACTATCACTTTATATTGATTTCAAAGTCCAAACCGTCAAATATCGTTTTGAACATACAACACTACTCTGTCTAAATAAAAAACATAATTTATTAAATTACATATGATAATTTCTATTTTTCGAAACGGTATGTTATTAGAATATTAGATATTTCTCTTTGTTTAAAATTTCCAATATAATTAACTTCTTCAGTATACTGAAGCATAATCAATATTGAGCTTCAGAAGCAGTCCAGATAGAGTTACTGTTAAGGACCTCTTAATCAGTAAAAATAAAATATTTAACAGCTCTTAATAATGCTTAACTTCAGGTAGATAATTCTACCTGAAGTTAAGCATTATTAAGAGCTGTGAAAACTAGCTAACGGAGAAATATTGAAAGTAATATGAATATGGACAAATATTCATACTCGTCATTGAAATATTTGCCCCTGCCTGAAACTATAATAGCTAAATTGTTTAATATACGTAAGTCACTACTATAGTATAGGAAGATATTTATGAATAATGATTGTTCAACATAGGATACATACTGTCTCTTGGCTTGGATCAGAACCTAATCTGTCCCTAGCTGCATCGTTACAGTCCATCACACACCTTTGCAATCTGTTTTGCAAGTGGTTGATCTCACTCTGAAACAAAAACAAAATTACTTTTATAATATACGTTTTTTTCTTTTCTAAATTTTTATGAGGCTTCAGTACACTCACGGTAACTTTTTGAGGTGAAGATTTTGAATTTGGGCCTGGTAAAGGTACATATCAAAATTGTATACAACAAATGAGCCTAGTCTGTCGTTACTTTTGGTGACGAAAAATGGACACAAAGTGTGAGCATGAATGAACAAAATACAAGTTGTACAAAGAACTGTGGAGTGTCTATTAGGAATCTTTCTCATTAAACAAAAATTGAAATAAGTCAACATTCAAAAATATTGAAATGAGTTAAGTGATCAATGGTTCAGGAGAACCGACTAGGGTTGGGTGAAGGACTTTATACGAGTAATGTGACCTCACTAAAATAGAATCGCACAGAACCATCAGAATAGACACAGTAGGAAAGAGGTCTAAATACAGATATTTATATTTGCTTTAAATATGGTATAGAAAAGTTGATATTAAAATTATTCATTTTAGGTAAAATAATTGTCAGCGATGGGTTAATGAGGACTGAGAATGATGATAAAACTAACTTTTCTAGCTTTCTCTAATTTGTCAATTGGACGGTGGAAGATTTATATATTCCACAACACTTCTCCTGTCCGACTATGCGCTAACTCATTTTGACTTATAGGGACAATAGTAGAGAAAATAAATACTACATTCCTGTATTACGTAGATGGACTGTCTATCACTATCAAAGCCTCTATTGACAGACACTGAGCAGCTTTTATCAGCAACATTCCAGACAGCGATGGAAAGCATAGGAGGAATAGATGATTGTCATGGCACCATTAAATGATAAATATCTCTCAAGCTAAGCTTGTAAAAATTGTTCAAAAATATTTACCTGTACATAGTTATTAGCTTGGTTTAGTGAATTTGTACAGTTTTCAATGCAACCGTGAACTCTTTCTAAGGATGTTTGTGGATCATCACAACACCGAGCTGCACATCTGTGCATGTCACCCTGTAATATTAATATGAGAAAATGTTAACATAACTGACTTTTTATTTATTAACCCATACTTTTTTTAATGTAACATTTTTAATGAACCTAAAGTTCATTAAAAATGTTAAAGGTTGTTGTTGTTGTTAATGTTAGCCTAATGAGAAAACTTTGTGTTAGTTTTTGATATGATTTAATTGATTTAAAATAGTCAGAATGAAACAGTTCATACATTACAAAGTATTAGTTTCTTATCATTATAAAATGTTTTGCACATCCCTTAAACTAAGTCTCAATGAATTATGAGAATTCATGGACAATAATCAAATTAATAATGCTGTTAGTTAGATAGATTATCTTGAATAATGCAGTAAATAAATTTTGAGTCTCTTAGAGGGATGAGGTCTGTCTTCGTACCTGCTCTAAATTTAAACCTTTATTTACCTACAATTACAGACAAAATTTAAACACACAAAGTGTACTTTTATTGTGTCTAATTATGAAACGGAAATATAGATATTATTTCTTCACAATTGACTTTGCAACTGGCTGAAATGACTAAAACACAAAATTTAATTTTGCCTATATCAACAATTTGAAGGTATAAATAAATTAAAAGCGAACTTAAACCAGTTCATAAAAATTTAATCGTTTGACAGAATAAGTGGTACATTTCTTTTTGAACATTTAAATAAGTAATTTTCAATTTCACATAGTTAAGTTATAAATAAATACAATTAAATATGGGTTTGTGTTTGTTGCATAAGTACGGGCCGCATGATACTGAAACATAACCTAAAACTAACCTGCATTTTTCGCAAGTAACTACGGTCCAACTCATTAACCAAGTTGGTCATTTCTTGTTCAAGCCTATACTTTTGTGCTTCGACCATTTTTGAGCTTTATTTAAACTGAAATTAAGAAATTACAAGAAGCGACTTGCCTCAATTATCTAAAACTTTTTTGACACTGACAGCTACCAACAACGATATTGACATAAGTAGTTTAAATCTATTCTTTGTAATTTAAGGCAAACAAATTTACCTCATACAAAAATACGTATAATTTACTATAAACATTATAAATCTCAATTATTTTTCAATGTAAAATTTATGGTAAAAGCACATGTGTGCTTATTTGTATACAAATATTTACTGGGAAAAATTTTCTATTCTGACGTCAGGAGGCCAACGATTGAAATAAATGGCATCTAAATCGGAACTGATAATTAATCTGTAATCAAATTACGTAACTAGCGCATACTGTACAAAATAATGCATAAATCATGTAATAGTATTGTTTAACTTTATTGCTTGCATTCACAGCGATACGATACGATCACGCGACATAAAGAAATGTTGTAATATTAATTATAACATCAATAGTGTAAAGATATTTTTATCATTTTAGTATGACATTAATATTATACTGTGATAATAAAATATTTCTGCCGATTTCATTGCATTTTACGAAATGTAGTAATATAGTAATTTCATAAATTATTTAATGGTAAAATCATAATGCAATGTAATTATGGCAGAGAAGATAAGCGAGTTTACCAATTTATTTTCAAAATAACTGCTATAGTAGTGCTCAGATAATTTAAGTGAATAATGTCACCAGAGCTCACTATCATCGAAGGAATACACCAAATAATAATAATTGTGTATGTTTCTTAAATGACTACTATAAACTTCCTCTATTATTATGGTGCCGACTGATCTGATGAGGAATTTAGCAGATAGAGAACGGAAGTCCTTAATGATAATAATAATCAACTACAAAACGTTTAGTAAAAATATTTTTAAGGAAGCATTTTTAGAAGCGTTAAGTCAATTATCCTGACGGTCACCCTTTTAACTTTGAATTACGATATTGTAATTTCAAGTTTCACTTCGAGTGCCATAAAGTTTGGAAGTAATAAATAGGTCTACCAAGTCCTAGGTTAGCAAAACAGGAGTCAGAGCAAGTACCTATAGTAGATTACTATAGAAGAAAGTTTTTATCTAAATAGGTTTGATTTTATTTTTAACGGGGTAGTTCTTAGTCTACATCTCACCTGATGGTAAGTTTTTCTTTGAATGACTAATGTTGGCCGCAGATGGCCTTTCCAGCTAACCGGGGTTTAAGGAGGCGAGAACCATGGAGAGTCCTCAAGCCTTAAGGGGTGATTCACCTCTGGAGGATTCCTAATCGACAGGCATCACCTCCAGGGGAGGTGTCCCGCTGTTTCTTAGTCTCCAGGGTGCTCGAGCCATGAGGAAGTCCCAGCGGTGGGACGTATATACGTTATTGATGATGATAAGTAACTTAAACCGATTCTCTTGTTAATGGGTCAATTGGTAGTGATTTTCCTCAGTTCGCCTGCCTAAGTACCACCATGTCACCTAACTCTGTTATAATAATAATGTTAACAGCATTGTTGGAGAAGCCAGTTCCTCTGTGGTTTAGGAATTCTGGTGTAGATCGATTCCATTTGCGTCCTTATTATCACATACTATCAGATGAAGGTAAAGGGCTACTCCGTTAAACATTATTACCGCCATTTTGTTGTGAAAGGTATTTTAACACACCTGTTGTGTTTGTATTATTGATACTAGATAACAGATTAATATATATATACAGATTAATATTAATATATACATATAGTAATTGTATGTGAATTCAAAATTGTGAAATATATTTTGAAGTTTTACTCTACTGATCGAAATATTTGTATGGAGATATTTGAAAATATTTTTACAATATAAGTATAGTATTTATATGACTATGTTGATATAGGTAGGTTCCGGCTTGTTTATGTATGTACCAAACACACTGTATAAAAAAGAATCAAATAAACTAAATAATAGGTTGGGGAAAAAGTTTCTTAGCATTTTATGTGAAAATTCAAGACATTTTTTTAAAGTTAATTTATTTTAATTACAGTATACATCTGCCATTTTGTTCACAGACTTTCTGCCATCTTGTAGACAGAGACATGATCCCGATGCTGTAGAAATTTTGGGACTTCTGATGAAAAAAACCCAACAAGTAGTTTTGTCAGTCCTCTCTTGATGTTAACCTGACATTGGCTAAAGGATTCTGAACCACTTTTCATCACCAGTTATCAATTCCTTTAAAAACGGTTTGGTTTCATTACGTCTCAATAAAGAATCGCAAATGAGTACACGGTTCTTTTTTGTGTACCCAGCTTTTTTCAAATGGGTCAAAACTGTTTTGTGGTCAATTCCCAATTCTTCAGCTATGTCGTATCTCCTGATATACCGTACTTGCTAAACTTTTTCAAAAGTAGCATCAATTTTATCCGTAACAGGGCGACCAGAGCGAGGTGCATCTTTGACATCAAAATTCCCGGAGTGAAAACGCTTAAAACAACTTTGTACTACTCTTACTTACACTGCATTATGTCTATAAACGTTAATTTTAATTTTTCCTTTTTTTGTAATAAAATTTTAAAACGTATCTAATTTATTCATTCGATGCGCTCATTTTGACAGAAATAAAACAAATGAAAAATAGTGGGAAACAAAATTTTCCTAATTTGATTCTTTTTTTGAAAAGGCACATTTATATTGATATCACCGTGATATTTTATAACAAGTTTATACATACTATATTATCCATTGTAACAATCCGATATTGGCACCATACTTATTTCGTTCAAAATAAAGAGAGTTACAATGAAGCGGTGACGTGTTTGCAGTATTTTTCTAATGATGTTGCAAATGAAAGACACTTATTATGTCATTAGTTCAGACAATTTTGTAACAAACGTAGGTATACTTACTGTAATTTTTAGTTCTTGATACTTTAAATACAAAATACCAGCGTTTTCTTTGTGTTGTTATATTTTATTGCCAGTGCTTAAAGGTCGCAATGATCGTTAAAAAAAAGTGGATATTTTTTCTATTTTTATTTTGGCAAGTAAGGTTCCCAAGCTTATATGTTACGGTAATATGTTTTATGTAACCGTGTTGTAAGTTTCGATCGTATTGAACCGCCACGATCGTGTTAACCGTCAGCTGTTAAATACGTCAGCTGTGAAAACAACAATAGTGACTGTGTGAAGTGTTAGAACCAGACTTATTTATATTTTTTAAAATATTGATACTGCTGTCAAATTTAAAAAAAGGTTTTCTTAGCTTGTTTTTAATTCTCGCTATAAGTATTGGAAATCGCTTTTTATAAATGGTGTCACCCCTTGTAGAAGTACATAAGTTATAATCAAATTGAACCGTTTCCATCGCATTTATCGTAAAGCCTATGAAAACAACAGCAGTACTGTGCGAAGTATTGGTAACTGCAACTTACGCCTTTCCTTTACTAAATGCAACTAAGATCGTAATATTTACGTTACTTATAAAACTTACCTACACTAGGGATTCGGTACGCAATTGAGATTGAGACGTATAGATTCGATTAAAATGTATACTACAGGCGTTGATAAGTATAAGCATGTACTAACACGTGTGCCCCTAGTATATGTTTTAATTATATCAAGACAAGACAAAACGACTCGAATCGCTAAGTGAAAAAATGTACGGGATTTGACAGTTTCGCTCGACAGCTAAGCTAGTGCTTATGTCAAACTCTATACATTTCACATTCAGCGAAATGCATTTTGTCTAGATCCTCAGCTCACTACCGCATATATAAAAAGTCGTTTGCGTACAATTTGACATCCAAACACGATCGAGAGGGATCAATTCGATTGAAACTCACAATAGTGATTGTGTTTAGTTGACAGTGATGCAACGGACGTTTTTTGTATGGGGTAAAGCGCCATTTTATTTTTATGGTATTATAATGAATTTTCTTAGAGATAATACTTATTTCATACAGACATACACATCCTTAAAGGGACTATGTTATAACTGTGTTATTGTATAGAATTGAAGTGCCTAGTTCTGACGGTTATGGGGACTCCTTTCTGTAATTTATTTTGATTAATTGTCAGTATTGCGGCAAACATTATTATTTATATTCTGTGAAAATTTCAACTGTATATATTATGGTTTAAGTATTACAGCCCGTAGACTGTACGGAACCATAAAAATGGACTTTAAACTAAACACAATTTACGGTTATTTATTTAGTAAATGCGAATTAATACTTATTTTGAACAACGCAATCTCTTACGTTATGTTGCTGCAAGATTAGTGCAGAAGTATCTATACTTTTTCCCTAGAACGATTTTTTCGATAACTGTAAATATAAAATAAAATCAAACGACAAATCAATACGACGTGCCACCTACAAATTCAAAATTTGAATCAAATTTTGTCGTTAGAATAGAATTGAATAGAATATAATTATTTCAATCCTAAATCAAACAATTGGGAGATAAATATAAAGGGCATAATTTACCAATTTTGCGTTATAACAAACAAAACATTAAAAATAATATCTAGATTTAATATTAAATAAAATAAAAAGTATTCGTTATATCACTGGTAAAATAAGTTAGTTTAATTAATTTTAAACCATTCGGAAACGAAATGCATTCAGAAAGTTACGATTATAAATTACTTTTTTATGAGTAGACATGATTATATTTGCAAAATCTAAGCTGAATTTATGATTATACAATTAACTCAGCCAATGTTAATGATAATGTGTATCGATAATTTCAGTTTGTTCAACCTGCAAGTGGCTTCAAGAAACAGCTTACTAATTTGCTATCACAAAGTAATGAAGTAATTCCTATAGACATTCCGAATTCGTACAGACGTCTAAATCGTCCCGCACCACAAGCCCTTCAAAATGGAATGGATTATGAAAAACAAGTATTAAATACTGTAAATGTAGACGAAGGAAATGTTGATGACGTTATTGCGTCGATCTTATACGCAGAAGGTTTGGATTTGAATAAGCTTCATGATTTAGCGAATAAAGAAGGTATTTTGTACGATAAACTTAGAAATAAGGTAAAAGATTTAAAACAACATAATAATGTACCAGTTAGAAATCAAGGAAATATCAATAATGTTCTGGTAAGGGATTTTAAAGATAGCAAAAATGGTGAACTCCCTATAAACAAATTCCGCACCTTTGAAAATGACCCTTCAAATCCGACAATTGACGTTAACTCACAATTTCATCTAAGTCCATCTCTATATATTCATAATGACCCATCTACATCAAAACACGACACTTTTAGGTCAACATATAAAGCACTATCAAAGATACCTGACTCATTTAATTTCCCGTTTGACACATTAAACGCTCAAAAGCACAATACACCTCAAATAGAACCGGCTCTGAATTTCGGTCATCCAAGCTTGACCAACAATTTTAATGGTGGTTATAGTTCTTTTAATAATAATTTTGATTCTCTAAAGGCGACAGCTTTGGATCAAGATGTTCACAATAATATGCAAATATTATTTAATAACATATATGATGATACAATGCAGTTAGATCAACAAGAATTCCGGAATATTGAAGATCCTCTTACAATAAATCAAATAATCGATGATAATGATTTCTTTTCCGATATCGACATCAATTTATTGAATGATTACACTCCTATACATGTTGATCAAAGATTATTTGACCAACAAATGCTATCACCAAGCAATGAAATCGATAATTTATTTTATAACAGTGAAACGCCAAGCGATTTTTATAATGTGCCATTATTTCATTCTTTAGAAACATACCATAGTCCTGATAATGAAGTGCAAAGACCCAGTGCATCCCATATTCCTTTGAACTTGCATAATAATTACAATTACAAAACTTTTAACACGCCGCACGTTTCTATGGCACCTCCATTGAGTCAGTCTTCTTTAAATCATTATGAAATAAATGAAGCCCTGTATAGAGAAAACAATCATGAAAGCAAAGAGATATTCCAAAGGTCTCCACACAATAATAGATATGATCTACATTCTATCATGCATTATCCTTTATCCAGGATACAGGCATCGCAAGATTCATATAATCCAAAAGATATTGAAAATATTGATGAAATTATCCCAATACCAATGTTCAATACAAATTATGATCCAGAATCAATAATGCATTACCCTGAAGCCGTAATACAGTCAGAAACATCTCATTTAGGCAACCCGTTTAAGACAATAGATGAAAGACTTTACTCTGATCCCGTTGCTACTGTAGTGAATGAAATGACGTATCATCCACACAATTATATTTCGAAGTTTCCATCATACGCGACTAATCCAAAATTACAAATATCAGATCCCTTTACAGTCGAAGTTGTAGAAGACGACGTCTACTACAACGATGACATAATTTTGGATCCTATACATTACTATGATTATCCTTCAGGGATTTCACTGCCAGACCAGTCATTATCTCTAAGTGAATCGATATTTCCATTGGATTCTTCAGTACCACCTGTTAATTCACACATATCATCATTTACAGATATTCCCTCACACTGTTATTTTAATGAAATTCACCTTAACGAGTTAAATGACTTTGACGTACCTCAATTCAATGATGACGATATTAATAATATGTTTCATGACACTTTTAGAATAGATACAGAAGTAGTCTCTGCTTCAAAATCTAATAGTAAAGATCAGGAACAGTTCGATATAACTGCATTTACCAGTCCTCAAATAAGAAAACCACATTACCCTTGCCTTGCTCATAATTTAGTTTACTTACCGCCAGAAATTTTTAATGCAGAAGCTATTAGAAATAGCCACAGAAGGGAAACTGCTGAATTGAATCAACTACTCCATGTGTTACTTCTGTCTGAACTTGTAAATAATAGGAATTCAAAAGATTTAGAGTCATTTAGACCTTTAATTACACTTCTATGTTTATCATAATTGCAACAGATTAATTTGAATGAATGAATGCAATTAAAGAGGTTTGTTGTAGAAATTATCAAAAGTTCGTTGTCTGGGGACTATAATTATAAGATTGATAAAGAAATCAATGTAATTTTTTTTATTTCAATAAAGTTTATGTTTTTTTATCTACTGCTTCAATCATTTCATTATTTTGTGAATATTATTATCAGCTCTTAAAAATTTTATATTAATATTTACTTGTACCTTTGTATAAATATTACTTGTATGTTTACTAAAACTACTATCCAGTTGTAAACTTATGTAATAACGGGAAATAAGCAAATAAATGGATGTGTCCTATCATGTATTTTATTTTAAATCGCTGTAATTCATGGCAAAGGGCGTTACGGCCCAAACTCCTTGCAAGGAAGTTAAAGAGGAGATGTGCGTGGTCTGGTGCAACGTCTGCCTTAGCGACAGCAGTCTGGAGAGGCGGGATTGAATTACCTCTTTTCCCAACGTCTATCACTTATTTTGTAAGCTTGAGATCTCACAATGTTACATTCACTAAGCTACCAAGCGCGGTTTTATTGCTAATTTTTAGTTTATTCAATTTTCGCTTGTTTGAAAGACGCGTTGCAATAGGAGTGGAAGAAGGGAGAGTGGGAGAGTGAAGTATGGCTGAGGATTGACGGAACAAGAGAGTGAATATGAAAATGTATATTTAAAAAGAGGCGCGTCCACTCTGGACGCAGGTATATAAGCTGTAGATAACAATGATGATATAAAAATAGTTATCAACGCGATTTATACTATATACCTTTTTGTTTTTGAATATCAGTTATTTCGACACTGCTGCAATCACCATGATCACCGAGATCGCGCTAACGATAGCGCTTTATATGTTAATGGCCACCAAAGTTTATAACAATATATTAATAATGTTAATGTTGCCAGCATTATTCAAGTAAACATGACTCAAAGTTTTGTGTATTTATAACTTTCTTTTTTTTTTGTATTTTCCTAGCCCAAGTTATGTTAAAGAAACTGAGTAACATATATTAATCCTGTCAATTTCTTTAAATGTGATATGTTAATAAAATCCTGAGCATACAGTAAATTTAATTTTGGTTGTTTACACAATTTTATTTATTACTCGACCTAATTCATCGTTTACAGGCACAACTTTTAACGTTTCAATTAAACTGATCGATCTCTCCCATACAAGTTTAGTTTTTACCAGTTACAAGCACGACAGCTTCTCAATAAAGAAATATCTGTTAATTTGGGGGTATTTCACAAACAACAATAGAAAAAATGGTTCACTTTTATGCTGATAAAAATATACAGATGAAATATTTATTTGTATTACAATTCTAAAATACTTAAAAATAATTTAAATTATAATTTAAAACTAAAGCAACATTCTGAAATCTTATTCATTTTTTTAAAAACACAAAAAATTGCTTAGATCGGTTTCATTCGTTTCTCATTTCTGGTAAATTCCAAAACTATCTTGTTGACGATTATAGGAGTTGAGTTTTGGTGTTGTATGATAATTAAATTAAATATTTTCAAGGATCATATAATATTAAGTTTACCAAAATTTTTCAGGAGGTATTCTTTTCGTAACTATCATAGATTTGCCATTATTTTCATATTGCATACTGTCAGGAATGTAATAAGTTACTGTTGGAGTACTATTATCAACTTCTATTTCATCAACATTACCGTATTTAACTACTTTGGAGTGACCGTAAATGGTTTCAATATTAGCATTTTGTTCTTCAATCGTCTCAGCCTTTTTTAAGTATTCTGTTTCTTTAGATGCTGGTTTCTTTTCAGAATACGTTGAATATGTATCGTAAACTCTGTTAGTACTTATATAACGACTAGGAGTTGTTGTTCCATGCACATTAGGTTTTGTCCTAAAATTCGGTCTCTCTAATAGCGGAGGAATTCTATTTTCCTTTCCCAACTTATTTCTAGATGGAATCCTATTTGTACTGTTTGCTGGATATTTTTGAATTTTATTACCAGCATTTTTAGGTCTGATTCTGTTCAACGAATTATTTCTTACGTTTTGGTTTCTAGTGTGATGATTATTGTTGTGATTTCTTAAAATTTGTCTACGGATTGTAGGTTTAACGTTAGGTTTTTTCTTAGTCGCAAATGTTCTCTGTGTATTATCGTAACTAGAATGAAGATCTATGCTTTCTTCTGCACACTGTTTGTGGTAAGTGTCTAGAGTGCTAACATCAAAATCTTCGAAAGGATTAATTTCTTGAATATCTTCATTTCGTGGAATGGTTTCAAATATGTTGAAGTCATCAGGTTGATCACGATAGTAATCTCTATTGATATGATTATCTGCATCTAAAGATGCCTCCGTTATTAATTTACTTAAAGATTCATCGTTTGCATAGTGCCTGCTAGATTTTCTGTTAGTGTGTCGTTTAGTGGTATTTTTATTATCTTGTACATCTTTTCCATCGAAAGATAATGGATTATCAGTATGAGTTTTGTTCATCAAGCTATCTCTTTGTTTTTTTCGTAACTGATTTCTCACATGGGAAAGAAGATTCTTGACAGCATCTTCTGGCATATTTGGAAACCTTTTCCGAAAATCTTCTATGAAATCATCGTCAGTCATTCTTCCATTTGTATTTATACTTGTTCTTTTCATTAACTCTGGTGACTCTGGTGGAGAATTTTCATTATTGACATTTTGAAATGTATCTATTCTAATGACATTTTCTTTATCTAATTGTTTTTTATTTTGTAATCTTTTCCTTTTCCGTCTGCCGTATTTTCTGTTACTCACAGGAGTATCGTTATTAATGCGGCTTCTGCATCCTTGTCTGTTTTGTTCAGAATATTCCTTGAATGAACCATTTCCATTACTTTCGTCTGTTTTTCTTGGATTTCCTCTTTTATTTCCATTGCTATTAGAGGTTTTTAAATCATCCTTGTTTTTAATATATTCTGTAGGTACAATGAAATAATTGTTAACAACTTGTGGAATATTTCCAGCTAAATCATTTGACGCTTTGACGGAACTTTCAACTATAACTGGATCTTTAAGCTTTACATTAGGATTTAAAATATCTTGCACGATAGGATGAGCTATGACCTTGTCCATATAAAATTGGCTGAAATGATTTGGTTTTGGCTGGTTAGTTTTAGCTATGTTCTGTTGTTGATGACTGGGTTTCATTTTATTTTGAATCGTATGCAATTGGGAATATGGATTAAAATTGTTAGCAGGCTGGTAAATCTGCTGAAACTGCTGGGTTAATGCTTGTTGTAATAATAGCGGTAAGTTCACGGTATCCATGTATGAATGTTGGTTGTAAGGACATGTTGGTATGGAGGCAACTTTACTCAATGATATTCCTGAAGCCTGAAAGAAAAGGAAGGATCATGTTTAATAAAAAAAAGTCTTGAATACAAGGAGTTATGGTAGGAAGAGGTTTTCATCATGTTTTTTAAGGATTATTTTATGAAGAGCTGTCATTGAATGCTGTAGACTTTACTCCGTGCGTCAAAGGAGTGATTTTCTTAGTTAAACTACTTCACTAGTTATGCTGTTATCTAAATGTTATATTTAGAAATCATTCACAGCTCCGACTCAAAATTTGTTATTATATTCAATTTACTGGCGTGTGAGTTTTACAGTTTTATTATTATATTGATAAAAGTGAAGTTAAAAAATACCTAATGTATAATATTAAATCAGTTTTTAAAGAAATATTTAGGTCAGCTAGGTTTAAAAAAATATTGCTTAATGGGTGAGATACAAAAGCGTATACGTACTTACCAGTAAACCTGTGATTAAAAAACAAAAAACGAGCGCAGTTTTCTTCATTTTGACACATTATTTAAATGTTATTTTATCATTCAAAAAGCACAGATAATAGAACTTCTTTCTAGAGTAAAACCTCTTTTATATACACACGATATTTTCACGTTTATTATCTTTATATATCTATAGGTAGATTATTCAATAATATTTCTCAAGACATCTGCACTTATGCAGATAAGACACGCTACAGTCGATTACTTATGAAGCAATTTCAAGTGTATATTTTTTGTCTTTATTAGTTTTTAACTTACTTATTTTAAGCGTCAGTCCTATTGAAACCTTTTTTACGAGGAGGAATCCATTTACGGACCTACCCGCCACTGGCTAGGCGACGGGCGTGTGTGGGGCTCACTCAGTACCTCAATAGAGCGGCACTGAGAATACCCACTAAAACTCCCCGGTAACTCAATTGCCCTTCACGGGGGTAACCTGGGAGTCCTATTGAAACCTAATTCTTAGACATAAACTATTCTAAATTAATGAATCGTATCAAAAAGACGGCAAACCAAAACTGATACATTAGTTAAGCTATATATGCTGTGTACCTGTACCAAATAGTATTACGTTACTTACATACGTCTACCAACATCACTCTTCAAATTCCTCGTCTTAATTCCGTCATATTTTCAAATTCCTTCTGCGCGCACGCACTACGGCTTTGGCGTTCCTTTCCAGTATTTACCAGGAGGGCTCGTACTCTGGAGACCTGTAAACGCCAGGTTTTGTATCACATCCGTCCCAAGTTCTTAATAACTGGTTCTTATATATTTAATGACGTATGTGTATTTTTTAAATTCATTTTTATTATTATTATTTAGTATTAATTCGGTTTTATCTGGCATTTAATTCAGATAAAACAGTCTAGTTATAAGATTACTAATTGTAATTAAAAAAATTAATATATTATTTGTATTATTTTGTGTACCTTTATATCTCTCCGTATTCTTGCATCCAATCTGTTTTTCATATATATTTAATTACTCTCACCCAAGGTTGCATAGAAGAGATTGCTTATTAGCGATAAAACTGCTATTGTATGTATGTGTTTAGTATTATTTTTGGTATCTGTATGCAATAAACAATATTAGTATTATAATAGAGTGAGAGAGAGCGTCTCTCTTATTGGTGCTGGATACACTCCATCAGTAGAGGTCCAAATAATTCAGAGATACTATTTTCTCCACGATAAATCCAAACTTTTCACATCGATTCTGTCCAGAGCGAAGGCTATTCGAGGTAACTAAATAGTATCTATCTAATGTAAAGCTATAGTATTGTAAAAAAAAAGAAAACTATGCTATTCATCTGATTGGTGTACTGATTCGAGCGCTATGGATATGCTTTCGAAAACAAGCACGCCATGGTTAGTTCCTGCGTGAGTCAATCAAAATCTCTTGTCGTGAGATCGTTCGAGCTTTGACAGGCACGTCAAGCCATTAGTATCGGAAATTATGACAGCCGCCTTTACCCACCACGCCGTATAGAGCCCTCGTCTGCTTTTATGACCCCAAATCCATGTACTAAAGCCTGTGCCTAGTAGTGTGGGTATATAGGCTGAAGATTGATTGATTTATGGTATTCGAAAAGGCTAACCTTGTATTATTCAATACCGAAAAAGGTATACCATAGATAACTATAGATCAAAAGTGTCTGACTAAAATCTCTCCACCTTCAGTTATAAAATAAGTTAAAGGAACTGCAATGCCCTGTGATGGTACACGACTCCCGTAACCTTGGCACTTAACACTGCTCACAAAGTTGTAAACATAATACCCTGTAAAATTAATGCACTGGGTCGTTAACCAGGAGACGAGGTGTACCTATTACCAACATAACGAGGGTTTCACGCTGACGACCTTTCTATGACCCATAAATCCATGAATGTACTCCTTTAACAATATATCCCAATGCCTCCTGTAATGTATGACTGCAAAAACACAGCATTGTTGCTAATTAAATATTTAAAACGTTAAGGGGAAATATAGGGGAATTAAGACAGCAAGTGATATATTTCCGAGAAATATGACACGAACTGGAGACAGGTTTGTATTGAATTTTTGTCGAAGTACCTCCATGTGTGCTAAAGTTGCTACTGCATGCGTATAAAAGTATTTAAAAAAACTATAAAAGTTAAATATGTTAGATAATATGTTGCTTCTACAATATTAGGGCATTTTAAGAGGGTAACTTATATCGCATCATAGATTTTCATCTGAAAACGGATAAAAAAAAATCTATTACAAAGATACATTACATTATTTGTTATTATTTATTCATTTATATTAGTATTCTATTTAAAATAAAAAATATGAGAACCTGAAATATTTGAAAAAAGCACTTTGACTTTGATAAATTAAAAGTGAAATAAATGAATGTGTTGTTGATAAGAAAAGCGAATTTATATAGTTTGGTGATTGAAATTTATTGTCTAATAAAAATTTATATTGTATTCGGCCATGACAGTTAGAAATCCTCAACTTCCGTCGTCGTGGTAACTGCACTGCTGGATTTATTACAGGTTATTAACAAAAATAATGTGAACCTAAAAGTTTTACCAAAAGACATCAAACTGATCATGAATTATGTGTTCCATAGTGCACGATCGTTTTTGACATGAGAAAGGACCACAATACGGACTATGGACTGTATATAGGAAAATCAGATTAAAATATAAAAAGAAATAAAACAAATTATTTTTGGTGGTCAAGGCGATAACAAAAACTTTACTCTTTTTTTTAAAAACAAAACGAAAAAAAATTATATCAAAAAAGGTGTGCATCCGGCTCAATTAGAAATAAAATATATTACAAATATATTACTACCGCGCAACGTCATATATATATTTAAAATAAATATATATATATATATATATATATATATATATATATATATTACTGTAGTATATGCATCAATGTATACTGTCATCTCCTCTGCACACTAGAAGAATAATGTAAAAAAGTATAAAAGAATAGAGACTACTCTGTGATGCGAGAGAAGGAACGGACGGGTGTGCAGGTGAAAAGAGTCTGTCTACGTCAACCAAACGATCCTCTTTTCTAATCGACACAGCCAGCGCGGTGACTACGCGGCGGTGAAAAGGAGGCGAAGCCGCTGCCGTGATAAAACATTTGCGCGCGAAATTTTTCACTTTTTTATGTTATTCGATTGTCTTTTTTTTCTTTGTAAATACATTCTAATAAGTAAACGAATATTATACGACTTTATTATTGAAGATTGCTCATTTTACACATTTTGCGACTAAAGATCATAACCGATAATTAATTAATAGTTAATGATAATAGTACAATTACAATAAAAACTATCACCTTTTTAATGCCTTTCCTTACGTTCTAGTTGAGATCGCTTCTAGAGATGAGACTGCCTTATTTCAAATTGCGTAGTTTCCAAAAGTTATTTTCTAAATTTAAAAAATCTATCTAAAAGTGTTCTCGTATACTCCTATAAATTTTAATTGGGTTTCAAATGTTCCGAACTGTGTTGAATGAATTGCGGTACACTGCCTTTCCACCCCCACCACTCTCCATTGACGTCATTCATTCAGTCGAGTCGATACTTCAGCTGAGTAAGGCATTTCAGTTTGTCGGTAGATTCGTTCTATTTAGTTCACCGAGGTGTTTATTACAGGTGTTTATTTACAGTTTTACATGCACTAAAAATACAAAGAATAAGATTTCATCTGAATGCAATATTAATTATAGGTTAAACAATTCATCCTTACTTTAATACTGATATTTCGGTTAATCCATCAATAAAAAATTTAAATTATTAATAAAATGGCTTGAACAAAACACAAATTCAAAATCTTCATTGCATGTCACAATGCTGCATATTTTTTTTTTAATATTAAGCTCAGCAAATAACTCTAAACCATTGATAAGCAGTAGAGGAGCCCATATGTGAAGATAGCTAGTGAAGCATGCGATATACTGCCCTAGCCACCCTCATCTTGCCGGCCCAAAAAGTGCTTTTTCACGCCTCTTTTAAAGGAACCGTATATAGGAACCATATATATGCATAAAAAGAGTATTTCTTAATTAATTAAAAACTTAATTGACTGCAAAGAGGACTGACAGCCGTTGGGGCGGAAAGTTCCTCGAGTAGCGCCCGCATACCGGGAGATGCAGCGTTGGTAGGCCTCCTAAAAGGTGACCCGCACGTGAAAGTCCCGGAAAGCCGCTTTATGCGAATAGCAAAGGACCGATCCGTTTTGGAGATCTTAGGGGTAGGCCTATGTCTTTCGGCCGATATGATGAAGATGACACACAAATATTTGATTTATTCACTCACTTTCCAGCATAAAATAGATATAATTGTACCAGTATACAGGTGGAAATCAATACGACAGAAAATTTGATCTTTTGTTGTCAAACTTCATAGAAAAGAAACTTGGTAGAAAACTAAGATTAATTTATTTTTGTCATTACATTTTTATGTATAAATCTAGCCAATATATTATTTTATATCCTATATATGAATGGAATGGGGGCCAATAACAAGCAGCTATTTGCTATATTGGTATAAAATAGTAACGGTAGCTAGTGTTATCTTCTATAGTGGGCATCTTCTTCTTATTAAGTAATAACAAAAAGAACGTCCGATCGTGCGAACGTCCGCAATTCCTCCAGGAAGTCACCCAGCGCCTTGACGTCTTTAAATGCCTCCTGGAGGCTACCCGGGGTTCCAGGTATGTTGCCCGGTTTGGCCACTCCTTTACATTCCAGCATTTGAGGCTTTAATAATTCTTGTCTCCAGAATTTTGATGCAACAGTTAAATAACAAAAATATCGCTAAATAGCTCTTTACAAAATGAACTAGTTCTTGGACTAAAAAAGTTCTTCGAAAAATAGTGACGAATGAACTAAATAAAGCCACTGCGTTATCATTTTCGTATCATTTCAAAATGACTTTGGATTAAAAACCTGCTATGTCTTCAAAGCTCAATATTTCCTATCTTATATATCCTGTCTTCGCCTTAGATCTTATAAAAAATATATGTGTCATAATTAAAGAAATAAAATTCAATAATCGGTATGTACTAAAATTCCATTTTGTGAAAACACTCTTTAATACCAAGTCGAAAATAATTAAAATTAAAAAAGTCAGTCATCGGTAAAATATAACAATATGGAAAAACATCATTAACTTAATAACAAGATCTGTGTCAACAAAATCAAATCCTATTTTGACGTAAAATCTGTTGGCTGGTCGCGGATCGATAAGTTGATATCAAAACTTTTTATTCAATATTGGTAGGTTGAATTAGTTATACTTAAACGTCACTTTAAATTTAATTAACCTAGACTCTTTCTTTACACGTCTAAAGTAATTGTTAGAAAATGTAAAAAAAAAAACATAATTTAAAAACGGTTGAAATAATTGTGATTTTAGCTTACTTACTTATACATTTACGGATTTAGTAATAAGATTTTTATAATCTTGGTTTATTTAAACAGTGTTATGTCATGCTCTTTCGAATGACATTTTAAATTCAAACGAAAAAGATATCATCTCATTGAAACTAAACTGGTAATTTTGACTTTTTATACCAAAGCACAGGAGACGCCTTAACTCGTTTACGCTAACCGGTGAGGCGCGGGAAATTTGTTAACAATTTTGTGTACATAAAGATATATTTAACCTCTTACATATAATATTTTGCAAAGTAAATAAATGAAAACCTTATTTAGGAAACGTTTCATAGAAAAATATCAAATATAGCGAAAGATATTTACGGAAAGTTTAATTTGCCGGGAAATGACTTATCCTACGTGATACTCAAAAAAATTACTTTTTGTTGTTATTGACAATCTGTTGACAAGAGATGTTTATGTGATAATGTTATTCTTAGACAACTTAATGGCTGAAATAGGAAAGGCAATGATCGCACAGATGCAGAAGCCAAAACAATCAACTGCGTCTGTCATTATGAATAAGCGATTGAAAGAGCATGATAAAATATTTGGCATCAAATCAGCTACTAATTGTTACTATGTTACTTACGTACATCGTTAGGGTTTGTCTTAAATGTGCATACTTTTAAGACGAACCCAACAAATGTCCACGAAAAGCATGCAAATCGGTCTTAAAGATTCGTCTGAAAATCAGCATTATAATAAGTATTATACAAAACCGGATAAGAGCGAGTTGGAAAAGGCTCCGTACAAATTTGTAGGTTCATATTATAATTTATTTGGTGATTTTATCACAAAAATTTATAGTATCAGATTTTTTCCTCATCTTGTAGTATAAGAATGTATTACTTATAATTTTCATAGTTCTAAGTCAACAGGTTGTCGCAACATGCGATTATTACGGCATAAAATGCCGTATCTTTTTTAAGTTAACTTAGAAGTTTGAGTATTTCACAGCTTACAGAGACTTAAGAAATGAATATAGGGTTTTAATTTCAACTCTATAAACGTATTCGAATCCGAGATAAAAAGTCTTGAGAGACATACGAACGGACAGACAACAAAGTAATCACCACGACTATTGTGAAAAATGTCGCATCTTCTTAGATTTCAATTAATATATTTTTAATTTTGTTAAATTTTATTTATTTATTATTACAGTATTTTTTAATGAAAACGACAAGGAAATCGCTTAAAATTAAGTTAGCGTCATGACTATATATATTTCATACATATGGGACTACATATATATGTAAGTATGATATCAATCGTCATAATGAATGAGATCCCACCAAAAATATACTAGTACTTAATGTAAACTTACATTTTTTGGTCAACAATTGTAAAAAGCGCAGAAGTTCTCACCCCATTGTGAACACACCCGAGGTACCATGCGCACTAAGCATTTCTCGTATAGATCGTCAGTCCTGACGAAGACACAGTGCTACGAACACGATGTACCGGTAAGTACAAACGTAGCATCGTCCCACACGCGAGCTATTTTTAGATTCAGATAGAAAAAATAAAAACATCAACGAAAAAGGTTTCGTTTTTAATCTCTGACATGTTCCAATTTCAAAATGGAGCTCGATTTCCCAGGAGTGTTCTTTGTTTCCATATTTAAATGATTTTTTGTAGCTTTCGTCCGAGTGTTCCGTGTTATACAATGCAACGTTTTTAACTATTTTGCATTTTTACAAATGATTTTCATGGATATTACAATATCTTTTTTGATGGTGACTTTCAATCTGGAATAATTTCATTAACTGATAAAACAAATACTAAATCAGTTTTTTCTCATCTTCCTTGTTTTTTATACTAAAGACATAAATACATCTTTAGTGTCATTAGCTTTATAATTTATATTTAATAGTGGTTTACATTTTTAATCGTCAATAAATGTAATAAAATTTATTATACGAAACCATTTCTTTACGATAATTACTTTCTTTTAATTTTCATAACAATCTTATGCATATAACTTCTAGAAGGAGTGTGTACACAAACCTAATATAAATCCCACAAACGCAGGCAAATTTATTAAATCTATTAAGTATATTAAAGTTAGAAAATTTAATTATATTTATATTATATATTAATATTAAACCATTAAGATATAAATTTTTAGAATATTGAAATGTATTGGCATAAATAATTTGGTTATCGGTTCGTTATCGGTTTAGTTTCTTCCGGGAATTCTTCTCCAAAGCTAAAGTATTCGAAGCGGTAACAGATTTATTTCTGACGATTTAAAAGGTCTTCTTAGTAATTGAGTCCATTTTAATAAAAAGGTCTTTGATTTGGAAAAATAGCTTCGACTTTCCATATTCGCCGAATTAACCAGCATTCAACAAAAGAAAAATTATGTTTGTAAGATTATTCAAATAATGGTTAGATATCGTTGTCTGCGGGACATTTCGTACATGAATCATTTTTAGCTATACGTTTGACATGTCTGTTGATATGGAACTAGGCGTTCTTTTAGACCCACATTGGGCGCCAAAACTGATGACAGATAAGTATTACAATTGACCGCTCGATTCTAGTGACGTGTTTTTTTTTAAATGTTGCTTTACCGTCAAATGGACAATTATGTGACACTAATCCGAAATAGAAATACTTAATTTGTCACGCGATATACTCCAGGGAACCTAGAAGCGATTAAATTTGAATGGCGTATGGACTGAAATGCATTTTTTTGTTATACGAAATATGTTTTTTAATTATATTTCTCGTTATTATTTTATTATATTGTTTTTTTGATACAGATACGTATTTATTTTACGAAAAGTTGCACCATAGAGGTCAGTAGTAACTATTAGTTTCAATTATTGTTTTGTTAAATTTATTACATAATTACAAATAGTTCATTTTTTTCTTCATAATAGCAACAGGACTTTTTAGAGGAACTGCGCTCAAGAAGAAGCTAAACGCAACGGTATACGTAATAGGTTCCTTGCAAAATTCCTTTTTGATGCTTTGATTGATTCCTTTTTGAATCATAACGTTCAAGTTCAATACGTTACTATTGATGTGATGCTGGTATTTAATTTTAAAAATAATTGAAAAATAATTTATCGACAAAACATTTATATACATACACAGAATACATACACAAGCGCAAATTGATATATACGTGTACATAAACAACACAACTTTTATTGCAGTCATCACTTTGTTCATCTTAATGCATGTAGCCATCTAGTCTCCTTTGCTTTTCCTAAAACTAAAACCGTGAAATATAATTTTAAAAAATCCATAAATAATACATTTTTTGTAGGGTTTGTGGAGATATTTTTGCAGTGATTTTAATAACAAAAATGTATAGTCTTAACTGTACCTTCTTCTCAGCAGTAACACGATGGCTGTGGGGGCGTTCCTCGTGCTGGGATTCATAGCGTCTGCCCACGCATGGGGGGGCCTTTTCAATCGGTTCAGCTCTGATATGCTGGCCAACTTGGGCTACGGGAGGGGGCCGTATCGCCATTATCCATACGGACAGGTACGTACCAAAGATTTCGAATATTTCCTGTAATGTAGATTAAGAGGTCACGTGGTTAAGATTCATAAAACCAAGGAATTTATGCTTTGGTATTACCAGGCTGTATCAACAACGATACCATGAGCTTGTCTAGCTTGGGTATTCGCACCAAATTCTTACTTAGACTTGACTAGACTTGACTTTTTCGTCAGAAACCTTGGTTTAGATTAAGAAACCCGACCCGGTGAAATGTTCCTCGTCGACATGCTCTATGGCGGTCAGTCCGGAGAGGATTTTTAATGGGTAGAAGAGAACGCTTAACTTCGAGTCCCATATACAGTTGGCAACGTATTGTAGGGATGATGCGTAAATGCATTCGACATCTCCGACAATAAATGAAGATAAAGAAACCAACTCTTCAATGTTTGGAATGTGACTTCAGTAGATCGTGGTGTTTGGTGTTCTTTTTATACAAAAGCCTTCCTAATGGTGAGAAGCAACAGTAATGCATAAAAGGTTGTGCCACCAATGGTCAAATTTACTTTACTTAAACTACTCAGTTAAATCCGAGAGAAAGCGTTTGGAAACGGCTCCCAAGGGTTCGTTTTAGATCAGCGCGAATTTAATGACGACACTTCTGTAATTAATCCCATGCGCACACGTGTCAAATTTTAGTAATTTTTTTTTAATCTAATGGGGTAGATCTTGGCTTTCGTCTCACCCGATGGTATGTTATGATAAAGCTGAAGATGGAAGCGTACTGCACCTGTATTCCTCAACCACAGAAGAACTGGCTATCTTATCTCCAACTGCTGGATCTTTATTGTTTTGGCGGCAGACTTAGGTAAGATGGTTGTACGTAGCCAGGCGGAGTTAGAAACAGCTCTACCACCAACCAAACCCTGACCTCCAGATCTGGGGTAGGTGGTTTCAGCCACCAGACTACACAGTAGGTTAATATAAAGTATATGGTTCTTCTTAAACTTGCCCTAATCAAAAACATAACTCATTGGATTCTGTAAAATACTAGTGAGTTCGTTTTGTGAGGATTATCATATTCTTTTCCTTAGCTTCTAGTACATCTAGAATCTTTCTAGTAGATAACTGAGAAATTAATAAGTAACTAGAATAGGGAAACACAATTTTCTTAATCAATCAAATTATAATTTTTAAAAAATCATCAAGGAGTTTCGATGACGGAAACAATGAAAATTTCGCCATGCTTGGTCCCTGGGTCAATTAATGGGGTAATTATTGTCGAGTGGGTGGTCCCGGTTGTTACGGCAACTGCTTTAACCCATCCAGCCGCAATGGGCCCGCACGGTGGTCTTATGGTCCGAAATTCCCCTTTTGTTTCTTCCATGTAGGAAGTCCTGTGCTCAACGTTGGGACTTATTGTTGTGGAGCCAGAAACTAAGTCTAATAAATATATAGTAACGTGGAAAAGTAAATTATAATATTAAATAATAAATAAAATTTCTGTGACAGTCATTAATCAAGTCATATTTTTATTTTGCATAAATCAAAAACTATTACAAACCATAGTTAGGTATACGGACTCCTTCATCCAATCTTTAACGCTTATAAAGGTTGTTGATGAATCAAATTATAAAGGCTAGAAGTGGTCGATGGTGTATCTGAAGGAAAGTAGTATGGCTTAAAGACAACAAAAATACCACGATGGCACTTGAAACTCTTGTCTAATTTCATTCTGTAAGAGATTTGAATATCCATATCCTTAAATTTCACTGGCAGCGTTTACCTTCACCGAAACACAGCAGTCTGCTTCAAGGCAGTAAGAAGATACACATTAACTCTATCTCATTGGCACCAGGTGGAACCAGAAGATATGTACGCTGAAGCCTTGGAAGGGAATCGTATTGATGACGTGATCGACGAACCGGCTCACTGCTACAGCGCCCCTTGCGCCACTAACGGCGACTGCTGCCGTGGTCTGGTCTGCTTGGATACAGGTAAGGATATGTTTAGAAATCCGTTTTATCTAGTTAAACAATATGTAATTCATTTCTCGCTGTAATCTGTACTTCGTATTCAAATACAAGTATATGACAATATCTGGGATCAATCAAATCAATCCCAGAACCTGTCCACAATAAGCAATATAATAAAAAACAAATGATGTATGACATATCACAAGTGTTTCACAGTGTGTGAAAGATTAGGTGAGCTAGTAACAAGCCAAAGTGCTTCTAAACGTCAAGGTTATGTGTCACCTAGTTGGTATTTAAAGAAATCAATTATTTTATGATTAATTGGGAAATACAATCATCTAGACAATATTTAGACAGTCGTTTAGGTAAGTGATGTGTCTACTAAAACAAAGGTTCCAAGACAGATATTTTTGTATGTTTACTTAGTATAGTTCTGATATTTATATACATATTACTATCTTTATTTCTCCGATTTCTAGTATCCATAACACAAGCTCTTAATTTGGGTCAGATAATAGATGTGAGAAATATTATTATTAATATTTAATTAATGACATATAGTGTTGTTGGCGGCGAGGTAGTTTTTCACCACTTCTCATATATTTAGGAATTGATATAAAGATAACCATATAATATCACTGAAAAAACTCATGATTACCATGATGCAGCTGGATTAGTATCTGATGAAAACCAGTAACGAGTACCAATGACTCCTTTTCCGCAGCCTCTAGTACAACTTCACAAGATTCGGAATCTTGTGATGTAAACGATCTCTGTTACTTTACAAGACTATAGCATCGCTACTTCGAAGTCTGATTGACATTTAACTTCCTAAGATATACTTTAGTTTTGTACAAAATCACCAGAATACATTGTCATACCAATAAATCTACTGTTACTTATATCTCATTCCATTTTTATTTCACCGCGGTCTGTCTCCAGCTATTGTTTTTGCCGTAGATTCTATTTGAAAGATTCTAGTTGAATATCATTCAATTGAACTATATTTATTTACTCGGAAACATTAAAAGCAAATACGCCATTGTTTTAATTTAAAGCTAGCAGCTAAACGTTACTATTTAAGAATTGCAAATTAGCAAAAGTCACGCACCAATGCCAGCTGACTTATTCTTCAAAGAAATGTTGAAGGTTATGTAAAAATAAAGGCCATTCATTAAACTAGCCTACTAACTCATAGAAATGTCGCATTCTACACTAGCTTTACATATAGACTCCTCTACTGCTTTTCATCAGGTGGTGTCGAGTCATTTGCTGAGCTTAATATTAAAAAAAAAATCTAAAAACAGTTACTTCTGTTGCTTCAATGTAGTCGCCATTTTTTTGTTTTAATATCTATAATGTATATACATTGCCTCGTTATATTTTTAATATAAGGATAAAACGTTTTATCTATCCAAAATACATTATTCGAAAAAACTAAAAACTACTAATCAGACCTCGCTGAAATTTAAATGAAACTACACGACAAACACAAACTTTTGAATATAAAAAGAACCATTAAAAATTAGTATGTACAATATAAAAAATTCAGTCGAATTGAGACCGCTTTTAAGGTCGTTTAAAAATTCAGCTGAAAAGCTACTTCGTAAAATGCTAAAATCCAACTGTTTTTGTAATCTAATTTGAAGCGTGTTGTAGAAAAAAAGGTAAAACAAACCGTCCTAATTTGCCAGCGCGCTTCAAACAGACACAATCTGCGAAATTATAATAAAGCACCTAAATATTTGTGTGTGCAAAGGCGTATAATAAAGTAGAGAGCTTTTACAAATTGCGAACGGGCTCTTAATTTTTTATGTTTTCATTGGTTTGTAAAAAGGTTAGACGAGACTGTAACAGAAACGTATTCGTTTGTTATAGAGTTTATTTTATCTTATGTTGTTACATGTTACTGTATTCTAATAAAAAGACGTTTTCGTAGGTAATTTCTATTCGTTATACACCTTATTTAATGGAAGTTAAATACAATTTTCCTTGTTACCGGTGTGGTAATTTAGGAGTGCCTCAAGGTAGCGTTTTAGGCCCAACCCTCAAAACATTTAAAGTTAATTAAGAAAGGTACAGGAACCGTACACTAATTAGAGATTTTACTGGAATACTCTACATAATTATGAAAATTAGGGACATAAATAACTTCGCGAAATATGGAATTAATTTCTCGTAGAGATTGTTTTGATGAAACACAGAACCAAAGGCTTTTGTAAAGTTTTCCATTAAAGCCATTAAAAAATTTGTTAGACATTAAAGTAGTCTTTTTGCGCTTTAATTTAATTTTGTATTTGAAGCTTCTCGAATTTATTTTAAGTTCAATTTACATTCCCATTGACCTGCTTTTATATCTTGTGTCTACAGAAAATATTACTTTGATCCAAGATAAAAACAAATTAAAATTTCTCTGGTCTTTGAAAACTTATATACAATTTTAGAAAAAGAAAATGGTTAACTCTGGTTAATAGGATTAGATATCGACTTCAGTGGTTTCAAATGATAGACTTGACAATAAACGTGTGTTACTTAATTTTAGATTATTCCCTAAGGTGCTAAATACCAAAATTGACTGACAACAATTGCTCAGAGATATCAAATTCAAAATTCCTTTCCGTTATCCTCGTAATGCTTTTACTAAATTGTTTTCCCTTCCGTGTCGAAGAATTGAATTGGAAAGGCATTCACTGACGTCTGTGTCTTATATAACAGTTTTTGTCACTTATTGGTATTTCTATTAATAATCTTCGGATATCTTTCGAGCATCGCAATGTATATTGTTACATTTAACCTGACAACTCCTTTATCCGTTGTCAGGTTAAATATTACAAGTCAAAAGTTATAAGGATCTCGACTGTTTGCTTTTTCTAGCGGTAAACATTTATAACTATCCTATACATAGTACAATGAAAATGTTATTAATTATTTGAGTAATATTATTTCTTTATCGCTGTAAAACACAGTTGCATTCTGCGTTTGTTTATAATAGGTTATGCGATTAGTGTTTGTAAGCTAAGTTTTGGACTTTTGTCATGTTTTATTGTAACAACTGCTGCCAAACCTAATAATTACATAAAATTGCTGTAAAGATTGATGGAGGATTTGTTTGTTTTATCTAATCTTGATGTAGGGCCAGGATTACTCCCGAAGCACATCGACCCAATGGGATCTTTTGTTTTTACTATTAATCTAATGATTATAATAATTGTATTAATATTTCTCACGCTAAATTTATTTATTTTAATTTTTGGTTCTGTTTTTATTTTATTTTTTATTTTTTTCTATGTATCCCAAAAAATCAATGAACAATTGAAGAGTTCTTGGCGCGTAATGGCGGGGTCGGTTGGGCGCTTGCTGAGTATTTTATTTCATATATTGTGTTGTTTTTGTCATGAAATTGGTGGAGTTTTATCACTAAAAGGATCGTTAAATCGTGCAATATATGAAATACATTATTCAGCGTTGATTAGTGAATTACGTGGCATAGCGGGGTCTACCATTAGTCGCCAAGAACTCAATGGGGCAAAGGGCTACATTGCACCAGTATCCTGGAGCCATAAATAAAGATAAAAACTACATTAATGAGTATATGACTTAAAGGTCTCGTGACCAGGCCAAAAAACATCAATTTACAATTTAACAAATATGGCGAATGTTTGTACAGATCTACAAGGAAAAGGATGATGTTATCAACGTATGAGTTCTTTTACCATTTTTTTATAGGAATGAGTATACCATCAGAGGGTTTCCATATCATTTCATATCAGTCAGGATCTGATAAAGTTGAAAAGAGAAGAGAGTTCGTATTCAAAACATAAAGAGACAAAATATAATGAAATTGACGTACCTTTGTACATTTCTCTAATATTCTGTTGTGTCCTTTTAATTGTCTTTATGTGTATATAAATTGTTAAATAAATACCTTTAATTGCGTAAGATATTATATAGAGTTTGTTTACTTATGGCTACCAAAAGATTAATCTCACAATGAAGTACAAGACAAAAGCACTTATATTGCTGGAATAAAGGTATTCAATCACCTACCAATATGTATTAAGTCATTGGAGGGTACACTATTTAAACAAAAATTAAAAGAATGGCTATTACAAAAAGCTTTTACAATTTAAATGAACATTTTAATTGGAATCTTTAATCTTTATCTTACACTTCCACTTTTTTTTATTGTCATCAGAGGATGGTGGTCGCTGTTTACCAGCCTTTGCCGGCCGTAAACTTGGAGAGATGTGCAACCGGGAAAACCAATGTGATGCTGGACTGATCTGCGAAGAGGTAGTACCAGGTAAGACTAAACACATGAAAATTGATTTCAATTTGAATATAATTGCCAGGAGAGCAGACATTTGGTCACGATTATGACAATGCATACGTGTAGTTTATTTAAAACGAAACGTTATTTTAGTTAGTTAACCTAAGCTGTACAGTTAAATTTGATATACAGATAAGTGAGAACGAATAAAATTACTCCGATCACAATCTCCACTAATAGAAAATTTAGCAAAATACTAAATGTCAAAGTATAAGACTATTATTATTACAAAATAATACTTAAATATTCCAAACTTGAATAAAATGCTGTTTTACTTCTATATTTGGTATTTAAAAAACTATTCTGTATATGTTACGTGTGGAATATGCCCTATATTAAAATAAATATCTTTCCTGTACATCTCATATGCTATCTTCTTTACATTTCACATACAAGTGTAAAAGTGTTCCGTAGAATAAATAACATAGAAGGATCTTCACGCTTCGACTTCGTTTCGACATAAATATTAATATAAACTCTCGAGAATAAAGACTCCTTTTCCCTAAAACCATTTGCGCCTTTTCGGAAATCATATTCTGAGTAATATTTTCAGTATGCGTACGTAGATTTTCTTTCTTTTAGCATTTCAGTGTACATTCTTCTTATATTCTACTTAAGGAGATGGGTAATGACGCTTAGATTTTCGAAATATTTTCTCAAAAAGTACGAAGCCTGTATACGTTGTTCGAAAGTTAAAAACTTTCACACAACACAAAGAAAAGCGAGCGAAAATAATTACCTAACAATATAGCATCTGTTTATTCTGTATTTGAAATTTATAGTATACTGTAACACATTTTCTATCTATCTACTAGTTTTACTACATACTCCAACTTGTACGGTTCTTTTTTCGATTTTCATGCAAAATCAAACAAAAATTCCAGCAAGGAGTATCAATAGGTTAAATGATTTAACCTCCTTGAAATTTTAGCTCAATAAGTTTATGTCACTTTAACACTGAAGAGAATATGATATCAAAATTCTTCTAATTTACACCACGCACCTGGTGCCAGCTATTGCCCGCGTCTTTTTCCGATGGATGTCGGTATCCTGGATCCAGTCGAAGTCCATGATTAAAAGTAATATAAACTTTTTCTCTTTAATGTTAACGTGATGCAAACTTATTTAGCAAAAATGCTGCTTTATTAAAACTTATTTAGCAAAAAAAAAAGGTATAATCAGTCAGCATATTTGTGAAACTCCTTGGTGAAATTCTTATTTAATTTTGTATGGATATCGAAAAAAGGACCGTTAAAAAAAGTAAAAGAACTGAATTTATATTTAAATTTTCATTCAGAAGAACAAATTCTTGCAATTTTTCCTTCCATTTATGTGACCTGCAAAATGTTAACTCGTTAAGCCTTTCCATTTTTATAAGCTTTTAAACTTTGTATCACCTGCAAACTACCACTAACGCCATCTATTAATTAAAACTCGAAGTAGCAATTCAATAAATGACAGTTTTAATGTTTGACATGTCAATAAGAGGATTGGACCTACTAAATTACTAACTTGATTTTATTAATTTTGAGGCGTTTCTTGGACGTTTTCATACCACCTCTGAATTAAATTAAACAAAATTAAATTAGGTTCGGCCATTTTTGATTTGTAGCGAGACTAATGAACAGTTGTGTGTTTTTATATATAGGAGATGAAGATTGAATGAGGTAATTAAGAGTTGAATGATATTCAATTTGATGAGGAATATGCACTAAAACTTAACTTGTGCAAATTTATTATTATTTTCAAAATTCGATGTCCAGGTGAGATGCGTGTGTGCCGAGCGCCATCTGCGGGCCGTAAGCAGTACAACGAAGACTGTTCCTCATCCAGCGAGTGCGATATCACCAGGGGTCTCTGCTGCATCCTTCAGCGCCGTCACCGACAGAAGCCTAGGAAGGTAAGTTGAGATGATGGTAGATCTATCTTCAGATCTGCACTGTACGTACATGCCTTTGCCGGTTGTTATGGTAACCGCTTTTACCAGACAACTGTGGTAGTGTTTTAGTCAAATCTTCGCATGTGTTTCTTCAATTTAGGGAGCCCTGTGCCAAGTAGTGAGATGTATACAAGCTTAATTTGTGTTAAAAACAGAATATTAACAATACAGTATACTTCTTTGATAAATCAATCATATATTTAACAATATTTCTGCAGTATCTTTGTCATCTTGTAAGAATATTGTATTTTGGTAATCCTCCGTGCACATATGCCTTATCGGGAACGAAAACAACAACGAAAACAATGTTTATGTAACGAAAACAATGTTTCTAGAGACAAATTCTCTTAAACTTTTTTCACATTAAAAAGTAGGAGATATTAAAACTTTTTCGTACGACTATTTTGAAAAGTATTCTTTAATAAAATCCTGACATATAACGAACACAATAAGCAAAATAATTATCATATATGATACAATTGTTAGAAAGTAAAAGCATAAATAAATTTCAAGAAAACCTTCTTTAAAAAAATTAAAAAAAAACATATCTAATCTTTTTTTCTATGATATATAAATTATTAGCTATTCTGTATACACTAAATAACTCCCCGTGAATTGAGTAGAAGTCTGTCTAAATAAATATGCCGTCACTAAATATGCTTGCTAATTTCAGAGCTGCGGATATTTCAAGGAACCTTTAGTCTGTATTGGTCCAGTCGCCACAGATCAGATCCGTGAGTTCGTACAACACACCGCCGGCGAGAAACGAATTGGGGTATACAGATTACATTAAACATGACATTAAAAATAACCCGTTAACTAAGCAAAATGAAGATGAAGTACATTAAAATGTGTTAAATAGATAAAATCTATTGGTTTTTAGTTTGAAGCTTAAATTTATTGCAAACTGATTTAATGTGACTTTTCTTTAAATTTTTTGCTTAGTTTACATGTGTCGAGATTTCTGATGTCTTTTTGTTAATAAAAATGTCGTTTCCCTATATAAATACAGCAAATTTGATAGGCAAAGACGAACATTTTTTTATTAGTAAAAAGATACAAAGAGAAATGTTAAAATTATGTCATTACAAATAAGTTAAATAAATATGATTGATTTAAACTTCTTACATAATTTTAACATCGTCTCTTTTAAACATTTGCTTATTTGACGATCATTAAAATTAACGTGACATTTATTTTAATGTAACTTCATTAAATCATTTGTGGTTATTAAAATATCATTTTAATGGACGTTAAATAAATGAATGACTCAACAAAATTGCTTTGAACAACGGTCAACTGATTAGCAATCTTTTGTTAAATTAAACTAATATTTCATTGAAAAAAGACAAAAAGAGGTACCTACATAGGAAAAAGATACATATCATTTTGGATTTTTAGGATTACTATTTAATATATATGTAGTAATTAGAATTAAGCTTAATAATTCTAAGTGTTTAACTATTAACATACTTATGAATGTTTTTTGAGTAAAAGGAGATATTCCAATTCAAATATCTAGTATCTTACTAAAGTTAGATGTTAATGTGTTTAATCTTTAAATTAAAATAAACTATAAAGAATAGATATTAAAATTATAAGTCTTCAATTGAAACAAATACATATCTAACTGGCTGAGGCATTTATACCCACTTAGTTCTAATAATATTGATGTTAAAATTAAAATTATATTGACTATTATATTTCATATCATTATACTAGATTTAAGCCACTTTTATTAATGTAAGTATAAACTAATTTTAAAATGTCGCATTTTATTTTACATTATAAGAAAAATGAATACTTGAAAAACTATGCTAGGTGCCTAAGTGAATTATTATACTACTAAATACATATCACTATAACTATCGAAAACGTTTTTCAATTTAAAATGTACTTTTTAACTAATTAATTTTTTCTAAATTTTTTTCTAATGTGAGCCTAATAACTGTGATGTGCATATATTTTCTGATACTATAAAAGGTATATTTTGAAAAAATACATGATTGTTTTAGAGAAATCTTATTCTATATTCAGTTAAAGATATCAAATATCTTTATAGTGTACTGTTTAAATTATCAACGTAGTTGATTTTTCTATTTTATTATTATTAACAACATTTGTATCGAGTATTTTAAGTCTTTTAAAGGGCCTAAAATTGTAGATTGGCTTCATAGAATTAAATAGCTGCGTCGATCAAAATTGGCTAATATATATTTAAAATCATTATGTTGTTAGTTAAATATAACATACTATGTTGTAATATGTAACTTGTGTATTTAATGTTAAATTATATAAATCATGTCAGCAATGTAGTTATTATTTCATACACAAATCTGCACGGAGCCATTTTGAAATATTTTTGATGCTGTCACCTAATCAGGGTACCTGCATATCAAGTAATGATAAAGCCTAGGATGGGAGGGAGCTACACCTCGAAATCGAGCAGTAAATCTGAAGTGACCTCAACAGTAAGACACAGCGCATCATTTGCAACACAATATCTTTTAAATGAACAATAATAAATTAGGTATTGTCTCTATATCATTATAGATAATTTAAATCCGAAACCTAAACGTTAATAAAAATTTGTTTTTTTCTCATCTACTATTAAAAAAAGTACTATTTTGTTAAAGAATTTGTTTTGGAAAAAAGCATTTAAAGACTAGGTTCTTTTTTTTTATAAAAATCTCAGCAAATCACGCGACACCACCTGATGATAAGCAGTAGAGGAGTCCATATGTGAAGATAGCTAGTGAAGCATACGACATACTGCCCTAGCCACCCTCACCTTGCCGGCCCAAAAAGTGCTTTTTGTTCCTACATAAGGAGGTAAGGAATCTAGCTGTGCGACAGAGAAAGGAGTCACAGAATCTCGTAGAGCGCTAAGTTTAGTAAGTCCCTTAGTTTCTTGAATTAAATGCTTATTACTTAAGTTATAAATTTGAACTTAAGCAAAATTCATTTAACTATGTCACGTGATGTAACGTTAATAATTTGTAAATGTCATTACAAATATTTAAAAACTTAGGAGTTTCTTATGCGGTTCTTCCCCGAAGGTGAAGAATTAGTCGACGCGGTGTTATTGTTTAATTTTGAAGACTTTACTCTAAGTTTTGGTTTGATAGGGTATGTACTAACACATTGTGTATAAAAAGTAGTAAGAGTCGATACATTTTTAATCTAGAATAATCTTTGTACGAATCAGTTCTTAAAGTATTTATAACAATAAGCAATTAATATTTATAATATAAAAAAGTCATGTTTTGAGTTTAAATAATCTTTTCCTTAGTAAGGTAAGCTAAACCAAATTCATAGAGTACTGAAATCCATTAATAATCAAATGTCTTCATCCGTAGAAAGGGTATTGAGGGACACCGTAAAAAGGGGGCGCCTGGGGATATGGACGGTAAAAGCCCCCGAAACCCCCGAAGCCACCAAAACCCAGACCTCCGTATGCTACACGGGGTCTGCCGTAACCAAACGGTATGAAGAATCCGTTTATGACCTGAAAGTACAATTGAAATATTTTACCTTTCAATGTTTACTCTTTGCTAAATTCTTTGCTTTGCACACAAACACAACTATATTTATTTATAATAATAATAATGATTATCACACTCATACCTAATATATAGGTCAAAGCATCATTAAGAGCTTGAGTTATGGATACTAGATGACGGAGAAATATAGAAAAAAAAATTATATAACATCCTGCTCTAAATAATATTGGTACACATCATACAAATAATGTGCCCTTACCGGGATTCGAACCCGGGACCTCTGGCTAAATAGACAGGGTACTAACCACACTAACAGATGGTCGTCGAATATGATATATTTATCAACTTACACTAGACAGTATACTGATTTGTGTAAATTAGAACAGTTTTTCTTTTTTTTAAATTAATGGCTACAGTCTTCGGACTATTTGGTCACCACTTTTTTACTTTAGGAAATTAGTAGTTTTTGATTAATTAGTTCACGCTTTGGTTTATTTTACTAATAATTATAATTAGCTATATTCAATTGTTTTTAACACGTCACATAATTATTTTTTTTCTAATGTTTAAAATGTTAAAACTTATTCCTAAACTACAATTGTTTGGCAGATACAGTATTAGTCAGCCTTTTATGTTGACACATTAAGCCTCATGCTGCGTCACCAATGGATGTTTTCTTTAGTAGACTTGCTTTGACTATATATAAGTGAGATATCTGTAGAGGTAACATTGCTGAACCCCATTGGTTTCTATGGATCATAGTTGCTCAGACATTACAAACATCTCTCTTCCACAACGCTCCTGATAACAACTCAGTGGATGCAGCGCTTTATTGATGAACTATTGGTATAAATATATAGGGTAAATATGATATATATTAGTTTTTATGTATTTAATTATATTAGTATTGGTACACGCCCCTCTACCTTTCGATGTCACTTTTCCCATATATGGGGCTGCTGGAAGAGATTTCTTATAGAAATAAGCAGTACCTTTGTACAATTCTCTAATATTCTGTTGTGTCCTTTTAATTGTCTTTGTGTGTACATAAATTGTTAAATAAATAAATAAAATAAATAGCTGTTTTTATAATCAATGAAAAATAAAACACCGTGGCATATAGCACTAGCTGTGCCCGCGACCTCGTTCGCGTGGATGTAGGGAAATAACAATATGTCTTACAAGATTTTACATGACTATTTATTTGATTAAGGATTTAAATCATGATTATAACTAATAAAAAAAAAGGTATTTCAACGTTGAAAGATACGGCTGCGGACTTTTTTTAGAATTTTTAAAGGAGAATAATTCTGGCACACATGATCGAAGTCTCTAAAAAGAACATTTTGTCCTGTTTTCACAACATTTTTGGTTCTTAGCGTGACGTTATATAGCCTATAGTCCTCATCGATAAATGGACTTTTCAATTGAATTAGAATCAGCAGTTCTTGAGATATGTGCGTTCAGTCATAGAAACAAACACAAACTCTTCAGCCTTATAATATTTGTACAAATACAGTTAGACCCAGTGAACTTAGTAACACCTAAAATCATCTGCCACTAACGCCATCTATCGAAATTTACCCGAACTAAAGATGACGAATCAGAAGAAGAAAATCACCGATTTTTTCTTTAGATTTTTAGTTCCGTTCCGTTGTTGTGTAGAATATTTTTAGCGTAGTACATTCTCATGGAATTGTCGAATTTTGTAGTAAATACTCATTGGACCGAGGAAGTTATGCCTTGTTTTTTTAAAACTGCTTTTGATGGAAATTGTTGTTGACATTTTGTCGTTCCAAATTTAAATGCCATTATTACCCAAGGGAACTTTAATACACTTTGAGATCCATTTGGCTTTAAAAGCTTACTTTAAATAATTAATACTCGACATCTAATGCGTGCTCTTGACGCAGGGATACAAACTACCAAAAAACATACTCTTTAAAATATAATATGTTGTCTCATAAAGGGCGCGAATAATGTATTATATCAAATATCTTACCTGTATTAAAATACTTAATAACACCATTAATTTCACAAGGCTTTCCATTTTGATTCCAAATATGAATCATGAACAACTAACCGTCAATTCAACATTGAAATATAAAATGGAATCACGCAAGTACTCCATTTTATAAGAGAAATACGTCAATTTTACTCATGCACCTGACAAAATCTACATTGGTATTTAACTTGAAAGTCATAAAGATCAAACTCAATTGAATTTTTACTTTTAGATCACATTCGTCTGTTTAGTTGCTTGTATTTTTGAATATATGTGATAATCAGTACTAATTGTTGACGGTGTTTGAGCTTTGGGACGTAAATGGTTATTCCCATGACAATATTATTATTAGACAATTTCTTTGCTCTTTTGATATGTTCGTATCTGTATTTAATTTATTTGTATAGTCACATAAACGACATATTCACAATGCATTTATATCTGTGCAAATCACGGGATTGTCTTTACAGGTGTATATGTATGTAAAAGTTAAAAACTAGAATTGTTATAATGATGTCATTATAACAAGTATTGTTTGTAACTTTTATATTGACATTGTACGGTACAAAACACTGCACATTGTCGATGCAGCACTTTTCCGCCAATGCATCGAAACCGGAGCGCGGGCCGCCAGTCGTTCGCCAACAACTCGCGACTCGCATACATATCATCATATATTAATGTGTGACAGTAAAAGTATATCAGTTAAATAAAATTTTCAATTATTCTGGTGTAGCATCTTAACTCCTACAGACATACAATACGAAAAATACTAACCATCTAACTTACAAACTGAAAGTGAAATTGTTACTAACACGACTAACAAAATAATAATGTAACTAAATTATTCTTATTGTAACTTAAACTTTATTCTATTATTATTAATAAAAGAGTTTTCAACAAATTTGTTTTTTGGAGATGATCCTAAGTTTTTTATTTAAAAAAATAACTTGAATTTGGATTACTTCTTATATTGAAATGTTTTCGCCTTTTTATTATTAAAAACCGACTTTATTTTTATTAAAGGGTAACCTTTTAAAGGTCAAAGTAAGATGGGTGACCGTCAGATTGTCCACTAGCATGTCTATTTGTTATTTATTAAATATACTCGAATAGCTATAGAAGGAAACACGTGCTTTAAAATTTGATCAAATCCTGACTTGGGTAACAATGGAATATAGAATAGAATATAATATATCTTTATTGTACATCAGCCAATTCAAGAAGAGTGTATATTCAATCGAATAGAAAAAGTATTTTGAAAATCGGTTCACTTTTGACAGAGGCATCACGTAACAAACATTCAGTGTACCACCATAGCATAATTACTCTGTGAATCAAAACATTTAGAAGCTAAGGAGTTTTTTGCGCCGTTTTCTCTGCACTTCCAAAGCATTGGTAGGGCTTAAGTATCATGGCTCGAGCACCCTGGAGACTCTAAGAGACAGCGGGAAACCTCCCCAGGAGTTGATGCCTGTCGATTACAACTCCTCCAGAGGCGAATCGCCCCTTAAGGCTTGAGGACTCTCCAAGGTTCTCGCCTCCTTAAAACCCCGGTAACGCTGTAAAGACCATCTGCGGCCAACACTAACTCACAATCACTACTGATAGCTATCCGTTTTGTGGACTGTATAATGTGAGTAAGGAAACACGAGGCAAACGGTAAAACCAAGTATAATTAATATTAAAACAATAAATAAATAACAGATCAACACTTGACACTATCAATTTTACGTCTATATTAGACAACGTCAAAAACATGATAAAAATACAAAAATATATAAAAAGGTTTATGGATACCAGCCAGTCGCTAACAACTACTCACTATTCAAAATCACTTTTGGACTGACTAATAAGTCAGTCCAAAAAAAAAGCTTAAGTATTACCGTAAACCACATCAAAAAGATAACTTTTTAGAAGTGACCGTACGCGCCCATACTTCAAGCCAGACCAAGAAGGCATTGTGCCACAGTTTTCTACCTTTAACGCAAACGTCCTGCAGATTTAAAATGTTGTGTTGTAAGTACTATCTCCGACATTTTACTCCTAATCACGCGCAGAACCTGCAAGGAGGCTTCGTAGCGGACATATGCCGCCTCCTTGAAGTATTGAACAGCGGCGTGTGCTTTTGAGAATAAAACCTAGATGGGAGATCGTCTTTTGTTTTTTTTTGTTTTTAATTTTATAATTTCGATTGTAATTTCCATCTTTTTAAATATTATATTTGATACAAATTATTTCATGTATTTTTGTGCGCACGAATAATTCTTACCTTACAACATTAATTTTGCCCTTCCGTGCTTGCTGTGCCGAATCCTACATTATAATGATAACAGTAAATTATATTATTAAACTTGTAATACGCTTAGAAACTATATACATATCCTAACTTTAAATATATATCATTACCAGTATGCCTTCATGAGTATTTATGAATACATAATTGTCTCAGTTGGTATAAAACTTTAACACTAGATATACCAGCAATTTGAATATATGTCAACACAAAAATTATGTTTGTTACTAATGTATATAAAATAACATTAAGTTTATAAAACGTACTCTCTAATTATAGCTACAAAAGTCATAACATCATTTCTGAAAAAAAAATGTATAATATAGTAGGAATTTCGAATTGAAATTGCACGACCAGTCTAAATGACTGGTCTGGTAAATCTAGTGTTAATCATTAGTAGAATACTAAATATTTAAAATAATACATACATAAAACCTTCTTTAAACCCATTAAAAAGAATGTCTCTTTTGCAATAAGAAGATTCTCTATTGTTCTGATTTTATACTAATTTGAATCGTGTTCAGTTTGTCTTGACAAATAAAACATGTCAAATCCATTGGTAAATAGTACCCAAACCAATCTAACACTAAATTGAAATGTAAATAAATCGTATAGGCAGTACGTTATTCAAACCAAACTCTCTGTAAAAGTCGTGATTGTGTACATTCGCGTCACTTGAATACGAATTCGTTTAAAAGAAGCGTCACTACTTAATCTCGTAAACAATTTTTACAATTGAAACTTAAGTAAACGGTTCTTCATGAATAAATTGTTATAGTCATCAATTATAACAAAATATGATTTTCAACCGACTTCGAAAAAAGAGGACGTTCTCAATTCCACTGTATATTTGTTACGCAATTTCTCTGTTAATAGTAAACCGATTTTTATGTAAATATACATGGAGTATACTGCTGAGGTGGTTCCATAGTCACCTAGTCAGGATCTGAGGTTGTTACCCACGGGAAATCAAAGACAACTTTCAGATTTTAAAAGCTTATGTTTCAAATTTATTACAAATGCTTTTCGATTATTTTTTACAAACGACAAAAGCACAGGCCAGTCGCCAATACTGACGGTCACCTTACTTTGAATATAGAAACGTAATAATCAAATAAGAAAAATTTTAAACAAAATTAAATGCCGACCATAAAACACTAAAACGTCAAAAAGAATTCCATGTAAGAGATTATCCAATATATATATATTTTTTTAATTGCTAAGTTGTTTACAGAAACAATACATAGTGAAGCACTGACTCCGAAAAATAATGTAAAATTGGTTAACATTTAAAATAGTTTTTTTTTCAGTCCTAAAGAAATAAAAATGTCAAAGCTTTTTTTTAATTCATTCAAAGGGAATTCCTAAAATTCATTTAAATGTTTAATTAAATGTTGCTTTGTCCGTATTACTGATCTGAGTCGTTTTTTCACGAATACAGAGTACTTATGAAAACAACAGTATTTTTTTTAATTATTTAAATCTCAGCAAATGACTCGACACCACCTGATGATGAGCAGTAGACGAGTCCATATGTGAAGATAGCTAGTGATGCATGCGACATACTGCCCTAGCCACCCTCACCTTGCCGGCCCAAAAAGTGCTTTCTCACGTCTCTTTTAAAGGAACCCATGTCTGTTTAAAACAAGGAATCCCCAGACCTCAGACCTGTACGTAGCCTATTTTCACTGTAAATGCTAATAAGCCAGCTGCATCGATTTACCAGCGCAGTGCAGATGCGCTGTATAAACTAGTGATGCAGAACTGTTTTATAAAGACTATCGATAAACTTTATTCCTTAACTCTAAGTGATGTAAAAAAATCAACCACAGAAGAACAATTGAACAAAATTTATTTTCGTCTATAATTTGCTTAGTTTATATAATATTGAAATCCAGCCACTTACTTATTCGTCTTAATATTCTATTTGAAGTGTTTTATACATATAGTTATAAAGTAAGAGGAAATACGTAAAATTCTCATTAAAATTCACCAATAAAAAAGTATTGGACATAATGCAATAAATTATGTTTGTGTTTTAAACAAATTTTTTATTAAATATTATATGTAAAGAATCGATTAATAAATTTCACTTTTATAGAGTAAGCTGCGGGATTGAGTATACTTATTTTAAGCCAACTCGTATTTAGGGCGCCGCCTAACTAATCTGTAACTTAGTTTTCTGCGCCTTTCGTACGTATGGCCCATCTCACTCAAATTACCTAACTACAAGGAAAACCTGCATTTCAGTATCCAGCGCTCTATCGTCTATTACTCATCTATATTTCTCCGTTATCTAGTATCCATTACACAAACTCTTAATCATGCTTAACACTAGATATACCAGCGATTTGAATATATGTCAACAACAAAAATTATATTTGTTACTAATGTATATAAAATAACAGTAAGTTTATAAAATGTACTCTCTAATTATAGCTACAAAAGTCATAACATCATTTCTGAAAAAAAAAATGTGTAATATAGTAGGAATTTTGAATTAAAATTGCACGACCAGTCTAAATGACTGGTCTGATAAATCTAGTGTTAATTTTGACTAGATAATAGGAGTATGAATAATAATTTATAATAATAAAATAACATATTTCATTATTTATCGAGTTAAAAATATCGACAGCAGAACGTCCCTAAAAATCCTGTGCCCGTTTGCGTCACTATCGTACTTGACCCAAGTCATATAACAATATTTAATCAAGTAAGCCTTAACACTAAGTATACAAGGTTCATTTTGTGCTTTGTTCAACTTCTTCAAAGTTTCAAAGCTTAAGATTGTAATGCACAAAGGAAAATAGCTTGCGAGTATTTCTCTGCTTTTAAATATTAATTAAATTATTTAAGACAGACGTTTACATGTGCATAATTATAAAACACATAATTAGTCACGTGATTAATCACTCTTTTGTGTAGTAGTTACTTTACTTAAGAAAGAGGCCGCTAGTATAACGTCAAATAACTCCACAGGACCCCGTATAAGGAAGCAGAATCTTTACCTTTAAGGTATATCCCTATACCCCTATATTCCTTAATATATGTCATAAGGAAACGCGATGTAATAAGGATAATAAAGTAATAACTAACTTTTAATGATTTATTAGGCCGAGGAAAAAGTCTTTTCGCGTATAGTATGTATAAACTAGTAATAAAATATCTTTGGCTGTACTATTTGTATCCGGCTGGTTTCCATGACATTAAAAAGGTAACATTTCAAAAAAAGAATTTAAAAATTAGGAAAATTTTGTTTCCCACAAATTTTCATTTGTTTTTCTTTCTGTCAAAATGAACGAATCGAAATTAGAAATATTTTAAAATTTTATCACAAAAACGAAAAAATTACAACGCAAGCCGCGAAATTGTGACGTTTATGGACCTAATGTAGTATCAATGAGAGTAGCACAAAGTTTAAGCGTTTTCAATCCGGGAATTTTCATGTCAAAGATACACCTCGCCTAATGAACCGCGTACTCATTTGCGATTCTTTATTGAGACGTAATGAAACTGAACCGTTTTTGAAAAGATTGATAACTGGTGAAAAGTGGATCACGTATGACAAGAACGTGTGAAAAAGGTCGTAGTTAAAAGTCGGTCATGCTTTACATTCTTACAAAATTGCCTTGAGTTTCTTGGAGGCGTTTTCCGCTGATATTCCAATGAGTTACATTTTTGACTCCGCATTGCATGTGTATGGATAAAGTTATATAGACTGAGGTGAAACAGCTCTTTAGCACTTTCTGACAGATACAGAAGCCAATATAGCCAATATAGAACTTTTGATCAAAACTTAATTTTTAATTATGATCTGTGCTATTTTGTGTAAATCTGTGTCAGTCGTGACAATGTTAGTTTCGCCTTCTATTACCACTGGACACTCTCGCATACACAATTGTAACTAAATCGAGTTTGACAAATTAGGTTTAAAACTTGCTACCGAGACAGTTCCATGTGACTGGAGAATACAATCCCGCGCATGTTTTCAATCCAGGGAATACGGAATTTCTGATGCGTGATTAGACTACGTAGTTTCTAATTAGGTTAAAATAAAAATAGCTTGAGTAATCACAATATACATATTAAGTAAACAAAATACAAAAAAAAAGTAAAAAAAAACAAAAAGATAATAAAAAACTATATAGAATTTTGAAATTACAATCTCAGAATAATCAAAGCATCCAATGTTTGCCTTCCTAGCCTGCTCTATAGTTTATTGCGAACATAAGCAGCAGCTGAAACCGCTCGCTCAAGTCCTATGCTGGTCGGAGGTATAGGCAATAGATACTTTTGCTACGTGATATCCACGAATTCCTCCATCTTCGAATAGGTTCATTTCGCGCTAAAGAATTTCGAGCGGGGAAGTCCCTTCTAAGCTCTACGACAAACATATTATAAGGGCTGTATCTATGTATCTAAGGGTTGTTTTTGTCGTTATGTGATAAATGCTATTAAAATAATCTAGGCAGGGTTATTGGAGAAATGAAATACGGAACGCAAACTAGACCTGTTTGTAACAATCCCAAAAATTCCGAGATTAGCCAAGTATACTCCCGGGATCTTCGAGGCCAGAAAACGACCGGGTCAAAGTACAGTCAAAGTCTTAAATGTAGTAAAATGAGCAGTATTTCTTAATTTTAATCGACCTTAATGAAAGCAGGAGGTTATCAAGTCGATTACTCAACGTCTGAACTTGATGCTGATGGTGGGGTCCTAGGATAATCGACGGACAGTTTTAAATTTAATAGGCAATGTGTTGCATGTTTTTCTGAAGCTATTCAGGCATTAGCTAAAAAAATATTTTTTTCAATTATTTGGCCTGGTAACTAAGACCTTTAAGCCATATCTTCATTAATGTAGTTCTTAACTTTATTTATGGCTCCAGGATACTGGTGCAATGTAGCCCTTTGCCCCATGAAGTTTTTGGCGACTAATGGTAGGCCCCGCTATTTTGTTAATGACTTACGAGAAAATTTTTGAAAATGGAATGCAATGTAAGCGACTATGCTAAAATGATTCGAAAATGGAATGTTATGATAATGATTACGACGAAATGATAAGTAAATGACAATGAAATAATATAATGTTTTTAAATAAATGAACTTACATTACAAATGAATGAATGGAAATAAAACACTGAAAAATCTCACGTAAGACACTAATCAACGCTGAATGATGTATTCCATATATTGCATGAATTAACGATCCTTTTTGCCATAAAACTACACCAATTTTATGACAAAAACAACACTACAACACAATATATGAAATAAAACACACAGCGCCAAACCGCCCCCGCCATTACGCGCCAAAAACTCAGCTAAAAAATTCTTTCACAATAGTGAGCTAATGATGGAAGGATCTTTGAATTTTAGAAATAAGGGGCTATCAAAAAGTTATTAGGAATGCTTATGCAACAATTATATAAAAGAAAAACAAGAGAGGAGAATAAAAAATAAATTAATAAATATTATAATAATTATATAACTATTTTTTACATTTTTCAATAAGAACCTGACGTTAGATTATTTAAACTGTCATTATGACATTCAAAATCGAACGTTTAGGACAGGACGTCACAATGGACCAATTTTATAAAACAGATACCATACGCTCGAAAATATTGTTACGCTAGTTAACTCGAGGAGCCTGTGGACTGTATTTTGGAGAGAAATGGGAAAACAATGAAACCACGTCTTGGAAAATGAAAAGAAATGGGAAAACAATGAAAACAATCTAGTATCAAAATATATTAAAAAGTAAACTGACATGAAAAAAACAGGCTTTATACAAACTACCAGTAACAAACATTACCCTCCTTCTGACTTCAGAAAGAGGGTACGACCCCCACAACTTTGTCTCCTACAAATACTTCTTTCATACAATATATGAAATAAAAATCGCAGCACCCAACTGACATGTCGAGAGCTGCCAAAACTTTTTTTTAACAAAATTAATGTAATCAGTGTCATATAACATTATTAAACCTAGACCAGGGATTCCTAACGCGACCGTCGACAAACTTCTTACCACTGATTTTTAATTACTTAGAATTATTAATTTACTGCCAATAACAAAAATACTGTAACATCGAAATGCATTTAACATAATTATCTGTGCGACAGCCCGCCGAAAACCTGTTGGGGTCATCGCACTTAAGACAGCAGCGAATGCACCAATACAGGCACCAAAATTAAGAGGATATTCTTGATAAATCAAGGAACAAAGTACCGTAGTCCGCATATTAAATCCACCATAGAGAAGATATAACATGTATAGACTAAAACATCGTGATAGCTAAAATGACTTTAAAATCACTAATATAATTACTTCATCGTCCACTTTCATATATGGCAAATATTTTGTAAATTCATAGAAACCTCAACACTTTTCCAGAAAAATTAAATATGTAATTGTATACGAGATACGTGAAACAAAAATTAAATTAACTCTTCTCTATTTAGATCAAAAATATGAAATACACGAATATATTTTTAATCCAACAGATATCAAAATCAATAAATATGTTATATAAGTTATAAAAGCATATTATAACCCGCTTACAGACCCCATGCCCTGCCCAATCTTAGCAAAAATGTTAATGATCAACTAAACTAATTTTTGGCTATGATACAGCTATGCGTTATAAAATACCTTTAAAAACCCAAAATAAGTTTAATTACAGTTTAAAGTACAATCATTACTGTTAGGCATTATCTCTGTTCATCATCTTTTCTCTGTGCTACGTCTGCCAAGTGATTTCGTTTAGAAATAAACAGTACCTCTTAAAATTATTTCCACTAACGATTGTAAATTTATGGTATGAAGATTAATCATTAAATAAATAAATAATTTATGGGCAAACTATTTGTTCTTATACTATAAATGATTAAATATACTATAAATACCAATTTATAACAAAACTAAACGTGTTTCAAAGTTACAAAAGTTAAACTTATGGACCACTGAGAGGATGAAATTTAAGTAAGTTAATTAAATAATTAAGACAAGAATGAAACTAGTTTTATTTACACAAATGTAAATAAAAAGGCGTGGTTTGAAAATTTAGTATTTTATTTACAGTATTTTAATAAAACAATTAATTAATTCCCAATACAATTAAGAATGTACACAATATTATTCATGTATTTGTTATTTGGGTATTGTTAATCTTGTAGACTGGTTTCATGTGTACTACTTTTTTTTAAATAAAAATTACCTGTCAAGTGTGAGTCGGACGCGTACTACAGTCTAGGTAATATTAAGCTATATAGGTAATATTAAGCAAAATTACTCAAAATTGTTTCGCCTCGCAGAGACTAAGTCCTAACTTGAAATCTAAATTTCGCAAATCTTTACAACTCCTTATAAATACGGCGACAATAGTTTTATATGATCTTGTGCCTTATATGTAGCGAGTTAAGGTATATAATTATGCGATGCTCAGCTACACGTAGGATGTTATTGATACGTATAACTACGCAGCCTTCAAAGCTCTCGCAGACGCAACTTGCTGTAAAGTCTATTTCATAATGGCGTGTGTCATTAATAATTAAAAATAAAATTAATTAAAAAAAATATATATGCTTTTTTGATCAATACAGATTTTTGGAGATTGGGGTCCCCTGTGTATACAATACTTGTGACAGAATCCCGCTCTTTCATTCAATCTAAAGTCAAAGTCAAAATATTTATTCTCTAAGCCATGGGTTTGTAAATCTACCAGGGCATTACATAGATTGACGAAGAGAGACAGGTATATGTCTTAAACCCAAAAGAGGCTGAGTTACAAGTTTCTTTCAAAGATTCGAGTCAATTTATTCGCTGATTTTAATCTCCGCAAAATGTATCCTTTATTTTACAAGTCATTATGAATTATTTGAAGAATGCTAAAATCACTGGCAATTATTTAACTATTAATATGAAAACAGACGAAAAGATTATGGTTTTTACCTTTTCAATACTACATACAATACTAATTTTACTAATAAGATATAAGTTTGATAATATAATTAGTTACCAAATTATATTTTTATCCGTAATGAAATTTGATACAAAACAGACAATATTTACAAAATATTAGCAAATTGTAAAAATAAAGTTATACGCGTGTGTGTATGTGTACGTTTTTTATCTGATATGTGAGCATGTGTGGAGTTTGCACACAAGGGAATGCAAATGTTTGTATGTGTTTGTTTTCAAATTCTGTTTTGAGTGCTTATGTGCGTATGACAGCATCATCAACGTTTCATATATGTCCCTACCGAGGGTCTCAAGTCTACCGTAAATTAGGGCGATAAAGCCTTATATTTAATATTTGTTTATATAATTTTTCTAATTTCCTATGAATTTCCAACGTTAGCAGTTTTTAAGGTAGACTCTTAACTTTGTACTATTTCTAAATTACAAAATGATTGTAATTTTACACCTTTGCAAAAAAATATAGACAGTTATACGTTATTAATGTTAAGCTGTTAGTATGCATGTGATGGTATTGGTAACCCTGGTCCAATGCGGTTGGTGCGTGAAGGCGGACGCACAAAGTGCTGTTATCACGCAAGTACTGATACCATTCAGTGTGATCTAAACAAAATTATGAAAATGATCATAAACTATTTTAGAAACCATGCAGAAATATGTCTTGTCCATCCAGATCATCTTATGAATAAGTATATAAAATAATAACAAATCCTGGGGGAGTTAGGATGGCTGGAGGACAACAGCCCCACTCCCTCCAACGCAAAACAGGTGCAACAGACGGCGATATGCGGACACCGCCCGTACGGAAGAAGTAGAAGAAGAAGCTATGTCAATATTTCATTGTCTTTTGATTTGCTACTTTTTCTCAAATCATGATACAAATTAAATGTAATTTAAGGAAAACCATTAGAATTAATAATATTGGCATTTACTCATCTTATTAATGGTACCTAATCCATACGCAAACTCACTAACGTGTAGTTAGATTCATGTCATAATTTCACATTTTGCTCATTGCTGACCATAGATGCCTATCTACAAAGCCTTTAAGAGGAGGAGAACATAAGGAATCCACATACTAATAGTTCGCTCAATTAGAATTAAAAAGCAATTGTTATTGAACGGAGAAGTATCAATTGCAATACAATTCGAATAATTATTTTATTTCTTTCTTTCTTTATCAACACTAACAAGACATACATTTTTACATGGAAAAGAAATACAAAGAATAAGATTTAATATGAATGCAATATTAATTATAGGTCACCCAATGGTTATACAGAACACTTTAATCAAAAAATTTATATATACATTTCGATAAAAAAAAATTTCATATAAAACTTCACTTTCGCTAAAACTCCTGCGTGTACGCACCTTTACAACATAAGATATTCAAGGCGGGACCTCATACCTACTCAGTTGCTACACAGACAGCGCACGAAACACTTGCGCCCGCGCCTTTCTCGGCAAACCCAACGTAAAACACGTCAAAAATACACATAAAAGTTACCGAAATCATCAAAAAACAAAACACGAGTTATCGGAATACAGTTTGACAATACATCGCGGCCATTTTGTAATAGCAATCTGTCAAATTCGCTATTTATTTTTGAGTGCAGTGATATGTTAGCCAGTGCGCGAGGTAAGCCTTTTCATGTGGTTACCAGCATCCTTAAAAACTCTTTTGGTCACAGATAAAAAACTTTTGAAATCAAAAAGTTTCTATTGTGAATGAGGCTTTTGGTAAAAAGGTTGTATTGTTAGGTTATATGAATTTGTGATTTCTTAAAATGAGAGATTATATATTTCACTTTTATTAAAACTACAATCACATCACAGCAGCGCTAACAAAAGCTTAAATATAATTATAGGCTATCTATTACACTGATGAGATTCTCTTACTTGTACCTACTTGCAAACTAATACGTAAATATAAGATGTTAAAGTTTTATGACTAAAGTGACATAAGTCTTTGTATTATAAATAACTTAACTTAACCTATATGATAATGAATAATAAATTTAAATAAAATATTAATTCTTAAAAAACAATTGGAAGAAATTAACACGAAAGTGCGACACTAAAAATACTTAATTGTACATATTTGATTGCAAAGAAAATAAGATTTGATCTAGAATATTCTACTACAAATTTTCGGTGTTTACCCTTATAAAAATCCTACGACATATTTGAATTTTGTACCAACTGACCTTAGAATAGATAATTCCCTGTATTTATCTGTGTTTGTCTGCCTGTTACATTGTGACCTTTTCTATCCTAAGCGGCTTGACCTATTTTCACGAAAGATGTCGTTAGATTTGTATTCTAAACCGGTGTGTCATAGGTTAAATATTTTTTAGGGAAATCGTTCATTTTTGCAGTATGTTGAGGTTTTTTGGTATTTATCCACATACCGGAAGATTGCAGAAAAATAATATAACTTTGTTGCTCTGTGTTTGCTTACGGAAAAAGACAGTGCAGCCTCAATGAACCCCCGTCTCTTGTAAGAGAGATTTTTCTCGAATGCCTACCACTTAATTCTACTAATTATGCTATCAATATATTTTTATTAGCTTCTTGTAGAAATTAAAATAAACTCAGAAGTTGACAATTCTATCTAACAATACGACAGAACAAAAGAGTAATTAGGGATACTTTAAGATTACGTAAATTGATTAAATATTGAATTTTTTTAATTAAAATTGGAGTATTGAAAATTTTGCTTGTTTTATAAAAAATTATATATATTTTACCGTTGTTTTTGGTATTTTCTTATAATAAAGAGAGAAATAGTTAATAGTACATTAAATGTTATAGAAAAATGGCTGGTTATCAGTTTCGTTTTTGATTTATATTTAGAACACATATATTTTTCGTTTAAACCTTTTTATAATATAACTTTATAATATACAACATCCTGCATAGTTTGTGACATATATTTTTTCTAATAATATTGTATTCTATTATTACGTCACATCTTTTTGGCTTGTCGAATTATACACTGCAATCTCTACTGTTGGAATTTCATTTCTTATTTTAGAAACCACGATTAGTTATAGGTTTTGAGTTATATTTAATCTTGAATACCTACGTGCTTCCATTCCACAGTCCACTCCATTGTTAACAAGTGTACTGGCGTATTTTGACCGCAGGTTAATGACTGTTATTGTATTTTTAAATAAATTGTGGGGTTTGCTTCAATTTCTTTTTTAAATACATTTTTATACCTTTTAATTTTTCTTAAATTGTTTATCTACTGCTATGTATAGATAGAAATTGTTTATTATGCACTACAATATGACAAAAAAGTGGTTTTATCGCTATAAGTGATATCTGCTAGACAACCATAGGGAAAAGTTTCTAGATAAATCTAATAATCGTGATAGGTGCGAACAAGAAATAAAATACTGGACAAGTCCGAATTGGAAGCGCCCACCGAAGGTCCATACAGATTATATATTAGCTTTTTAATTCATAAAATGATCTTCCACTACCGCCATTTATCAAAAGTTACCCGAATTAAAGATGACAAATAAGAAGAAGTATTTTTTTCTTTAGATATTCAGTTCCGTATGCTAAGACATACAGCCAAGTTTTTATGTTAAATATTTTTTACCGGATTAAATTCTCATTGATGTAACGAATTTTATAGTTAAAAACTCATTGGACCGAGGAAGTTATGACTTGTTATTTTTTTAAACTGCTTTTGACAGAAGTTGTTGTTGACATTTTGTCGTTCCAAATTTAAATGTCATTATTACCCAAGGGAGTTTTAATACACCTTGAGCACCATTTGGTTTTAAAAGCTTACTTTAAATAAAGAATACTTGACAAATAATACGTGCTCCAGATGCCAGGAATATATAAAAATGTATAGTATTGTAACCACGCATTCTTATCACCCAAATATCCCTGAACATATTATGTATTGTAGCATTTAATGTCAGGTTGTCAGGACGCCATTATTGTAAAAAAAAACTCTGCCGTTGTCTATAACCGCTTGCTTCATTGGATTTGTAACCGTAGCGACCCATACAAGACGCGCACGGTAAACGCTTGGCTGAGCGCCCCAGCCGTGTCCGTTCGATTCCCGACGTGTATCACTGATTGATTTAATCATACATACATGTACTTCCGTAAAGATGCATGTAAAAGAGAGCATAATTATATTTTTCTTTGGGCTTAAAGCGGAGGATAAGAGCGGGAGCGTCTTAGAAAGAAAAACGAACAAAAATTAAAAGAAATTCTAAGTTATTATATGTTGTAGAATATTTAATACTGCATACTTGGAAGACTCAAAAAGACGAAATACAGAGCTACAGAAATTTCTTATTCCAGCTGTTTAGCTAAAGTTTTAAAGATACAGTTATAGTCATGCAAAATCACTATTTTATGCAATTCTACGTAATAAAACCAAATTAAATGTAAAACAGTTTCCAATTTAAAATTATTTTTAGAAGTCGGAGCTCCAGTTTCTAATGTTTCTGAACAACTCGCAGCAACTTGAAAAAATAATTTTAAATTGGAAAACATCTTACATTTAACTATTATTGGCTTTTTAGTGTTTTGCTTAAACTTTCACAATGCTGAGTGTTAAAGTTACGAAGATGTTACATGTAACGGGCAGTATTAACGGCTGTTAGAATACTTTTAGAAAAAATATGAAATAATACGACCCTATAAAATTTGAAGGTTGCCCTCGATTTCCCTGGACTCCCATCATCAGATCCTGACTTGGTGACAATAGAACCACTTCAAGAGTAAAAATCTCTCTAGCGAATAGAAAAAGAATTATTAACATCGGTTTACTATTGTCAGAGGAATCACGAAACAAACATACAGTTTAATTGAGAACTACCTCCTTATATGAAGTCGGTTAAAATTGTTATGTACATAGAAGTATCTTATTCAACTGTCTACGAACAACAGTTAACATACAGCTATTGGTACGGTCATGCAAAACCAATTTCCTATGCAATCCTAAGCCATAAAAAATATTTCTTAAGATAAGATAAGATAAATTTTATTGTGATTCTGTGTACAATAAATAGATCTTACAGTCACATGCATAAGTGACAACAGATTGCCATTTTCGGGCGTACATCTATTAATTTTTTTATTTTTTTTTCTTAATGTATATGTCTTTTGTTTCAGGTTCGAAGTGTTAAGTGATAAGAAAGTGACAAGGTGAATAGGAATTCCAAAATGGCCGTCTTCAAACTGCTCTTCTGTCTAAGCTTCTTGCACACGACTTTTGCAAAAGGTAAGCTAGAAATAAAAGAGTCTTTAATCTTGTATCCATTAATATTTACATGACCTTATTGGTAAAACGTCGGTGGCTTTGTGCGAGGCTTACTACCATGCAGGAGGCAGCGGTTCGAAACCCAGCCACGTACGAATGTTTCGACGCGACGGTAAATGAAAACATCGTAAGGAAACCTGAACACACCTGTGAAAAAATTCTTGGGTAGTGTGTGAAGTGGACCAATCCGTACTTGGCCAGGCTCTATCCCCTCGATGAGCACGTATATGAGCGGTTGAGGATGATGACCTTATTGACCTGTCAATTGACACCGCCTGCTCTGCACTTTTTGAGCCGGCAAGGTGTAGGTGGCTAGGGCAGTATGTCACATGACCTGGTGAATTGCTTCGACAGAACCTAGGTCACCCCTGCGAATGGCAATAGAGTTACTGGGCAGTTTTAGTGGGTATTCCTAGTGCCACTTTGATGAGGCACTCGGTGAGCCCCACATACGCCGACAGTGGGGGGTAGTTCCATAAACGATATCCTCCTCGAAAAAAAGGGCAGTATGTGGCATTTTGCACTAGCTATTTTCACATATGGACTCCTCTAATGCTTATAATCAGAAGGCGTAGAGTCATTTGCTGAGCTTTTTATAATAAAGAAAAAGTATAGTTTCATATATTTCACTATACATGTAGTATAAGACGGTGTTACTTGGCAAATTTCATAGTTCTAGGTCAACAGGAAATATTCTATAAAATTTGTTTCCCTTGAAGTGTACTTATTACAGTTATTATTACATTAACTCTAAGTTTTATTTTGTCACATCTTTATGGGACTGTAGCTGATCTAATTTCAATTCGATACCTCCACGCGTGCCTACGATAAACTGTGTTAACAGAGAGATGGACGGAAAATACAGTGATCTCATAAGGGTTCCGTTTCTTTCATTTGAACGGAAACCTAAAAATAGCACTCCTAACGTTTCGGTTATCTGCTAATTTTCTAAACCTTCGAGAAAAGTTAAGCAGGCGCATTTGTCAAGATAGTCTGTCTGATAAGCTGACACCAACAAGGCGTAGTCTATAAAAAATCATAGTTATCTAAACGGTATAAGTTAAACAAAAACTCATCCTAACTTGACTTCAATTGCCATCACAAAGCGACCTGTTCCGCCCACCATTATTGTAATTAATACCTCCAAATAAGTTTTTTGCAAACATGATTCATTTATAACGGTTTCACGGTTCAATGACGTTATGATCACTGACTGTGCGCTGGTGTGATTTTCATGCGCGTGCGCCGGTTTGAACAGCTTTCGAATAACTATAAAAACTACACTTATCTAAACTCCCTGATCTTTACACGTATAACTGCAACCAATCAATGTGTCTTCAATTCTACATAAGCTAATCTTAAGCCAGTTCAACTATTTCTTACTAAATAGAAGGCAAAAATGTCAGCAGTCATAATTCAAAATAAATAAATGTCGCTTTTCATCACAAGGAATACCAAACAAGATGAGAGATGACACTTTAGAGTTACTTTAACTATTTCTTTGAAATTTCGAGAGGAAGAAATTTATTTGTCCCCTTGTACGTAAATAATCTTTTTTTACGATAAGAAATCATTTTACAGATCTACCCACCTCCCTTGTCCCACTACCAAGCTCTAAATCCATAATCCAATATATAGGTAAATATAATAATAAAAAAACTTCATTTATTTAATGTTAATTTAATGCATGTCTGAATTTGAATGTAATTAAGATTTCGAGTATGCCTTCTCAATGAGGATCTATAATATTTATTACAATAAAGCGTTGCAAATGAAGCAACTAATTAAATATGTAATGAATTTCACTTGGAAGTTCGTTTGATCATTATATGTCATTGCTTAATTCCAAGGTTTAGTATAAAAAGTTAGTTCTATTGTTATCGCTTGCTTCGCTTTGAACATTTCTGGAACTATACAATGTTGAAAACAAAAGAAATGGAATTAAAAACAAAGATAAATAGAATCTTGATATTGAATCTCAGTAGATACGACAATTTACTTTCGCCCTACTTAATTCACAATACATATTACTCTTTTGTTCATGTTAGCATCTCATGGCGATGATAACTATGAAGGACCATATGGTCCCGTCCATATGGTCCTATATAATAGACTCCAAACCACCCCTACATCCATTCCCTGTCCACCGCACAGAAATTCTAGTTAAGTGATATAAGGACTTACCAAATATCTGTAGCTAGTCTAGTAAAAGCTTAAATTGTTAATTTACTCACAATTCGCTCTTTCTCCTTCTCAGAACTTATTTCAATAATGCTAAACTCTTTTCTCGTCTTGTCAACTGTCAGGCCAAATCATCGTCTCTCTCTTTTTACCACGTTTTTTTTAGCTTGCTTTCTTGTATGTCTGTCTGTATGTATATGGCAATCAAATCTTGTGATCCAGTTTTCGACCACTTCTAATCATCCGATTGAGCTGAAATTTCGCATGCATGTTTGTTTTCGATGACAATACAATATTTAAATAAAAAAATGAATTTAATTTAATTAAATTTTTTTAACATGCTTATATTAACTCACTCTGTTGTATGTCTGCGCTAGATTTTGTAATCTACTTCCTTGTTAATCTACTTTGAAGCTACTTCCTTTAATCCGATTTTGCTAAAAATAGTATATAAGTTTGGTCCAGGACAGAATACCATATTTTAATGTTTATTATATTTACTAACATTAACCGTGGAGCGCCATCATTGTGAAATATATAGCTTCGGGGCGCTCCACACTTTGAATTAATCATTTAAATTATTTTAAATGGATTCTGAAAATTGCGGTTAGCCAAGAAAGAAAATATTTTCTTGCATTTAAATTTATAAGCGTGGTTTTTAAATAAATTTTTCAATTTTTTAATACATTGTTCCAAATCGCGTTTGCGACATTTCGAATTAAATAACTCATATAACATACATTGAACTTTATTTGGTATATTTGGTACATTTTGGAGATATAGACAAAACAGCAAGGTAGTTGTACTCTGTTGTTAGCATTTATGTCAACACCCACCAAAGGACACATATTCAATTTTTTAAATCAGGAAAAGAAACTTCTTTAATGTTTAGTTCTTGTCAAGGACGTGAATAAAGTAAGCCATCTAGCTATAGAATAGAATAGAATATATCTTTATTGTACATCAGCCAATTCAAGAAGTTATTATTAAGTTAATTAGTTTTATTAGTGTTAGAAGTATTTTAGTGTTTAACTCAAAATAAATTTAAAATATATATATTTCTACAGCTGAATTACTCAGCGATTAGACGAGAAGTAGACAAATGAGTACTCTAACAGTCTTACGGCTAGTTCCAATATTATATCTACAGTTAGCGATAGGCCTATCACAGTTAAGTTACGAAGCAATGTTTCTTATTTTGTAGTAAATTATTAAAGATGTCAGGCGATATTTTAAGCATTGTTAACGTCACAATTATATGAGGAAATGTAAAATTGACTAATTATCGAATCGGTATCGTTTTCGATCATATACATTCATAGTTATTAGCGTACTACAATCAGACACATATCCGTGTAAAATGAAACAGAATCGACCACAAAATCGTTGTAAAATAAGCGAAATTAATACCATGTTGTGTACAGCTTCAAAAAATAATGTCAATGACTGACCTACATAGTTATTGGCCTTTCAATTATTATTGCATAAAAATATAAATAGTAACATTTGTATCAATACAGACTTTAGTCAATATTCTATTATACAGGGTGTTTGGTATGTATGTACTCTGTTTTTTTTATCAAAAATTGTATATTCCTTTGTACTGAAACACTGCGTTCGTTTGATAAGAACTTGTAGTAGAAATAAATAAAATGATATTTTTAAAAGAATATACAGTTGACTATGTGAATAAAGTTAAAAAATTATGTCACTGAGCATTTCAATTATGACAATATTAAATTATATAAGGTATTTGGTAAAACAAAAGAAATGGAATTAAAAACGAATCTCAGTAGATACGACAATTTACTTTCGCACTACTTAATTCACAATACATGTTACTCTTTTGTTCATGTTAGCATCTCATGGCGATGATAACTATGAAGGACCATATGGTCCCGTCCATATGGTCCTATATAATAAGACTCCAAACCTACCTACATCCATTCCCTGTCCACCGCACAGAAATTCTAGTTAAGTGATATAAGGACTTACCAAATATCTGTAGCTAGTCTAGTAAAAGCTTAAATTGTTAATTTACTCACAATTCGCTCTTTCTCCCTATCAAGCCGAATCGCTGGGTAAGTGTTAACATAGTCACATAAATACTATGGTGATATATAAATTCAAAATTGTTAAATTAATTTTGATTTTTTTATATATTATTGTAAAGATCACAATATTTGTATGTAATTTAGAATTTACGTTATGTCTATATTATGATGTTAACATAGTTATGTTTCGGTTTGCTAGGATGTGTACCAAATACCTTTTATAATTTAATATTGTTATAATTAAAATGCTTAATGACATCATTTTTTTTAAACTTATTTCACATAGTCAACTGTATAATCTTTTAAAAATATCATTTTATTTATTTCCACAACAAGTTCTTATCAAACGAACACAGTGTTTCAGTACAAAGGAATATACATTTTTTGATATAAAAACTAGATCCACAAGGACACCGCCAATTATATAGATGTACGGTGTATATATGTACGGGTGATAAGACAGCCCTTGTACATCGTATCATCTGTGAAAATGTTTGTATATATATTTCATGGTACAAGGCATATTATATCTATCGTTTTCTATATTTAATGTCACATCAGTTAAATATGAAATGTAAAAAAAATGAAAAGGCAAAAAACGTAATGATTATTTATAGTTATTTACATGTCAAGCTTTACAATTCACAATTCTTTTTTAATTGTATCAATTCGTCCGGGTTTATATTTCGGATTATTTTATCACAAATACGTATGTGAAGATAGCTAGTAAATACAGTTTTTATAATACTTAATTATTATTTTGTAACACCCCTTGTACGAATTTCCTTTAGCATGATTATGACGTACCCTGAACTAGTTGTTCAGGGTACGTCAGTAATATAAATATAATAATATTCTTTATTAATTATTTAAATGAAACAAAGACGTAATTGCGTTTCTCTGTAAAGACAAAAGATTTATTTCAGATACGTTTTTTAACAACATTAAAATATAAATATAAACAACATAAATTTACTCACCTGTAAAGACAAAAGAAACAACATTTAAAGCCTTTATTCCAGGGTTTTCATCTTATTAAATTCTATAAATAATTATCTTAATATTACGTAACATTCAATCAATAAAATTCACATCTGACAACTGTCAGTTTATACACTTAATACTGCGCCGAACACAACCAGTACTAAATTAAGAAAAGAGGTTTTATATCAATAAAACAAACTACTACTTTTCTTTACATAAATATGAATATCATTAATGAAATATATCTACATAATTGATTAAAATGTGTTGTCGTTGTGTTAAAATATTTACCATGCATGGCTGGATATAATTCTTGTAAACATGCCAAAAAATTGACGCCATTTTTTCGCTTTAGTTATTAAGAAAAGATAATAATCACTGTTACGACTCGTACCTAATATAAAATACGATTAATTGGGGTCACTCAATCATACCGTATGAAAAATAACGTAGAAAAATAACGGCTAAATTTGTAACTTCGCCATAGTGTTTAAATTTTTTGGAACAATTTTTTCTCGATTTTGATTTGGGATTTATTGAGGATCTATATACACATCGTATAAATGAAATGATATTATTTTTTGTCGTTTCGTTTCGTTTATTGTATTGGTTTGGTTTTGGTTTATTCGCTTTAGTTATTAATGAGAAACACAACAGGTTACGCCGACATATAATATTCATTATTAATAATAAATTAAATAATTGACAATAAAATAATACTTCACAATGGCTCCAATTCCGTTGTACATAGACTAAATTAAATTTACGTTATTCACATCTCTTTCAATCAAATACATAAAGAAGGGATAGAATAACTTTAAGGAATGTTAAGTTAATTGACATTTAGACGATCCATTCACTTTTGATTTATTTTAATCGGCTTGTTTTATGATGCCCATTAAAATAAGGCAAAAACGGTTACGAGTCGCCATTTTAGAAACGTCAAATGACGTCACTAGTCATCTGTCTTTTTTTTTATTGTACTGAAAGAGTAGTACTGAACTTAAATTTAATTTAGTTCGTGCACTAAGGAATCTGGGCCAATATCAGACTAAAATTACAGTTATATATAGTTATATAATTATATAATAATAATAATAATAATAACGTTTATTTATTCTCTCATCATCTTAAGCTTAACAATTACATTGACATCATATGCATGTGACACAGGTGCATAAGATAGTGAGAGACTGGAGTCTGAACTAGGCAAGTATTTTGCCTGTATTTCAGTACGCCAGTACTCTCCTCTCCCGATGCGTACAGGTTTATGACTTGTGAGGTTACAGTTAAAATAGAGAATTCAAAAAAGAAACAAAAAAAAACAACGATGATTGATACAAACTAAAAACAATAAAATTAGAGAAATAAAGGAATATGAATGAGTGGTGTGTGTGTGTGTGTGTGTGTGTGTGTGTGTGTGTGTGTGTGTGTGTGTGTGTGTGTGTGTGTGTATGTGTGTGTGTGAGTGAGTGTGAGTGTGTGTGTGTGTGAGTGTGTGTGAGTGTGTGTGTGGGTGTGTGTGTGTGTGGGTGGGTGGGTTGTGGATTGGAGGTAGTTCGTAACTTTTAATTTGCAAGAATGTTTTGTATCTGTTAGCATATTAAGAGTTTTATGAAATATATTATAGAGATAAGGACCAGAAAAACAGAAATTCTATTCAAAAATTATATTCAATATTTGCATTATTCAATTTACGTACTCTGTAAAACCTGTAGTTTATATCAAATATATAAAACCTTTTTTAACATACCTCTATGTTTATGAAAGTACTCTGTTCAATGTACGTACGTTATATTAAATTGATTTCTCACCACAACTTTCGCTACACAAACAATTGGACCGTGTCATTTTATTACCAAATCTGCACAATTTCGGGCAGTAGGTAGTAATGAATAAATAATAAGTTAACGGTTTTAATCGGATCCGTGAAATTTGGGCAAGTTTTACGATGAATAATAGCGGTTAAAACACTGAATGATCGCGGTCAGTGGTTTCTTTAACTGAAAGATGGAAATTTCGCATTTAATTTTGATGAGCGGCTGTCTCAGTGGGCTGGCTGTATCATTGGCTACGAGTGCCGGCCGATGTTTGTGTAAGTTCACTAAACTAATCTAGTGGTAAACAAACAAACTGCTGCTGCACACACTTTAAATGGATAATAAATGATGATGTTGAAAGAGGTTATATAAAATGTCTATTGTCCATAGAGAATTATTGTGACAGTAGGATGTAGGAAAATTTTTGTTTTTTTTTTTGTTTTGACGCAAATTGGGCGCCAGATGTGCTCTCGTGGGAGAAATAATCAAACTCTATTTACATTAACATCATAAAACTGTATTTTACCAAAACGTTAACGATCTTTTGAACTTCCCTTATCCTAGTGTCTGCTATCTTGGAATATCTCCAAGATGTACTTACTAAATACGCTTGGAGCGGCCTTATGTCTTCAGGAGTGGGGTATCTCAGACCAGGGACACCCATTCTTTTCCTAGCAAGAGCATTATTGTTATTGTAAAACACACACACACGCACACACACACGCGCACGCACACACACACACACACACACACACACACACACACACACACACACACACACACACAACATCACAGTTGTTTGTGTTGTGTTGTTGTTAAGTAAATAAATAAAGTTACCAAAAGCGTTGTGGAAATGCTTTGCCTGTTTCAAAATTATCGCTTACGTCCTAATCTAATGGTCGCACGAAGTTTCAGGTATTGTGAGTCGACTTTTAGCACTTATTACATGCTTCACAAAATATATGTCTTCCAAGAACAAGCCCCACAGGAGTTATAAGATATATACCTTATATATATATATATACCTTATTGTAGGTACAGGTTAGTCAGGGATTACGGGTTTGAGCCTCGGTCGGGGCAGTTGTTTGTTAAAAAACCCGAATATTCCTTAGATTGGCCTTGTTATCTTTTTTAAAGGTATTTATCGTTATTTCTTATATTCTAATATCTTTTAATATTATTATATTATTCTTATATTCTATATAAAGAAAAAGCTTTTGCTTTTTCTTTATATATATATATATATATATATATATTGTTGTTCGTTTTGTAGTATCCATAACACAATAGGTTTAAGTGTGAAAATATTATATCTTTTTAAATTGAGATCAGCACGGTAAGTGCGTGCAGATCTCAATTTTAAAATTTAATAACCTAAAATGAGTCTTAAAACCGTTAACAGAAAAACGAAAATGTCTCCTTACACGAATATATTATTCAATCTTCCCACGCCTTAGTCAACGGCCTTAAGTTGCCAAAAATGGAGTCAACATTGGATTCCACAGGTAAATTTAAATTTAATCTTAAATTGTGGGAGTTAAGGTATATTTTACAAAGTTTACATACGAGTTGTTTTGCAAGCCACCCACATCGCACGCCTACGTCGACTGGGTATAAATCAGTTAGAATCACACATTTCATAGATTGATAAAGAAGGAACAAAATGGCCGACTGAAGTGCTTTGAACTAATCACGTGTCAAATAATTAAAAAATATTTATTTATGTTTAGTTCATTTATATTTTATGTGAATTTGTTTGTTTAGTTTTATTTTTCAACAACAGATGGCGTTATGGTTTTGATAATCACGCTATTAAAGTTTTCATATTGATGTATATAAGCCTAATGAGATACATTTTTTATTCCTTTCTTGTTCCTGTTATTCGTGGTTGTATTAAAAAGTAACGTTGTGTATGAACAATATTGGTACATTTTGACGGCCGTCTGTTTGGGGTGTCAATACCCCGGTCTACTTAGCCACAGGCTCCGGGTTCGAATCCCGGTAGCAAGCATTTGTATGATGAATAGGAATATTTATTTAAAAGCACTTATACGAAATATTATTATTATTTAATTTTCATTACCGTTATTAGCTACATTTTTTGAACGTTACTTCCTAAGCAATCGTTTGTAAATCTACCTGGTAGTTTAAATAATAACGTCTGGATAAACTCTGTAAGTAAACAGCTTTTTGATTTTCAGTTGGTTATTTCATAACATTTCTCTAACCCAATACAGCCAATTGCAGGCTTCAGTCAATTGAAATTAACTCTTATTGTTAAAGAATTAAGGTTTTCATGTCAAAGATTTCCAATGTTGTGTATGTCGGTTTGTAGGTCGTCCCCTACTGTCTTACTTTGTACGAATAAGGTGTATTACACACAATTTGCAACATAGAAGTACTAATAAGTATGTTATAGCTTTTTCCAACCGACCTTACTCGTATATACCGACATTTTACCAAAAAGATCTTTAATTATTTATTTATTTAACAATTTATGTACACACAAAGACAATAAAAAGGACACAACAGAATATTAGAGAATTGTACAAAGGTACTGCTTATTTCTATAAGAAATCTCTTCCAGCAGCCCCATATATGGGAAAAGTGACATCGAAAGGTAGAGGGGCGTGTACCAATACTAATATAATTAAATACATTTAGATCTCAGAATTAGATCCTTATTTTTTAATTGGATATTTGAAAACTTTTTTATTTCATAAATAATTAGAATATCAATATGAAAAATATTGCAGTGGCAGCAAACTGTCAATACAAAACCGCTTTAACTTAAATTCACCTTACATGTGACGTCACATGCAAGTCGCTACCAAAATGTATGGGCGCATAGACAGAATTAATGTCTTTGTAATTTATGCGTTTATATGCATTGTAAATATTAAATTTGGAACGTTTAATGTGCTAATGGTTTAATATTTATATCGGCAATTTTTTCTAAAATTCTTACCTACTCCACACATTTTTTAAATCTGAATAAACATACTATGCTGTGTATTAATCTGTATTGACAGTGACACCATAATGTCCAGCAAGATAGTGAAATTTAAAAAAAGAAAAAAAAATATAGAGAATAATGAATATTAATGAATGTCATCTACATTGTTTTAGTAAATATAAGTGATATGGAAATATTTAAGGGCCTTACTGTAAAAACCGTAGCCTTTACATTTAAATTGTTAGGTGTGTTATGTGCTTTAGCTGTTTGTTAGTTATATGCTGTTGTACGGGACAGGAATGTTAAGTAAAAGTGCCGTCACCGTAAGGACCATTTATTACAGTAATATAAAATAAAAATAATTAAAATGAAGTTGCGTGAAATGAAACGTCAGCTAAATGATAACAATGTTAAGTGTGCTCGTACACTTATAACCACTGAAAAAGCCCTTGTAAAATTCCTTTAATACTAAAAGAAAAATCGATCAAAAAATATCTACCGTATATATAAGGCTTTGTCAGTCCCTATCATAATCTAAACTTTATGTATTGTATTATTATGATCTAAAATAACATATACAATATTATTGTCATTGACTCCGTTTGACAAACAAATTTCTATGCATCTGTTTCAAGGTTGCACATAAGTTCAAGTACTCCTACGTGTCCTAAATGATTCGTCAACATCTCAGATCTTGTTGATTTTTTTATTAGGGTTTCGGCTTGGTATCAGAGACCTTTCAGCCATATCTTTGTTTTACAAAGTCCATGATTCTTTCTTCAATATGCTTTAAGAGTTTTGTTGAAACGGCGATGGATTATGCATACAACGCATGATGTAGATTTCAGTTTTAAATGAAACTACTTTATTTTCACACCAAGATATACACTTGACACATCCCTTCTACGAGTGTTGCCTCTAGTCAACCGCAAACGTCACAACTTGGAGATACAGATGTATTAAACGGAAAGTCCTCGAAGTGGCTATGAAACAATACTTTCTACTTATATTTACGGTTACCTGGGCATGTGTGGAAGCTCATTCTATAAGTTTCTATACCAAATACCCTTTTTTTAAGAAAAGTTCGAATTATTAACTGTAGGGGTATGTGGGACTCGTAGAGGCTTCCCCCACTACACAGTAAACATCGTCTCCGGGCTGACCATAGCGCATGTCGGCGACGACAAAACCATTTCACCGGGTCCCCGCATGTGACTGCACTGTTCACCGTTTAAAATCCGTCCATCATCGCAATCGACAACGAACCGCCGGTCTTAGAAATCGGCCACTACCGAGCGCAATGCTCCACTGGTCCTAAAAAGGGCCTTTCCTCACCAGACCTCCAGGCAGTGTCAAGAGCGGCTTGGATGGAACTCTGCGCCAAAATTAAGCCTACGTGACTACGCTTTGTCCCCCCATCAAAGGCTAAGTCACCCGGACTTAGGTGGGTACTCCAACGTGAACGTAAGGTACCTGGATATAGGCATCGTAAAGGTAGAGCTTAAATTAGAACGCTCCTATAAAACATCAAACATAAAAACATTTACTTTTAAATTGAAGAATAAAATATATCTTTAATAGGTAGGTTTATCTTAATAGGTCGCCCTTTGTACAAAATTAGTTAAGTTTTTTATTTGTGTTTCTCTTTTTGAATTGGCTGATGTACAATAAAGATATATTCTATTCTATTCTATTCTATTCTTTATAATACATTAGCCAATTCAAAAATACATTAGTAAGGCCGTATGTACGTAATAATGTCTATTGTACTAATGTCTCGGAGCGATAATCTTTGAATTGGCATTCTAGACCATCCATCGCAAGCAACTTTACCTTTAATACCCACATGAGAAGAATCCACTCACTCATTGCCCGCGGTCATGAATTAGTCAAAGTAAAAGTCAACTTTGCTACTTTTTTTTACTTTTTGAACGTCAATCTTAGCCTGTTCGTAAATTTACCTCGGAGTCTTGTCCTGAGAATAAATTTGAGATGCTAATCAATAGTAATTCGCATTTATTATTCATAGACACTAACGCGAACTGACGCTGCTTGAAAGCCTTCCATTTCGCCACAGCGTCCACAGTTCGTATCGTGACCGGCCAATCGAATAATAAATTGTAATGACAATGCCGCAAACGGACGCGATGGAAACTTAATTATATCGTGACTATGCAAATTTGAATCAAGACTGTAACAATTGCACACAATGAACCACGCACAATGGATAACATGCATGCTTTTTGTATTTAGGAAATATTAAGCAAACATTAAAACACAAAGAAATGTAACATAGTTTTTGGCGTGTAATGGCGGGGGACGGTTGGTGCTGTATATTTTATTACATATATAGTGCTGTTTTTGTCATAAAATTGGTGTAGTTTTATGACCGAAAAGTTCGTTAAACTGTGCAATATATGGAATACATCATTCAACGTTAATTAGTGACTTACGTGAGATTTTTATTTCCATTCATTCATTTGTAGGCTAATTTCATTTATTTAACAATATTTTATGATTTGATTATAATTTACTTATCATTTCATCGTAATCATTATCATAACTTTCCATTTTCGTATCATTTTATCATAATCGCTTATATTGCATTCCATTTTTAAAAATGTTCTCGTAAGTCTTTAACAAAATAGCGGGGCCTACCATTAGTCGCCAAAAACTCCATGGGGCAAAGGGTTACATTGCACCAGTATCCTGGAGCCATTAATAAAGATAAAAACTACATTAATGAAGATATGGCTTAAAGGTCTTAGTTACCAGGCCAAATAAATGGGAAATATATGTAACGTACATAAGGTATTTATTATACTTTTCTGCTGTTCAAATATAAACATGAATATTTGTTTACGAATCATGATTGTCTATGATGTTTGTGTATTTTTCTTAAAAAAAATGTGTTCCGCCATGTAATATCCATGACACAAACTATTAACGATGTTTACTTTGGACTACATAATATGTGTTAGTGTAAGAAATATTATCTTTATTTCTTTTAAGAAGAACACAAATGATCCAAGAAGTCTTTATTAATTAACTAACTTACTTTTGTCTGCGACTTAGTATACGAGGAATTAAGAATCAAATTAGCACGACTCTACATTTTACCACAAAACTTTCTTTGTACAAGCTGTTTTACTGTGGAACTGCCTGTCCACATAAAGCAAGCACAGTCACTTAGCAGTTTTAAAAAGCAAGCGTTTGAACATCCGTTTGACACTTATTTGTCATTATATGATACGTAGTATTTGATAATTAGTCTGTGATTATACATTTTTAGTAGAAATACTTTTCATTATGTAGTGTATATAAGCTATCATTTAAAAATACCTATCTATGTACATATTTAATATTTATATATAATATTATTTGTCATGTATGTATTCACTGTACATCGCTATAACCCCTCGAGTAATCCTGTCCATCCTAAGGTTGGTTGGATGAGATCGATTTGGAACAAAATTTTTCCTTTAACAAAAATGTTTGTTAAAATTTTTTCCCTTTGTAATTCTTTTTGAATTGCTGCATGTACAATAGCACAATAAAGATGTATTTTATTCTTTTCTATTCTAAAAGCGATTCTAGATCTTTTCAATAAAGGTTAGTATCGCGCATTCTCTAAAATATAACAATTATCATCATCATATATCAATCCCATTAGAAAAAGACAGACGTTCATTTGTTGTTTCTAATTCGGCTTTTTTATAAACTTAATAAGTGCTTTATTCATTAATTACAAAATTTAAGTTTAAGACTGGATTTTATTGGCTAGAATGGGAATCGAATCTATTGAAGCCGACTTTATTAACCCGACCATAATAAATCGGTACGTTATTAATCTTATAGGGCCACAAATAAAGGGTTACCGCCTTTGTTACCCGTCTTAGGGAGATATAATTAAAATGTGTATAAATTACATTGTATGAACTAATATGATATTGTAATCTATTCTAAGCTCTAGGCATGATTCAAATAGGCAGGGTATCACGTTTTTTCAACATGAAGTTTTAAATGACAACTGTAAGATCACGTGACAAGTCCCTTAACTCACAGATCGTCAATGAGGCTGGTCAGCATTACTGACGCCAGCAACACAAATTTGTCTACGATCTTTGGTACACGACCAATGTTATCATGGGTTGGATGGACGTGACCTACTTTTGTGAAGCCTTAACTTACAGTCTTTTTCTATACGTTCCATTTTTGACCCTCTTAACACATTCAATGGCCAATAAAAATGCCCATATTTGCACTGTTTATTAAATATTTTTTCCAATAAAACATTAACTATTTCGCTACATTGAAGTGCTGACTGTGACTCCCTGTGTATTCATAAACATCAAATTATAATCTATTTAAGAACATTTCCAACAGCACTACCTATATTTTGTAAGTTAGTAAACCCTTCATATAGGGTGAACACGGAAGCGGTGTCGTGTGCGTGGAGTGTGTTGAAAATATTTTTTTCCATACTTCAAAGCGTAAAATTTTTTTTAAGGGAAATTTATGAATTTCTGAGAACACCTACCACAGATCTAGAGGTCCTGGATCCAACACCCAGTTGGGACAAACATTTTCTGCACGGTTTGGTTACTGCTTATTCTAAGTCCGTCTGGCTGGCTACCATCATCTACCACAGTCACAGCCATAAGATAACCAGATAGCCAGTTCCTCTGTCGTCGAGGATTCCGTTTCACACTTCTACCTTCAGCGTTAAATCTTAAAAGTAAATTTAATTAAAGTAATTAAAATGAACAAGAATTACGAAATAATTTAAATAATCACTAGTAAAAGATCGCTTCAGAATTATTAAAATGATCGCGTTTAATACCTCGACTTATTTAAATCTTACAAGTCAATGTTATTAATTTTATTTCGTCATCGACAGACTTGTCACCCACTACAATGAGGTATTTGCAATATTTCGACACATTTTTTTCAAATTTAGATTCACTTGTATGAATAAAATCCAATTGTTTTGACACGCTAAATAGGTAGAATCCCTGTTGAGCGCGCGTTGTTTACAAATATAGCCTGAATATGTTTTAAGCCTTCATGATAATTTATATATATTAGATAGCTGTTAATGGGATTTATACTATGTACCTTTTGTTTGTATGTTCCCGGTATATTATTTATTTAGCAATTTATGTACACACAAAGACAATTAGAAGGACACAACAGAATATTAGAGAAATGTACAAAGGTACTGCTTATTTCTATAAGAAATCTCTTCCAGCAGCCCTATATATGGGAAAAGTGACATCGAAAGGTAGAGGGGCGTATACCAATACTAATATAATTAAATACATAAAAACTAGTTAGTTTATATATTGTTTTTTTTGTGCTGAAATATTGGGAACTCAAAAACAACAAGGTACTAAATACTTGTAGAGTTCTTTCTCTATTTTAGAAGGTCTTCATCACAACACCAAGTACTTATATTTAAAACATTATTAATAATTATGTTACAACCGGTTACCACGTACTACATAAAAGAAACCTTTTCCCGATTTCTGCGCCCCCGACCATCGGTCACGGATCCGGATATCCGGGCGCATCACTAGCGGGTTCGACACAAAGATGTTAAGTCCAGCGAAGCGTGTAGACTATAATTCCCGGAATTTCCATTGTTACCTAGACCGTAATTAAAGGAATGATTAGGGTTGGCAACAATTGTTTTGAAGACATCGATAAAATAACCCAGTGTACCGACAAATTTGTGACCATTATCCAAAGCCAAATGTCCTGGGAGACGGTCCATTGCAAAAGAAACATACAATCAAAATTATTGAAAATTAATACGTTGTACGCCATACGGCTCATATGTGAGCCTAGTCGAATGTTCCATTAGGGCCACGGTAAAATCATGAATTCAGTAATTTTTGACAACTTAAAATTTTCATCCCTACGTTTATAAAATACTTTAATTTGTACAGAAAATTAAAATCAGCAATTTTTACCGTCTACTTTTAGAGATATAACAAAAGGCTCACGTGTGTGAGAACCTAGTGATACCCTAGTATCGTCACTACAAGTCTCGAAAAAACCTAGAAATTTCCTAAGGATTCAAAAACCACGCCATCTGACTAAGCAACAGGGCCAGGCGGCTCACTTTAATATGCGATTTGTTCAATAGCTGCTATACTTGGCTTGTGCGAAACGTTTTGGTTGAACACGGCTCATGGATAACCCCCGAATGGCTGAATGGCTTAGGCTCATTTGTGAGTCCCGTGGCCCAATTGGAAATACTAATTATTTCGTGTGGCGTTTAACGTGTTAATCCATATATCGATACTGGATATATAGTATTATTCGTTACCACCTACTTTTATCTTTCGTTTTTCGTTTTTCGTTAATATTATTGGCAAAGAGACATAGTTTATTTGCCTCTCTTTCATTCCAAGTCAAAAGGCTAGAATAACTTTTAGGAATGTCAAGTTAGTTGACAGTATAACAATCCAAACCCTTTGACTTATTTTAATCGGCATATTTCATGATGCGCGTCCCAAGACGCCATTTTAGAAACTTCAAATGACGTCACCAGTCATCTGTCTTTTTTGGTTTCACTGTAATGACAGAGTAGTACTGAACTTAAAATTTTATTTGAATCTATGCATAACAGATTTGGGTCCATTATATCATCTTGAGGGTAGATGGATATCATATTCAAAACAATCTATTAACATTGAATATTATTTATACAAAAAAGTGTGGGTTCAAATTTTTTTTAAAAATTAAAAATATAACACACCTAAGAAACAAAATAAAACGCAAAATCGTTAAAAATCTACTTTGACCCTAATGCATTGGACCCGTCAAAAACTCGACGTCATTACAAGAATATGATAAAGACAGAAATATAAATAATTACTAGACAAATAGCTTTTTCTTTTTAAAAAAAAAATCTATAATTCAAATGCAATAGAAACTTGTAAATAATAGTTTTTAAGTACACCAACTTTATTTATCAACTAAACTCTTCAATCCCGTAAAAACAATACATATTTTTATATTACTTTGGTATTATATTATATCCAAACTATAATTTTAGTCGACATAACTTAAGTATTAATAATTATGAAATTAATTGATAATAAAGAAAAAACCCATCGGATCTGAACTTGGTGGTAGACCCACTTCCTCATCGAGTACAGCCACTTTTTCTTACTTCGACCTTGAGGCAGTTCGCTTTTGCATATACGGTGTAGCTTTAACATCTCTCGTCAATGTGGATGCACATGCAATATTAATCTCTCGTCTATAGGCGATTAATAACAAACCAATGGCAAAAGCCAGCACAATTTATAAAGGACGAGGTATTTAAGCACGCTAAATTTCCTACTAATGACCAAGATTCAAGTATTTACAGATTATCTGCTTAAAACTATTTTTGTAACACACGATAGGGCGCCCATTGTATAAAAATTATTCACTATATCAAAACTGTTCTTTTGTGATGTTAGCAGTATCTATAATAAAGTGTTTAATAATATAATTATTTGTTTATATGTACAGAAAACACACTCAACTTTAAGGCTTAAATTCCACTATGAACATATGTAATAATTATGTAGGTAGCCCATTAAAACAATTAAATTGATATAAATGTATTCATTAGTACGCCTTCGTACTCATGGGTGCCTGGTAGGGTCACCAAAGTATGATATCTCCAGCCCTTCCAGGCTTCGTTGTGCACCAGCTGCATTGAGTAAACTCACCGTGTAGGAATTCCTCTGCCCAGAAATGGAACTTAAATAGACTGTGAATAATAATATTCATTTAATTATAGTGACTTCATAACTTCTGTGCTATATTGATAACAATTTATTTAATACATCTTTAAATTCTATAACTGGGATAATTTGTAAATATCCGGTTAATACCCACTTAAAGTTATCACTATTACCTTTAATTACATTTATTTATTTTTTCTCATACATATTCCCTGTTATGACGATATAAAAGAACTAACTAAATGAGTCTATTTAAATAAAGATACTTTATTTAACTTTGTTGAAGCTGCTTACTCAAATTAAAACTTTAAGCTACAAGATAGTTGTATTGACAGATAGTTTTTTTTATTGATTTAGTACCGTTACATAACTGAATTGTATTTAGATAGCCGCCCCTTAAATCGTTTGTAATCTTAACACAGCCATGAGACTCAGGTTCTTTGCTTATAGGACCTATATTCTAACTAAATATAAATGCACCGTAACATGGCCATAACTCCATGATAAGATAAGATAACATTAACCTTTTGAGGTCCCAGTATGTGAACCCTTAAGGCTATACGATGTCCGTGGATCCACAATAGTGTGGTTAACTAAACCCGTTTTCTTTAAAGATATTTATAGATTGAAACCTTTTGATGATTCTTTTGTGTTTATTCATGAGTTATAACGTTGTGCTTTTTTTTCTATTTTTTATTGAATTCTCCCTATTATAGGGAAGGCAAAGGAAACTGAAGCCCATGCAGACATAGCTTATGTAGTTACTTGGCTCCGAGGTAGCGGTGTAACGTATTCCTTTGCTCTATATAGTTTTTACTACTAATGACGAGCTCCTTTTTGTTTTCTATTACTTAGTTCTCCATATGAAAAAGTAAACAAAGGGATTTTAGCTTACCACCATATATTATTTACGTAATTTTACTTCAGTATGGCTTTGGAATCCCAGTGTAACCTATCCCGTGCCTGATGGAGATTTTGACAAATAGTATGCAGGAATTTTCCGATGACGCAGAGTGGAAATTGAAAACGGAATGGTATTCAAATCTTTTTTTTTTCATTAGATCTGGCATCGTAATAATATACTATACTTATCTTTCAAAAACGTCAGAATGGATAAAATCTCACTTATAGTCACCAAACTGATGCTTCATTATGTAATACAAATATTGGACAATGGTGTAATCTCTTATGTCTTTAAACTAAACCATTAACACACTAATTAAATAATTAGTACTAAGTGTTTAGTTAGGTATACATATCTTATGGTGAAACGACATTACGACGGGTTCTTTTTCTCTTACGTAAACAATGAGCTACAGTTGAGCTCAAAAGACATACATGCTCTCAGCTGTAGCGTGCCGATCTGCCGACACAAGAAACGGACGCTTACTACTTACAGCAGCGCTAGAAAGAGACATATGACGTGCGAGTGCGACAGGAAACCACAGCGTCAGCGCGACTAGTTACCTAAACTAGTGGCTCGCTAACACTTACAATAGTTGCAATACCTTATGTTTTTATATATTACCAGACGATCAATAAACGAGATTGCAATGACAGTTCCAATTATCATTCAACTACATCGGAGTTTTATTCAAACCATCCAGCCTCTAAATTACTTTCCCCGTGGTTGGTCGCTTCTTCGTGCGGTCCCGGTTGTCTATGCAACCGCTTTTATCCACCAAGCCCATGTATGGAGGCCTGCACCCAACAGTGGGCCTTATAAGATGATGCCGATAAAAACAAACTTAAATTAAGTTAAATACAATGTAAGTAAGTACAACGGAATCTATGTTTCAGTAAAGTTGATAAGAACCATTAATGTTAATCACGAATTGCTTGCAAAAAGCCACCAGTTTTTTATTCAAAAAGATACTATTATAAATAGAAACGTTTAGTGAATAAAAGAGGTATCACAAAGATTTAGCTGCGTACCTAACATTACATTTCTGCAGCCATAGTGTAAAGATATCCGGTATGCATAACAAAGTAATATGGAGAATTAGTGATAGCATTCCCTTTCCACTGTTAAGCAACCATTTTCTTCTCTTTTTGTCTCTCTCACTTGGACATGCCCATGCGCAATATAGGCTCTTGATTACACGCTTTCTTTACGAAGCTATCTCAGTCTAACATTTCATATTTTTGTAATACAATTTCGAAACGACAATAAAACAGTAAATCTAAACATTGGCTGCGTGTTCGTAAAAGTTTCGTAAAATTAATATTAATACCAAAAACCCTTCTTAATTTTCAGTAAAGCCTTATAATACAGAGATTTTTTTTCTTTTTTTTTATGTTAATATTTCTCACAGTCACACCTATTAACTAACCCAAATTAAGCATCATTAAAACCTTGTGTTATGGATAATAGATACCGGAGAAATACAGATACTAAATAATAAATAAATTATAATTAAAATACTAAAATTAAAGTATCAAATCAATAGTATTTATTCTACGTTTGCAAAATATTTTAGACTATATTTTAAAAACACACATTGTGACTTGTAATGTAACGTTACGGTGTGACGTAACGTTACAAGATGAAGCAATAAGGTACCATGTGACGTCACTAAATATTTATTTATTAGCAGTAAAGTAATCAAGTACAGGAAATGAAAGAAAGATATAAACAGGCTTCAAATACTTACAAAGGTGGCTTGAACACAAGACGAATTTAGAATAGAATCAATCCTGATCTTAGCTTTATTGTACATATTAATACCTTTAATTAATATGATACAATGGTGTCAGGAGTCAAAACTGGTAACAAGGAGAAACGGCCCCGTCGACCGCCAACAGTATAATGGATGATTTGACAGATGAAACCGAAAAATGAGTTAACATTTTTATTTTGAATGATTTATGGTTGTAAAATATTGCCAATAAATTACCCTTATATGTTATTTCTACTGCGCCTCATGCTTCACTGTGAGGAAAGTGACTATTATACCAATTACCAGGTACATTTTCGTTTTGAAGCCTACGCAATTTTGTAATTAAACCACCGCCTAATGGCCAGTGTTCGCAACTTTTCAAGATTGTAAAGAGGTCGGATGGTGTTTGTTAACTTTTTTTTCTAGCCGCCATTTTTAGAATTAGAAACTCTATTCTTCTTAAAATGTTATTATCAATATTTCACTGGTATTATGATAAAAGAATAGGAAAAAAGTTTTTTCGGATACTGTCCGTAATATAGAAGAGATTTTAAAAAGTTTAATAATTATAATCCATCTCGAGTTAGCTTATAAACTCGGCTCTAGATGAAAAGGTATTTTATTATTATTAGTACTTACCAGTCAGCCAGTGCACGAAAACGACCGTGCTCGGTTGGTTTGGGACCGGTCCATCATTACGAACAAGACTGTATTAGCTTACAACCCTGATATCGTACTGATGGACCGCGTAATCATGTGTTCTTAGTGGATGTCACTATTACGTATAAACTCTCGTGAAAGCCGAATCTGATAAACAATTAGAGTATCTGAATAATATGTGCATTGAGATCATACGTGGCCTCGTCCCACCGACGCGACTATTTCAAGAGATTGGTATTGGGTGACGGTCTAATAATTGGGAGAGTTGATAATTGACTGGGTTTGTAAATAATAACAATATTAATAGTAATATGTATTTGAATATCAGTAATATACTAGATAAACATACAAACAATCATGACTCGTACATAAATATTCGTACACAAATATCTATTCCTACTTATATTCGAACATGGGACCTCTAAGTAAACACTACTAAAAACTCGTCTATACCGCCAACATTTTTTTTTACGAGGAGGAATCCATTTACGGACCTACCCGCCACTGGCTAAGCGACGGGCGTGTGTGAGGCTCACTCAGTACCTCAATAGAGCGCCACTGAGAATACCCACTAAAACTCCCCGGTAACTCCATTGCCCTTCACGGGGCACATATAGGGCGAAGTCACATATTGTGTTGTTACGCCCCAGAAGGGGGAGAGTAGGCAACAGAAGGGACGCATAAAGATAATTGTAGGGAGCACAGATCAGCGCCGAAGGGGAAAGAGCCCTATGCAAGTACCCTCGCGCTCTCCCGTGATTCGGTCCGTATGCCGCAAGGTAGGCAGGACCATGGGTTGGTGGAGGGAATGCCCTTCACGGGGGTAACCTGGGTTCTGCACGAGCAATTCACCAGGTCACCTCCAGGCAACCGCCAACAAAACATTTCCATTGATAAAATCTTTAATTAGACTTCAATATTGGACCTTACTCTTTGAAATTTAAACGCAAGTGTTTATTAATCGTTAAAAAAAAATTAAAGAACCTACGTTAACGATATATTCTCATAAAACAATGGAATGGAAACGTGCCAATTTGCAAACTCTCACACCATTTGCACTTCACCCCGATTCTTCTGAACCGTAAAGTTTATAAGCAATTGTAATTATAAATTCGTGTGAATTTCTGAGTTAATCATAAACCTGTGTAAAATGCCAGACAAACAGCACAACTATCTTTAAAAAGCTCAGCAAATGACTGCGAGTTTTAAATGGGATGACTTCTTAAATTTAATTATTTTGTCTTTTTAATGTTTAGAAGTTGGTTTTTTGTTTAAAACTCTTTTTAACAATTTTGAGTAGTTAGTTTCTAAGTTAAGTTAGATGGGTCGTCGATAGTATAATAAACTTTCCTGTCTGTTAGTCATTTGATAAAATACTCGAACAGCTTTTGAAACAAAGTATCCTGAAAGTTACATAGTATAATAACTAAAATGTACTGTGTTAAACTGAACTAAATTTTTATAGGATTGTATTGGAGCGATGTAGAAAGCACAGAAAACTAGAAACGCTTAGGAAAACTATTTTATTTGCTGGAAACTTACATTCAACATTTACAATAGAAATTGACATGACATCTTTTTTCAAAAACGTTGCTTAGTCAAAAAAACCATAAATTCTAAAAGTAGTAAAAAAGGTTGTGACTAGGATCAAAAGGAAACTATTTTGCATCGACCAAAAAAAAATCACGAAAATCGGTTCAGAAATCGCGGCGTAATCGGTATACATAAAAAATAGGTACTTCTAATAGAGAAGCTATTCCTTTTTGAAGTCGGTTAAATAAATAATGTACCTACGGCTTAGTAAAACTGTAGACAATTATTATGTTATCAGACTTAAACCATCGAGTCATCCTGAAGCTCCCATGGGAATACTTCAGCTCATTCCATCGTTCTGCGAGACATGAGAAATTTTAAAAATATTGTCTTTACAAACAAAGATTTTATCGAAACTAGATTATATATCCATAACTTTGTTATTATTCAAGTAAACGTCCTTAAGTTTATCTTTCTTCCATTATGATTGTGGGATATTTTTTATCTATATCACATAATTGGCGGGAAAATGTGACAGTTTAGTTTATCTCTATAATGAGGCAAAGGAATTAGAGTCGTGGAGTCTTTTCTTTATTGTAAAATAATAATATTGTTGGTAAAACTTTGGAAAGGGGTACTTATATTTATGTTCATTTATTAATAATGTTAAAGGTGGCTATAGTAGTTATACTTGTTTGTAAATTATTATAGTGTACATAGTATTTGTGATGACTTAAATAACTTTTAATGTCTCCTAGAACTTTAAGGTGTCTTTAAAATAAAAGAGCGTTACCTATTACAATTGTATTTAAACCTTATTTGATTACAGAAACAATTATCTCTTTTTTAGAATTTAAAATATGATTCAAATGAATGCGAACTAAACTTATAAAATAGTAATAAGTAGTAAAGTCTTATTAAAGTAAATTCGATTCAGTTTACACCGTTACCCACGCTGGTGTGGTGGAAAACAAAGCAATTTTCACCATTGTTGACCTGCGATGGGTCTACACAAATTTGTATTTACTTTTAAACTAATAATTTTTTTCATTCTCAAATTAATTCAATCTTTTATAGTTTTCATGTTGTTAACATTATACTGTTGAGTTCTCCATATTGCCCATAGATTACGCTTGGACGAAATTGTCCAGTTCTACATGGCGCTGTTAAGAATTATACATTTTATATTATCTTATCATAGTAATTGTTAGTATTATCTATTATTACTAGATGGCGCTGTACAAAATAATAAGATTTCTACTTGGCGATGTTAAAAATGTTCTTAATTGATTTAAATATAAACGATACATTGAAATCTAGTACTTTCAATTACTATGGTAATGGGTACCAGTTTTTTTCTTTCAATTATTATTTACCCACTTACAAGGTTAATACTATACAAGTACATTATTAGAGTATTTTAAACATTATATTTAGTTACTAATATTTAAAAAGACAGTAAGATAATTAATTATCTTTTCAATTTACTGAGTATTCATAATAAAAATGGAAGCTCCCAAAACTCAATAAAAATTGGTTCATTATTTCCCGTTAAGCTAGTCAGGTGTGTGACTATTATAAAATTCATAGACATATCTTGTTTCTGAACAAAACGAAAAAAAACATAAACGAGAAATCCATATAGGATTGGGACACTATCTGCAATATTAAAAGAATTATCGATAGATCAAAATAGCGAATAACTATGAGAGGTATAATTGTAAGTTATCAATTTTACATGTTCTGAAAATTCCGTGCAGGTTCATTAAATTGGATTCATTATAACGCCGTTTTGCTCAATATTTTATAATTTATTAACCTTCGACAACTGGTTTGATGGTCGATCTTAGGCCTTGGGTGCAACATTGAAATGAATTCTGATGGAAGGAGAGTGTTTGAGAATGTGATAATAATTTACTAAAAAAGATGAGGTTATGTGATAAGTATTTGTCTTTTGAACATATGTTTGAAATATATTTTTAAAAATGTAAAGAAAAATTCATGTCGATTTGTCATATAAATTTTAGGTTATTATATTAATAATTAAAGTTTGTGACCTGACAATTTCTGGCATGTAATCAATATTATACCCACTTGTCAAACCTTGATCAAATATTATATGAATTAAGAAAAATAGCTATCTCGACATTTCATAAGAATATAAATACAAAATGCATTTTAACTTTAGTCATATAGTCCAATTTCTTTTGTACTTAAGCTAAAGCCTTTAAAAATTATTAAGTTTTCCAAAAAATGTATATCAGTGTAATATATTTAGTTGAGATGTGTTTCATATCATTTCATTTTTTGAAATTATGAAGATGTGTTTTTCAAAACGGCATTTTCTTTACTAACCCATCAAACTCCGACACTAAACCCACCACAAACCAATGTCCACTCATATATCTATACAAAAGAGTAATAAGGGATTGTGACATAAGAATTGACAATTGACATATTGCCGTGACCCAATAATAAGTATTTCTACCTGGTTTGAATCCTAATAAATCCTGTGTCTATAATACACGCTTAAATATATTTTTCCTTGTGGATGCAATATCGATATATCGTTGGCACATCACTATTTGCACCTCACATCTACAAAGTAACTGTTATGCTCTATTTTTAAACTTTATAAATTTAGTACCCTTATTTAATTAAAGACGAGAATTGTATTTTTAGCCTTGCTCGCCGTCCACGAGAGTTGTTTTAAAAAACTTAATGTACAACAAGGCTGCAATTATCGACATTGATATCTGGCTTCAATAAGAATGTATCTTTTTTTAATCTATCCACTAAAAACTTTTTTTGCGGTTCAGAAGAAAACATTAACTCTTTGGTTATATTTAAAGATGGCCAAAGCATTGACTTTAATTAATATCAGGCAAATATACGCTTTTCAACACTTTAGTTAATTCATAAAGAATTGTCTTAAGTACAATAAAAGCGAAACTGTATAAGAAAAATTACTATAAAATAAATTATTATCTTACTGATACTAAAACGTGGAAGTACGTAGCTCATTGAAGATATATCAAAAATAATAGTTGTAATATACATAATATTGACATTTAATGCCATTAATAATTTGTAAATGTCATTAAAAACATTTAAAAACTAAGGAGTTTCTAGCGCCTCTTCTTGTCCAATGCTAAAACAGTGGTAAGGTTAAATTATGACAATCTAAAAGAAATTATTAATCTAGTAAAAAAAAATCTGTTAAATTCTCCCTATTACAGTGAAGGCAAAACGAAATGAAGCCGTATAGTTATTTCTTTATTTCTGGCTCCGAGATACCGGTATAATGTATCCCTTTGCCCCATGCAGTTTTGACAACTAACGGCAGGCTCCGCCATCTTGTTAATAACTTAATAATGACTAATAAGAAAAAAATTGAAAACGGAATGCGATATTAACGATTTCGATGAAAATTACACCAATTTCATAACCAAAATATCCCTTAAACACAATATACGAAATAAACTAAATTATTAATAAACCTTACGACCGCGCCAGAAGCTCGCTCGGAATATTTAAATAAAGAACGTTTTAATTTTTAAAAATACGCACACCAAGAAAGTTGTAAGAATTTCAACCATTGGCTCCGATTCTGTTGTGCGCCGAGTAAATTTAATTTAAGTTATTCGCATCTCTTTCATTTCAATTCAATGAGAAAGATAGAACGACTTCTAGAAACGTCAAACTAGTTGTCACTTAGACGATCCATACACTTACAACTTATCTTAATTGGCAATTTAAAACAAAATGCTTAAGAGGTGCCATTTTAACGTCAAATCACATCCCTGGTCATATGTTCTTTGGTTGTATTGTACTGAGAGATTAGTACTGAATTTAAATTTAATTTAGTTCCTTCACAACGGAATCGGAGCTATTGTTAAAATATTGATACTAAAATACAACAGCTTATAACATTTCTGGTATGCAATTCTTTAAATTATAAACAAAAGCGAAATATAACCATTTATGTGTTCATAAATAGGTAAAAAAATTAAAAAGTTTTGTAACATCCCTAATACGTAATTAAAATCTACTTCTATTAGGGTTGCTACGCTCTACACCATCGCACTTTACACATTATTTTACTACCAACTAAGAAAATAAGAAATAAACGAGTACTGGCAATATTATGTGAAGTTACCATGGTTCAGATTAAATTTGTGCTACGCTTCAGTCAACTACCAACTGGACAAATCTAAGAGATAAATAACGTACCATATTTTAATCAGTTTCTCATGCAAGTGCAGTCACTTGCAACAGAAACTATAGATGTTTAATGGGAAACAAAAAAGTTATAAGACACACATTTATACCAACACAAGTACCTAGGCTGCTTGGTACATCTATTTACAATGCGTTGCCGCAAATGCGCCAAAACACTTTTTTCCGTTGCACATGTAGTGACAGTGGGTTAGCTAACTAGTCGGGACTAGTTTTTCCTAAGGCTCTAGGTTGGGTTAAGAATGTTGTCTGCCATCGTGACACACAGACACACATGCGAGGTTTTCTCCGGTTGATATGGGAAGAGGTTGATATGGTGAGGAAGAAATAATAGTAGTTTATGTTATGGATACTTGTACGACATAACGGAGATTTAATGATGACTTACACCTTTTATTTATTTATTTATACTTTATTGCAATTTATTTATTTATAATTTATTTATCCTTTCTCTGTCGCACAACTAGAGCATGGAATTCCTTACCAGCACACGTATTCCTTCTTATAACATGGCTTCCTTTAAAAGAGGCGTGAAAAAGCACTATTTAGGCCGGCAAGGTGAGGGTGGCTATGGCAGTATATCACATGCTTCACTAGCTATCTTCACATGTGGACTCGTCTACTGCTTATCATCAGGTGGAGTCGAGTCATTTGCTGAGCTTTTATTTTAAAAAATATATATATAAAGATACAATTCTTTGACAGCACACGTTTTCTTTCCCTAAAAGCCAAGGTCCTTCAAAAGAGATGTGAAGAAGCATCAACATGACCTACAATGGGTCAGCAAGTGCAGTGCATGGTTCACTCACACTAGCTCAAATATATTCGTCAAGCCGCTTCGGTATAGCTCGATAACTGTGACACGAGACTTTTATATATTACATTAATAGATTATATCTTAAGCAATTCTTTCATTTAATAATAAAAAAAATCCTAAACAATTAACTAATCAAATAACATATAGTTTGTAGTTTAAAGTAAATATGTCGAATTTAAAATCATCTGTATAAAAAATTGTAAATTACAATACAAATATACTTAAATAAACTGGTTCGTACTTTACTCATCATTTAAACACGTCACAAAATGCGGTCTTATCTCTGGAAAAGGTCTCTATCAGACAACCAAGGCATAGGGAATACAAAGAATGCACTACGGACATTGACTCTTAATAAAACTTAGAAATAACACTGAAGACACCGGCTGGAACCTTAATCTAGCAAAATCAACTTTTATTAAAACGCAATAAAGCGTATTTTAAACTCACTTTAGTTCGTCGGAGTAATTTAAAAAGATACGTGCTGTATAATTTATATTAATACTTAAAAATTACGGCGTTTAAACGTGGCGTGTAAGAAAATTACTGATGGGGTCAGACTGGTCCTAGTTCTGAAGAAACATTTTAAATTAAGAATTTGTATACACCTAAGTCTGTTTTTACACGGTCTTTTTGTACACGGTTTTGATATAACACGGTTTGAAAATTGAATATGTAACTGATGACGACAGCAATTAAATTTATGTTGTTGTATTTATGATTATCACTTATTCTATTTTATTTTATTTTTTACCTTAAAAATTGAATAACCTATTCTTTTCGTTCACAACATACATAGTTTTTTAGTTCCTGAACTTGCCATACATTTAATTTATATTACTTTTAAGATTAGAGTGCATATCTTTTTTATCATTAATTACTATGCTTGTGAAAATAAGCATTATATATTTGATTTAATAAAATAAACATGAATTCTTGTTCTTAAAAATTCTTGTTTTTCTCTAATTTTAATAGGTTTTAGAGATTAGGAACTAATCACCCATTTTTGTATAAGATCAATGTCTTTTTTTACACGGCTTCTTCTGGAACCAATCTACCGTGTAAAAACAGACTTAGGTGTACTTAAAATGTGAGTTGGTAAGTACATCTGGCTCGCTTGTCACGTGTCATTTACAAATATTGTTTGTCGATGTAAGTGAAAATTAAATTTAAAAATTCTAACAAGAAGTAATACAACTTGAAATTAGAAATAAAATCTATATTATAAGTATATTGTATTAATGACTAATTAACAAGCTTAATTATAATTAATTAAGCCAACAACATAACAACAATACAACGAAAAACTAATATTTTATCCTTGTTATGATATAATGATGGAATTATTGACCAAGAGATATAATCTTTACTAAATAAACGTTAACTACTAGAAATGTCATTCCAAATTAATTTCCATTACTAGAGCGTAATATATATTTAACGAGGATCTATATATAGATGTCATTTACCGAGTATCGGTATATAATGACGGAATTTTTACCAAGAGAAGTAGGCTTATGTTGGATCTGTAGGTGTTTATGTCCTAACAGTCAAATTGAAAGCTTGTGGCCTGGTAATAGAGACTTAACCGACCAGACCAACTACTATCACTTGATTCCTTCTTAACTAAGGGCCGTATACCATAGCGATTAAGGGAATCTCTTCCCTTAATCGCTAATGTGAGACAGTCATATTATTAATTAAGGACGAGAGAACTATTGACACAGAATTGGTTATTGATACTTGAACAAGCCACCCAAAAGTAGCCCTTGTAAACTGTTCTTTAAAAAAGTGTTGAAAAGAAACAACTTGGTTGTAAGTCGAGGACGGTTTATTGATGTTCTCCAGGAAGGTTATTTACACTGAAACCATTCTTAACACCGCCTTTCAGAAAACTGGGCGAATGTGAAAACGACATCTAGTAGTCAAGTAGACTAGAGACAAACATATTTAAAATCAGCCACAAACAAAACTGACATATATTATTCCTGACAATTAAACAATACTTAACTTTGATTTAGTAAATAAGTTGTACTCTAAAAACTTATTTGGGGGGGCATTGAAACTTTCTCGCGATTCTAAATTTGAATGCCGTCTCATTCTCTCAATATGATCGCAAAAACAGCTGATATATCATGTGATTTTGGAATATTGTGTTAAATTTTGGACTAAGTTCCAAATGAATCCTTAAAATGGTCTGGTAGTTTTATTTTCATTAGAGAACGGAATATTCTATATTGGTAGCGATTCTGTCATTCACTAAACTAGAATAAGAAAAGGTTAGAATGACTTTTAAAAATGTCAAATAAGGTGACACTTCAGATGATCCTTACACTGATGATTTATTTTTAAGCCATGCCAAACGACAAGTGACGTCTCCGGTGATCTGTGCTTATCCTTTGTAATTAATATTCAGTACTACTCAAATTTTATGTATGTAGTACCTCATATCACGATCATCCGATAGATTTACGTAAATAGGATTTAATTGAAGTTTAATAAGTGTAAATATATGTACCAATGTTGATTGAAATTAACAGACCTTTAATTTAGAAACACAAATTATTGATTTCGATTGGTCATTAATTGTATTTAAAATGTGCTTAGAAAATCAGGCCTATTCTAAATTTAAATATAGTAAAATCTTTTTCCCTTAATATGAATAGGAAAGAGATGGCTGTAAATTACTTATTTAAAAAGGTATTGAATTTTCCGTAACAATAATAACCGTAATAAATGCAAGTCAGTTTAAGAAAGCAGTTTTCAATGAGGAGTCCTTACTTGCCTTTTTACGTTATCTATGATTTTGTCTTTTTAATATCATGGCTTGTCAACTTATCGATTTGTGCCCAAGTCAAGTCAGTGATGGGAGCAAATGGGGGGACGCTTATAGTTGGTAAGTAGCGTATAGTGTGATGAAATATCATTCATAATTGTCTTAAAAGTTTTTGATATTATAAATTCTAGAAAACATTTTCAATCTATTAGAAACAGACCCAATAGGGTTGGCAACGCAAAACTAATGTAAACTGTCACGGTAATTAGAGTATGTTTGTTCAAAATGGCGATCGTTTGAAAGCATTGTCAATATGGATGATAAATATTATTAGTTATTGTAAGTAGCTCTGTTCAAAGCAAAATTAAAAAGCGGGTGCGTAATCGAAGGGAAGAAAAACTAAATAGTTGGACGGTTAGAAATCAAAGACAATTCTATGAATTTATTTTTCTTTTCTTTATTACTTGTACTCCAAGAAATATATTTTGAACATTTATGATACTGAGTGATACAAAAGTATTATTTTGTCTCCTTTACTTACCATATTGCAACTTTAAGATAAAATCTTTAAAAACACTCGCTATCGCATATAGAGATAGATATGCTTATAACAAATTACATTAAATCAATGTACATTACACATTAGTTTCATTACTTACATTTATTTACTTAAAACTCGAAAAACTAAAAGATCGTAAAATCAAATTGACGACATAACTTAATTAATTTCTAATAAATCATAATTAATTTAGTTGTTTTCATATTTTTTGATGGTCAGATCTTTAGTAAATTTCTTATATTTAGAGCCGATTACGTGGCACTTGTTCATTTTAACTTTACATCAAATTAAAACAATAACCTGCTTAGGTTTGGTGCGAAGTTTTGGAATATTCGCACGCAGCGCCACTTTGACAGTTGCCAACCCTATTTAGCACTGGCCATTCGCTTTGGTAGCGAGACTGTCCTCACTTCAATTCGCGTAGCGAAACCATAGAGAAAAAAGAAATGGGTCGAAATGTAGCTCACCACTCATAACATCTACGCGCGTCCGATCAGACGTTACGTGACCGCGCCGAATAGAGCGGCGAATACTGTGTCACTTATATTTGTCGATGATCCAAAAGTTTGTACTCAGTAACGCTGATAATGGGAATTAAATTTCTAAAAGTATAGAAAAAAAATTAACTTCAAATGTGGTATACTGAAACATAACGAAACATACGGAACCTGGTATGCATAAAATAATTTTGCAAAATAAATTCATTACTTGGTCTATCATAAATTTTTACTGCGATTGCTTTGCTATTTTTATAAAATGTTTTAATTATTAGTTAGTAGTTGTAATGGATAGTATATATACATATAGGTTCCTAGTTAGCTTCTAGATTAGTTCTTACGAAAAACCCAAACGTCAAATATGTATATATGTATGCCCCTGTGGCCAACAGCAGCGCCTCTGTTGTGAAGTATTGGAAACGATTTTTTATATATGCTTTTATTAGCTGAATACAGTCGAGACGACTTTATACGATTGAAACTCACACTAGAGGTACAGTGCTTGCATGCGTATGTATATATCACTTTCTAGCTACTCAAATGCCCTTTAATAAATAATACTGAATAGTTATTAGAGTTAACATTATAACGACTAATTAATAAAAACTTTTATTTAAAGTATCGAGCAACACTTTACCCATCTCTAATAGTCAATAATTTAACAGTGGAACGTGAGCGTGACGTCATCAAGTAACCATGGCGACACGTACAGCGCGCCAAATTTGACAAAGTGACAGTTGCATGTCTGAATAACTCGATTATTTAAAAATGAGAGTAAAAAGTTTGCCTTCTCTTCATTTCCTTTTAGAGACTCATAACGGTTTCGTCATTTCTTAGCTTTTAATTTATACATTTTTATAATTCACAAGTTCACCCGGTGAACTTTATACCATCGACAAACTACCACGAACAATCTTTCAATAGAATACCCAAATAATGATGTAAGAAATGCAAGGTCAATTGTAAACGTCAGTAAGACGATTATCCATAATAAATAATCAACTTTAAGTTATTAATTGTTTAGGGTTTCCTTATTATTATTGTTTTTAAACCAACCCTGAATAAAGGCGAACAACATTATAAATAATTCGAATCGGTCAAGCCGTTTTTGTAATTTAGTGGGACTAACCAACAGCCAATTAATTTTATATATTCAGACAAATTTCTACTAAAAAGCTTGACCTGTGGTCTATATGGAAACCCATGAAGTTTCCTCTTCACGACCCGTATAAATGCAATAACTTTATATCAATTTAAATTAATAACTCTGTACATGGAGTATACATGCACATATCAACAGAACTGTCAAACCTATCGCCAAAACCGATTCGTGGAGGCGTACAAAGTATTTACGAGGCACGTTACGCATACAAGGATAAAATATATATTATTATTTTAATGACATCATCACCTTTTAGTCTTTCTTATATAAAAATAGCTAAATATTTCTTTAGTCTCACTAAAACTCAAAAATGACTTAATTTTTATAGTATTTTTTTCGGTTTGATTCAAGGGTAGTTTAAAAATAAAAGTAACTGGGAAAATCCTGCAGAAAAGCTTAAAAATATATAATTGTAAATTGGTTATTCAGTATGAAAATAGTCAAATTGCAACGACCACGTGCTTTTGAAAATTGTCAATTCTTCTACGTAATTCGAATTCCTATTTATAGATGGCGCTTTATGCAGATAGGTGATACAAAATTCACCGAGTAATAAATATCCTGAGACACAGTAGTATTTGACTCAGTGTTGGTAAAATCGGCAAATCAAAAACTAAAAAGCCTTTTCTGGCTTCAAATTAAGTTTGTGTCTATATATTGATTTTATTGGATTTCTATTCTTAAGATAAACTTCTCAGCAAAATTCCTAAAGCAGGAAATGTCTAAATACCTGATTCCTAAGCGTTTGACTTCGATTACTATCTATTTAAATGGAATAAACCCTTATTGACTTCGACTTTACACATTAAGTTGTATTAAAACAGTCCACAGTCACGCAATGCTGTCAGCTCATTATTTTATTCAAGTTATTCCCAACGGCGGCCATATTTGGTAGCTGTGATAACGCATCATTGTGTCGAATGTATGTGGTTCAAAGGACGAGAGATTGTATCATTTATTTTAGTGAAATTTCTCAGTTTTAATTTCGAGAAGCCAGCCCGCTAACCATTTCGCGTGCAAAGCAAGCGGCCTGATTGATTGTGGCGCATCCTTCACGTATAAATAAGTCAATTTTTATAAAAACACGAATAAAATTGGATTTTCTAAATTTTGTTTTAGATTATGTTACTTTGGGTATTACAACGAATCTAATGACACCTAATTCTTGACAAGCAAGTCGAAATAGGAACGATATTGTGATTCTCGTAAGAGGAGAGGACCACAGTATAAAAATAAATTTTTTTATTTACGACGCTTTCGCTTATGATTTAAACACTAACAGTTAACTTTCCACTGACAGCAAAGCCTGCCTTCCGAATAAAACCTTCAATTTATCTAACATCGAACAATGTGTTCAATAAATCTTATAGGATTTTCATTCGGAAAGCAACTATTAATTTAGCGTAAGAAAGACATTAGCGATGCTTCCGCGTAGGTAGGAATTTAAGTACAATATTTTCTTTTTATTTATTAAACAGACAGTAAACATTTATCCTAGAGAGATAGCGCCCTACTAAGGATGTAGTATTAACCCTTTTCAGGCCGGCGAACGCATTTTTGATTTATGTGTCTTAAAAAAATAACAAAAATCAGTTATTAATAAAAAAAGGTTTATTTCTTAGAAAAATTATTTCACAAGTAATTATATTCACAAGTAATGCACACCGGACCTTAAGGTCCGCCCGGCCTGAAAAGGGTTAATATAATAACTCACATTTCTATAAAACAAATTTGAAATTTAGAAAATGAAAAAAATTCAGAGGAAGAGTAAAATATTAAGATAACATAAATAAATAATTTAAAAAGTTTTGTATTCGGTGATGTATTATTGTGCTCGAAATAAATGAACTGATGCATCCACATATAGTATAGCAACTATTATACACATTTAAAACAATAAATGGATATCTTGTCTAAAAATTATACATAGCCGGACCACAAATAATTTGGATAATTCTTTTCGAAGAATCTTATCTGCCACCCTGTTATATGAAAACACTAGGACATTTTTCGAGGAGGAATCCATTTACGGACCTACCCGCCACTGGCTAAGCGACGGGCGTGTGTGGGACTCACTCAGTACCTCAATAGAGCGGTGGGAGAGTCGGGGAGTTTTAGTACTCAGATACCAACTCAAACTCCCCGATAACTCTATTGCCCTTCACAAGTGTAATCTGAGTTCTGTACGAGCAGAGCGTTGTATTACTGTTTGTCCCTTAGGTTTACAGAAAAAACCAACTATTATGGCTTAGATATTAGCTACTATTATGGTCTATATACTATTACTAGAAAACTTAAACATTTTAAAAGGCAAATTTTTATTTATCCAGAAATTAACAAAAAAAATCAAGTTTAGCTATCTTCAGTTGGGATTTTTTTAAGATAACATGTTTTATTAATTTATAATGATGAAAAGAGCTCTAAAATTCTATTTAATATTGTTAAATCGCAAATCACAGGATGAAAACCTTCAATCTCTAAATGTTCCAAACCTATAAACGCTGAAAACGTGGTAGATATCACAATTCTAGGCTATTTCGTTCACAATAATAAACCTTCATTTATTTATAATATGTCATGTTATTAATAGGTTTTTTATGTTTATTTCTTAACCATATTTTCCTTAAAATACAAAGTTTGAATATTCCTTTTAAATGGAACACAAGACTGCATTTAAATGTAGATTTAGCGTGTTAAATAAAGACAATCAACTTTATAACAACCCACCTAACTTCCTTTTCACGGTTCAAGGGGTGTACTAGTCACGGCTCGTGGCTTCTCTTGCTTCGGTTTTGTTTTGTGCGCAATTAATGAGTGGTATACAGATATTAGTGTTCAACATACGATGAAAAGCATTCTTCTATGATATTGTTTTTAAATTATATACATATCTTATCAGAGGACCTAGACAAGGCGCATTTCGCAAATCGCTAAATGTAAACATGTATGGGATTTGACTTATTACACACTTAGTCATCCTAAGCGTAATTGACAAAACCAAAACATTTTTCTAAAAGCGATTCCATTGCTATAATCGAAAGGCATGTTGTCTAGGCCCTATGCTCTCCGAAATATTATTATTAGGTAATATATATTATCTTTAGGGTCATTTGGGTAGGTGCGAAGAGTTTAAATAGGGCCGGTTTGTTGTTTCAGCAGAAACAAAGTAATTAACACGGCATGGAAATTTCAATTGACCCGTTGAAAGTGCTTTATTTACGTAATCGTAATCAATGCTCTTGAACCACGCCAATGTATATTAATATTAGAAATAAGCTAAACACATATTTAAACGTCCATTGCCTGTAAACACGATAAATATTTGTACTCACCATACAAACGTCTACTCCTACATTCAGTCTTATATAAGAATACCAAAGTTCAATGACCTGACCACCTTATCATAAATAATAAACAACGGTACATAAAAAAAATCTCTGTCTAATTTCATTTCATTACTGAAATGTAAACAAAACTTATTTGGTTTCATTAAAATCTTGCAGGGTTTCATTTAGATTAATTTTTCTTCTAAAAGACAGAATCGCCCCCCGCTTAATCTTGTACTATCGGCTAAGATTTCATTCTTATATGAATATCAAGTGGCAATGGTCTTCACGGTTGGACTGATAAATCTTTTCAAGTAGTTTTCTTTAAAACTATACAATGTGTTGTATAGCCTATATCATTTACAAAACTTTAAGCTAATAATTTCTTGGTTCGTGATTTAATTGGTTGATTATTTACATTGTTTTAAGCGAACAGACATTTTTTACAAGTACCGCCATCTTGACGCTTGTGCCGCCAGCGGCTACAGATTATAACTTCGATTATGTTTTACATGAACATATAATTAAAAGCCGTTTCTTATTATTTATGGTTACGAGAGAACTTTTAGAATAAAGATTACAATTATGCTGATTTTTTTTTGTTGAGAATTTGTATAAGAACTAATGAAATACGATAATAAAAATCTTTCCTATCAGGTTTTTACGTGTATGTTTGATTTTTGAGTATTTTTATATAAACGAAATATTAAATCAGCAATAATATATAATTGATGGTGGAAAATCAGCTCGCCCATACATTTGGGTCGAGTAAATATTGATTTTTGTATAGAACAGTTGATTTTTTTCACGATCACAATGTTCGTTCCATAGAGAAATTTGTTCATGATGGTCTGTTTCACCCCCGTGAGTATTACCGCTATTTTTCACACTCTGTGGAGGGAACTGAACAGGGAACATTATCTCTCTTTGAGATAATCGAAGAACTCACTCTTTTTTTGACTTACTAATACTGTTGGCCTCAGATGGCCTTTACAGTGCTACCGGGGTTTTAAGGAGGCGAGAACCTTGGAGAGTCCTCAAGCCTTAAGGGGCGATTCGCCTCTGGAGGAGTTCTAATCGACAGGCATCACCTCCGGGGGAGGTGTCCCGCTGTCTCTTAGATTCTCCAGGGCGCTCGAGCCATGAGGGAGCGACAAACCTGAGGGTACCTCTAAAGGCTCGGACCTCGGCTCAGGTGAGTCGTGTCGTGGAGGAGAGAAGCGCCCAGGTACGTATCTGTACCTGGTATAGCGCGACGAATAGGGACCGGGTCTTCGCACTCTTGTACGACGGGTGCGGTGTATAGGAAAAGTGTACCTAGTGCGTGATGTGTGTGTGTGCAGGAGCGCGTTTGCACTCGTAATTGGATCGTCCGGATCATGAAAGACATTCCTTGGTCTGCGTAAGGGTCAGGAGAGTAAAAGAACTCACTCTAAGGGCTACAACTGTCAAATTACTAAAACTGTTCATACCTAATTTAAATACCTTGACCAATGAATACTAACGCCTAGTAAGAGTAGAAATGTTATTTGAAGCACAAAAGGCTTTATGGTTCTGCTTACCGATTTTGCCGACTATAACAGCCCTATCAAATGATAATCAGGAATATGAAATGAATAATATCGAAAGAGTCCACAATCACAAAGTGTGCTCGTAATAGCTAGTAAATAATCATTTTAAACATATTTTTTTAAATTATAATAAATCCAATTATTAATCCCAATTATTTGGCCTGGTAACTAAGACCTTTAAGCCATATCTTCATTAATGTAGTTTTTATCTTTATTTATGGCTCCAGGATGCTGATGCAATGTAGCCCTTTGCCCCATGGAGTTTTTGGCGACTAATGGTAGGCCCCGCTATTCTGTTAATGACTTACGAGAAAATTTTTGAAAATGGAATGCAATGTAAGCGATTATGATAAAATGATACGAAAAATGAATGCTATGATAATGATTACGACGAAATGATAAGCAAATGAGAATGATATCATATAATGATTTTATTTAAATGAACTTACCCTACAAATGAATGAATGGAAATGAAACACTGAAAAATCTCACGTAAGTCATTAATCAACGCTGAATGATGTATTCCATATATTGCACGACTTAACGATCCTTTTTGCCATAAAACTACACCAATTTTATGACAAAAACAACACTACAACACAATATATAAAATAAAACACACAGCACCAAACCGCCCCCCGCCATTACGCGCCAAAAACTCCTAAATTTTAACATAGAAGGTATAAACCACAGACTATAAAATACCTTAATGGTGTCCAGTGTTGCCAACAATAGGACTGTAATTCTAGATCTTTCTTAGGTGTGAATGTGGTTAAGCTTTGGAAATAAATAGCTTTGATATGCTCCGGTGTGAGTTAACTCCAAGGTTGTCGAATCTCAATATTGCTAAAATATTGATGAAATTATAAGATTTTTTTACTTTAAGGAATTTTGACATAAATGAAGCAGCCTTACCTTAATCCTAAAAATACTAGGAGCAAATATCAAATATAACATGTAGGTTTATAAAGAAACAGAAGTTAAAAGAAAGTTATCTTTACATGCAAGTTATTTAGCATGAATTATTTTTTATACAAAAAAAATAAACTGCTGTTTTTAATGTTCATAAAAATAACCTTTCGGTCACGATAGTAACAACCCTATGGTCTAGGGTCATTTCACACGCGACCAGCTTAGCCGGAGCGGAACGAGCTACTCTACCACGGCAGGTTACGCTCGAAGCGACAGAGAATATATTTTTTAAAAAAGGTCACGAGTCTAATGCCTCTGTCCCTAAATAGGAAGGAATCCTTTTACTTTGTAGGCATATTTTAAAGTTAAATCGCGTTATTATTTGTTTGTGCTTTCACAATAATTATGATAATCATAAGAGCATATTATATCTTAATAATAAAGTAAGAAAATAGATTGTAATTATCTGCCACGATTTTCAGCTACAAATCGTACAATTCTTACGCGTGTTTATGTATTGAGTAAATAAAATTTTGATACACAGATTAATTTTAGTTGAAAAGTACAGTATTAAGTTTCAGTACACATAAAGAATTCGTACTTGATGATGTTTTGTTATATGTTACATTAATAAAAAATACATGTGTTGGGAACATATATAAATATATCGTAAATAAAATATATATTTATTACTTTATATCAGTGAGTAAAGAAAAAAGTAATATAAAACTCGTGTTGGGGTGGATTCGCTCTTCGCTAGTTCAATATATTAAACAACAATTACAAAGTATATGTTTGCGTTTGTGTGTCAGCGTGTGTGTGTGTGTGTGTCTTCCTGATAACTATTTAATAATTAGTAATGTACAAAGTAGCGTCAATCCGCTGCAAACTGTACAATTTCTCACAAAACATTTTAAAATCGACCTTCACCAAACATTCATGCAATCATAACCTGGATGATGTCACTACAAGAATTGCAAGGTCAGACGATCTTGTTTCACATGACAACGATGATTCTGTTTACTGATAATATGTTAAACGTTTTTATTAAGGAAATGACATAAGTTCTCTAATGATTCTCTATGTAGTTTCACTTAGTCATTAAATATATGACCAGAAAACCGACTTCAAAACACTAAAAAGGCAAAATTAATTAAATTTAAGAAGTTATCCATTAGTATTTTGTTTTTTTTTATTATCACTATTTTGAGTGTTCCCAAGCTGTAAAGTTAGATGGGTGACCTTCAATATTGTTAACTTGTCTGTCTGTTTTTCGTTGGTGAAGAATACTCAAATAGCTTTAGAAAAAAATATGAAACGCGTTTTGTTGTCACTATGAGTATACTTTAATGAATTTGAAAATCCTTTAACGTAACGTAACGTGAACATATATACAGTATGTTATATTATAGTATATATATGAGCCTTGTTAACTGTCATCTTGTTAACTTAGCAACTCTATATTAATAAGTAAATAAAATATGGTACATTTACATTAGTATATGATTTATTAAACAATACAGTAGAACTGTTTAGTTCTTGTTCTATAAAAATTTAGGCAAAAAGTTTGTATTTAAACGGAGTACCAAAAATAATTACTAGATGGCGCTACACGTTGCGGTGATTTTATATCGTGGCCATCTTGATTTTATGTAACAAGAAAACCAAAGACGGTGTAATGACTAGCAAAAATATATATGCACTAAGGAAGATGTATCAACCATTCTAAGTTTATTATATTCAAATTTATTTAATGTAGTGATTTGATTTAAAGTGCAGTTAGCTTATGTTTAATCAAGAACATAGAACCTTTTTCTTTTTGAAGTCGTTGAAAGGAATGACGATTGAATAGGTATAATCCTTACTACTTATATATCCCATAGATTAATAAGAACGGCTTAATAACTTATAGGACATGACTTGTGTTAGATAGGTGGCGTTAAGATGACATAAGTCCAGTAAAAACGCTAAGAAATTTTAAATATTTCTTTTGGCTTTATTTCTTTGAGCCATCTTTCACTTAGCAGCCGGTCTATCATATTGTAAGTACGCAATTATACAAAGTACGTACACATAGTGTTGGCGACTTGATGCCAGCGTAAATACTATTTTTAGTTTATACTTTTTTATTGTTTTTCTTTTTTGTAAGTTGCTAGGTACGCTCGTTATTTTATTTCATTATTATTGTTAAACTGTCTTGCAAACGCACATTAGTAAAGCTGTTGTGCATTTTAAAGCGAGTTTTCTTTTATTATCTCAATCTAACATGTCTTATATTTCAATATGGCTGATTCAAATCTGTATACATCATATTTTCTCAAGAAATCCTAAAAAAATGTGTTTTTTAGTTTTTTCTTTGGATAATTAAATATTAAAACTGTCTTAATACACATATAAAAACAAGAATTAATTTTTAGAATTTTCATTTGCTGTATTTAGCCATACTTGGCGCGTAACTTAGGCTATGGTTTCGGACTCGCTTCTTAGATGTTTTTCAAACTCGTATATTATCTATAATTAAACGATTATTTTTTTGTTCACAGGCTCGGAGGCGCAAATACAATGCACGCAAGAGGTGATGACTGTCACAGTGCCTATGGATGGTGATAGAAAAATTTCATACCTTGATCAAATGAAAGGTAAAATCCAGATACTTAAAGAAGATCTTACAAAAATATATCTATGACTAGAACGTTTATATCTACATGTCGACGCCGTATATCTGACGCCATCTACACGTTTCCTGGAGAAGCGATTTATAATAAATTTATAACGAATTCTAGGCAACAAAACTCTAGTTAGCTTACTTCTATCTGTAGATAGAATATTGGCACCGGCTTTTAGAGCGGAACGTGAATCAAGCCTAATTTTAAGGGATTATATTATAACATTTAGTTAGTTAACTATCTGTCATCGTATCCCGTCAAAACATCGCCGCAAAAACATCGCGGTCAATAACATTGCGGCCAATTCATCGCGAATAACAACATAGCGTGACGAAAACATCGCACACAAAAACATCGCATAAAAATTAAAAATATGTATGTGTATGTTAACATCGATTTATTAATAGATTGACCTTTTTATAAATAGCATTTTATACAAAACTATGATTGAAAACAATTTAATAGCTTTGTAATTGAAAATTATGTGCTATGCCTCTTAAATACTCCAATGTATTTCTGGTTCTATATTCTTTGACAATATTATTGATTCTTAGGGAAGTATCTTTATATTTCTTCTTTAGATTTTCAGTTGCTGACCCAGAAACAAATTGCTCAATTTTCATTTCATTAAGTGATTGTTCTTTTCTCAGGGCATCAATAAACTTCCAAATCGAGGGGAAAAACTATGTACACAGAAGCCCGAGGTGGCCGTGGTAGGTTAAGATATCTAAGGCGATCGCTGTGCATTAACCTAGATATCATGGTTCTTTTTTTTTGTTAACAAACGAAGTATAAAAATCACAGTAGGTAGTTTTAATGTTGGTCTAAGTGTGTTAGGATAAATAATTAAGTGGTGATGTGTATTTAAAATCGGTTTTTGGTAAATGTAGGTATTATTTGTGTTATAAGTAACGTGTTAGGCTGTTATTTAACATTAGTTGTGGAGTTTGACAGGTTCTTTTACATATTTTTGCGATGTTTTGGATCGCGATGTTTTTGGGTTCGCGATGTTTTTGGTAGGCGATGTTTTGTCTACTATGTTATTGACCGCGATGTTTTTGCGGCGATGTTTTGACGTGGAACCTTCTGTTATTGTGTCAGTAACAGACTATCAAGTGAAAGTGAAATTAGAGTCTAATGAGTTAAGTTCGCACGCAATTAAAAGAATACAGGGCTGCATTTAGAGAACTTTTTAAACATTTTTTTTGTTTGGATAAATAATCGTAAGCAAATTGCAACTTTAAGATATTAATCCCTAAATACGAATTAGTTTAAAAGAAGTGTATCCAAATCTACGCACACTTTATACATGTCAAATTTAAGTACATGGTACCAAATTTGTTTGACCAAAATTGCAATAATAAGATATTGGATGTTTGTTCATTTACGATACTTTTTATTTCATATTGATGCGTTTCCTTAGAACCTTACATATTTCATTGAGATATAGGCACGAAAATACTAACAAGGAACACCTCCCAACCGCCCGTCGCCGATCTATATATATATGGTATCATTTTAAAGGTCTTGGTGAACTGAATACAAATATATAAAAATCTCGTGCCAGTTTATTAATTTCGAAAATTAAATAACTATTTTATAAGCTTTCATTTAATACCCATATCATATGTGTTGGTTGGGTTTTAATTTTTCAACCAGTCGGTAAAATGGCCTGAAAAACCAACCACGCGCGCAAATCATGAATTATAGCGATATATGTATAGTGGCTGTTTGATCCAGTTTTTTTCATAAAAAAAAACATTTTTCTTATATTGGGTTTCTTTATATTTTAAAAAAACAAAAAATCACACTGAAAAAGTTTTCAACTTTGAAAAAAAATTCTGGTCGAAAAACCCAAAACTGGCACGAGATGTTTATATATTCGTGATCAGTTCATCAAGACCTTTAAAATGATACCATATACATATAGATCGGCGACGGGCGGTTGGGAGGTGTTCCTTGTAAATAATAATTGTGACTTACGCCATTTGCTTATGTTGTGTTTGAGTGGTTTTTACGTGTTATTGTAGCTCTGAGCCTTCATCTTACAATATGTTAAGTGATGAGAAGGTTGAAGATACATGCAATATCAAGAAAGCACTTGTAAATCTGTGTAATAATTTCAACAGTTATAAAATGAGATATAAAAACTTAATTCTGATTCCGGCCCTGTCATATTCATATAACGAAAGATGCTAAACTCAACTATTGTTCATAAATAATAAGGTTGTGTTTGCCTTATCTGGGTCCTGGAACTTATTCCTTTTAAAAATTCTTTACGTTTTTGCATTGACATCTATACGCAACTGTGACGGGTTAATTATCAATCACCGTTTTAATACCGTGGATTAGAATTATCAGAAATTCATATTTACTTACTAATGAATATATGTATGTATATTTAGTATATATCTGATATTTATATACCTATCACTTTCTATATTTCTCCATTATCTAGTTTTCATAACACAAGCTGTTAATGAAGCTTACTTTGAGCTAGATGAGCGTGTGAGAAATGTTATTGTTAACTTAAGAATGTACATACATAACGCGGGATATTAATTGTAATTAAAACAAAAAGTTTTCATAGAATTATCTTAATTTTTTTTTATTTTAATAGAAGAATCTATGACAATTATGTTTGGAACAAAATATCGGCCAAATTAAAAGTCAAAATATCTTTATTTAAACAGACTCATTTACTAAGTTCTTTTAAATCGTCATAACAGGGAATATGTATGAGAAAAACAAACAAATGTAATTAAAGGCAATAGTGATAACTTTAAGTAGGTATCAAGCGGGCATTCTTTTAAAAGACTCATTTACTAAGTTCTTTTAAATCGTCATAACAGGGAATATGTATGAGAAATACAAACAAATGTAATTAAAGGCAATAGTGATAACTTTAAAATTAAAATTAAAATACCCCCCCCCCCCCCCCCCCACAGCTTCGATGATCGACCTCTATAGGTATTTTAAGATTCTTTTTTCAGTTTTGTGTGAAGCGTATGTATGTATTATGAATATGTAGTTGGTGTGGCTGTTTTCTAAAAAAAAAAAAAGCCTTGTCCATTTCACAAAACCCCGTACTCAGAATCGTAGAATGATTATCTTTTTCTGTGTAATAAGTAAACTTAGTTTAAAAATGTTAAAACCTTGTTATCAAAATGAACAGCTAGCAAATTAGTAGCTTAACACGACATTTGGACTAGTGTGACCGTCAGTCATATAAATCTCCCGCTATTTAAGATATGTTTCCCATGTTTTGGGGAGTCTTCGAGTTACTTTGTACTATAATGTTTTAATATTTAATTTTTTACCAATTTTTGTGACCCTTTTAAGAGCGCATGACAGGTTGGATAGGGTATTATTTTCTCAGTGTATATTGTAATGATATAAAAAAAATTTACTTATGATTACTAATTAGTAATCATAAGTAAATATTTTATCGTTTTTTTATTTGGATTTTATTGAGTTAGTGTTAGGGTTTTTTTTCAATCTTTAACAATATACGATATATAACTTGAAATCCTGATAACTCCACCCTATTCTAATTTTGATCGCATAGTACTTTTTATTATTGTATTTTTCTAAAAAGGGTTTAAGTTGGAATCCTGAACCCTTGCTTCTAAATGACAAGTCCAATTTAAAGTTTATTCTCTTTTAGATTACGAGCCGTGTCAACCTAACATTGAAGAGAACTCTGCCATCTTTGTATTGGATTTGCAGGACCCTTACAAGTGTGGGGTGACGAGAGTGCTCAACAAACTCACTGTAAGTTTTATCTAGTTTTATAAATATATTCAGTGGCATTCATATCGTTCTAGTTTTATAAATATAAGATCGTATTACACTTCTTACTCTTGTTTACAGACACTAATTTTATAATTGTATTTAGTGGCATTCATATGGTATATTATTGTCTCTAAGTGCATTTTGGTGAGAAATTTGTGTAGTTTCTTCTTAAAAGGTACTCTGCGTCGTTTTATAAACATAATCCAGCCTAAGTTTGATGGCATTCGGTGACATATTTAAGTGTTCTATTTTTATTCGTCCATTAGTAGGATGGGCCATTAAAAATACCATGAAAATACTATTCGTTGAATCAGCTGAATCATTTTATTTTCAATTAATTCTTCAACCACATAAATATCTTTCCATTTCCGATTTAAACTTTAAATTAGTCGTTACCTTTGTTAAACTTCACTTTGACGCTTCAATTTTTGCTTAAAAAAATCCCATTGAAAATAATTATGTTGGTATTGAACTGGCGACCAAAGATAATTTTACACGTAGGCTAAATTCCTATTGGCATTTTGTCTATGGATCTTGGTCTGTTTTATCTTTAATTGTGTAACGTTCCAGGGCAAGCGCACATATTACCACAAGGTGGTGATAGAAGGCGCTAGTGGTGACAGAGAGACTGTCCTTGTCAGATGCGTGGTATCTGGCAAAACTCGTACCTTAACTAGGAGAGAGGTGCAGCCATTCCCCCTGGACTTCAACGAGCCTGAGTAAGCTTTTGGCATAATCTCGCTTTTCTCTTCCAATAGTTGTAACCTTCTAGGGGCAGTCAATATACTGTTTCTACTAAAACATTACGTAACAGAAATTAATTATTTCTTTAACCTACATCCAAAACTTGGAATCTCTACCGGCACATTTATTTTACGGGTCACGTCAAGAGAAGGCGTCTTATTATTGTGGAAGCGGTTAGGGCTAGGTGTTGATGATGCATCAGCTGTCTTCGCGTATGGACTCTTCCTACGCTTACCTTCAGGTCGTATCGTAGCTTTATATGTTAAAATATATTTATAGAGTAAGAAGTTTGCAAATTTAAAAATACCTTGGTTCATTATAACTTACTAATAATAACTTTATGGAGAACATTGAACAAAAAATTTATAACTGTACATTGTTTGATATATGCATTTATATATGTGTGGCTGGAAGAGATTTCTTATAGAAATAAGCAGTACCTTTGTACAGTTCTCTGATATTCTGTTGTGTCCTTTTTAATTGTTGTGTGTACATACATTGTTAAATAAATAAATTAATATGTATGTTTAAGAGAAAAACCCATTTCAATAACAAATTTGATATAACGAATTTAAATAATTTAAAATAAAAAGAACGGATTAGTAATAAAATAACGAAAGATATTCTTGTTACTAATTCTTTATTTTTATTTAGTCTTTATTTGATCGTTGTTCACGACCAACTATTTTTATACCACATTTTATACCATGTTGTTATTTATATTTAGTTATACCACAATTGTAAATAGAAAAATAAGAAAATATATGTCAGTGCAAAACAAATGCTTGTATTATTAACAATCGTCATATCAAATTTGTTATTGAAATGCTTTTTCTTTTAAACACTAATATTAAACAATGTATTATTATTAATTATTAATAAGATACTATATACCAATAATGGTAAAAATAACTTAATGATAGCTACAATTGAATTTTATATGATGTCATTAGTAGTAATGACGTCATATTAAATTTAACATCAATGACTAGATGTAGCCTACCACTGGTGCGCTTCCAAAATCAATAATTATTAATTGATTATTTATATATATATATATATATATATATATATAAATATGATGATAAGCAGTAGAGGAGTCCATATGTGAAGATAGCTAGTGAAGCATGCGACATACTGCCCTAGCCACCCTCACCTTGCCGGCCCAAAAAGTGCTTTTTCACGCCTCATTTAAAGGAACCCATGTCATAAGAAGGAGGGAATACGTTTTTACAATCAATCAATGTTTCAGTGTGTTAAATATCACGAGAAACGAAGTGGGTCACGCGCCGGAGCCTATGCTGTACGCTGTTGTCAAGAAAAATGGGGTGCCGTAAGTACCTACTCATAAAGAAACATTAAATCCAATTGTCACTAAATTTATCACATTAAACATTGTCAAATAATATTAAGAATAGAATTTAAGAGTATATATTTTCCGTGAAATCATCTTAAATTATTACGATATTTTTTTGTTTGCAAGATTATACTACACCATATACCGCTTGCTTAAGTTTCTGTCGTATCCAGTTGTTTCGATGCATTATAAAAAATACTATTACCAATACTTTCATTTCCATACGATGACAGGTCACGACAATCATGTTCAATTGGATTTAAGTTAACACTGTGTGTCCAGTATAATTTAAAAACAGCAGAGACGTAATGATTTAATAAAAATAAAAAATAGACAATTGCTACCGTTTTAAGACTGTAATATGGAAGTAAGGAAACACGAGGCAAATGGTAAAACCAAATTTTGTTAAATTCTAACATAAGCTTTGGACCTGGAGTCAAGGTCACCCCCGCACTTGGCCTTTACAGCGTTACCGGGGTTTCAAGGAGGCGATAACTTTGGAGAGACCTCAAGCCTTAAGGGGCAATTCGCCTCTGGAGGATTGCTAATCGACAGTTATCATCTCCGGGGAGATGTCCCGCTGTCTCTTGGATTCTTCAAGGCGCTCGAGCCATGAGGGAGACTAGTGTACAAGAAATTTCCTTAAGCCTATATACTTTCTATGTGTAATCTTCGCTTGCGCGATTCACAATGGTGCAGCGCCATCTGTTGCCATCGTTTGAAACCAATAATTTACTACGGTCGTACACTACCTCCTAAGACAACGTCAAAAAACATAAAATAATAAAAATACAAATTTATATAAAGAGTTTTATTGATGCCAGCCAGTCGCTAACAAGTATATTTAATTTATTCTTATTAAGTTTTTATGGAAATAAATTGGATTATGGCAAATTAAATTAGTATCTTAAAATAGTTTGTATATTATGGACACAGTTGGGTACAACATAACTTGTATATTATGTTGTACCCAACTGTGTCTGTAATGATCAATTGTTTAACCTTAACTTATGTAACAAATAATTTGAATTTCAATTTGAAATATTGTAAAACACAAACCAAGTTATTTGTTGTTATTCTTTTTCAAAAACAATAGAAAGTTTAGCTTAGACTACCTTTAAAATTAATGCTTATTTACTTTTACCATCTTTAGCAATATTTTTTATTAAATTCCATACACCAAATATAGATGAACCACCATTATTATTATCAGCTAATTAAGTAACTTAAGTAAAGACTCGTAAAGTGATTAGGTGTTTTATTTCAGTCTACCCACATGTATTATTTTGATTCTAGTGTCCCAAGAAACGACTCTGTAAGTCCTGGGACGCACTTGACGATGGAGATTTTCTTAGACAACACCTCAGCACCCGTTTACGGGTTGTTCGTAAGCTACATGTACGCGACTAATACTGATAACCAGCAGGAGACTATTATATTGAATGGGTACGTCAAAAAAATTTATACAATATATCCATCCATCGTTTCTATTATACAAATTATTTATCATATTTGTCATGTCTACATAAATAAATCTTATTGAACACCCTAGAAGTTAAGTTTCAAATTGTTTTTACGTAGCTTACTACTTATCATAAACTGTTATTATCTAAAAATACACAATATTTATCTTATTTTATTTATCTAATATCTCACACCTCTTAGTTATATTAATGTACACACATTTAATATTTAATTGTTATTTTTCTATCTATAATTTAAATTATGAAAAGCCCTCGGGTTGTAGCAGAATATCAGTGCTTTGTTCACATCCCGATGTGAACAAAATTAGTCACTGAGTTGCGACCCTTTTGCACTTCTGCAGCGCACACAAAGGTCTTTGATATCATCTATTATAAAACGTTTGTCTTTTAACCAATGTACTGTCTGGATGGATTGTGTGTGATGTAGAAATGGAAATAAAGACTTTATCTATCTATCTATCTAGAATACGTCTCTGTTCTACAGACGGGGTTATTGACTGCTTCACATTGAACTAAATGGAAAAATTTAATAATAACAAACATATATTTCTTAAACAATTATTATTGACGTCTAAATTGAAGAACAGACAGATCTTACCCTTTCTTCTTGTCTACGCTTTACAAATGGAAGGCAAAATAAAATATTTTTACTTTACATAACTAATTAACTATGTCTTTCCCCAGATGTTCCCTAGACGCTTCCCTCTTCAACAACTTCCAGACAGCAGACGGAGACATCCTGGTGGCCAAGTTCAGGGCATTCAAGTTCCCTGATACTAACTACGTCAAGTTCATTGGCACTGTCACTGTGTGCCTTGATAAGTGTCCAGGGGTTAGTAGTGACGTCATCATGGTCGACCTGTTGTATAACATCTACTGGACAAGTCTCCCCTAGTTCCACTGCGCCCTATATGCTGCTTAGGCAAAGAAATAAAATATTATTACTAATCTTCTCTAAATCTCTTTATATTACTCTCTCTCTCTGTATTCTCTCTTTTCTCTCTGTTTATTTTCTTTTTTTCTCTCTTTATTTATCAGCTACGCAAGGATCGCAAACGCTTCGATACGATTGCAATTCATACTAGGAGTACAGTTATCTACTGACAACGCGTTTCGCTCTCGCTGTGAAAACGTCATTTGCTCACGATTTCAAATGACAAAACTGTATCTTGGCTAAACCATCTATGAGAATTAAGCGAGCGAATCCCAATTCGCTTACGATTCGTTTGTCCTAAACGAAAGGTTACTTTTGTCTAGCAACATGCGATCGTTCTTATTGAACACTTGACATTTCGATCCCTTATGTCATTTCCATACTTTCTTTATATTAGCAATTTAGCGACTCATCAACAGGTGACAATGGCTGATATGGCATTGTCGTGATTATATCACCGTGTGTAGACATGTTCTAAGATTATAGAAATAAGTGGTATAATAATAATATCCCCACGATTCTCTTGCTGTGGAAGATACCTTTTTAAATAAAAATGACTTGACTCCACTAAGTAAGCAGTAGCAGTCTATAGACCTGATTACTAGTGTAGCTTACGACGTACTGCCCTAGACACCACCTTCCACAAAAAACCTTTTAAATGTAATATTAAAGAGGGAATTGTGATTGAATCGTGAATTTACAGGTACAATGCAGCAATGGCGTAACTGGCTATGGGAGAAGACGACGAGCTATCGCCTCAGGGTCTGACTCTAACAGGGTCTACGAGGTGTCCCTCACTACTTTCCTGAAGGTTGATTGGAAAGACGGAGATAGAGAAGCTGGTAAATTAAATTCGGTGATCATCATTATCAATAGCCTGTTTAATCCCAGTAGTATGCTCAGACCTTCAGACGTGGGAGAAACATGGAAGTTTTGGACTGTAACTTGGTGATAGCCGAAGTAGTAACAACCAGGACCAACGCTTAACGTGCATTACGTGGAGGTGTTCCATCAGATTGACCCATCCGGAGCACGACCACTGCGAAAGTTACTTTGTTTTCGTAATCCAAACATACGATCCACTACGCCAACAAGCTCCTCTGCTGATTTCTGCGAAAAACGACTTCAATTCTTGATTGGATTACCCATTCACCCTAAGACTACTTTCATGTCGTCCTTATTTCGAATTATTTCATCTATCCATACATATTGAGAGAAATAGTTAAACCGTACACGTGTCATTAGAATTGTGATAATTATTCTTTCTGTTTCTTGCAGAAGATGTCTTCGCTCTTATAAAAAACCTGAAGGCGGCGAATCAGATGCTTGAAAACCAAGATGGCGTCCCCAAAGAGACAGAACAGGATGAATTCGTTAAGCTTCTACAAACTGAAGGCGCCCTGATCACTAGTAATTCCGTTGTATTATCTTACAACTGTCTGACATTACTTGTTAGTATAATATTAACTTTACTTAAATATTAAGTTACCTGTCTACATCACTAGACATTTTTACGGATGTTCTAATTTGACGATAGTTTTGTTAACTTTCAACGCGTTCTAAAACTACGAATGGGTTCAGAACCCACAAGAGATTCGGTTATATTAACTAATTTAAAATACACATTTAAGAACGCCCCGGATGCTGCGAACTGATCAAATTTTTTGATATTGAGGTTTTCGGACAATTTCGTATGAATTATAAACTGAATATTTACTAAAAAACTCAAAAATATAGATCACCCATATTCAAAAGTCAGGAATGATTACTAAGGCTTTCTAAAAAACTTTTCAAAGATGTAATTCGATGGTTAAATGCTTCAAAACTAAACGATAAACTTTGTAAAAGTTATGAAGTTTACCATGCTCGGAATATATAAACTCGAGAGGTTATTGTATACATTAAAAATATATCATTTTTCAAAATCGCATATCGATACTAGACTACATCGACCTTTTTCGCAAATCTTTTCTCACAAATTTGCTTAAATAGCCGAAATCTCCGTAGCACACTTAGCTCACGCTACGATACGTAGCATGATCTACGACATGAAGAAGTGCTACGAATACGTAGCACTACGCACGTACGTAGCTTCGTATTACGCAAATGCTATGTATTTTTGTATTTTATGAATAATGAATTAAAATTATCCTTGAATTTGAACATATTCAATCGTTTTTGATTGGAAATTATATTAGAATAATTGGACTAATATATGTAATTTTGATTTTTATAATTGTATTAAAATACATTAAATTCTTTGATTAAAGTAAACATTAAGTATTAATTTAATAACTTAGTGAACGAATTTACATGTATTGAACAATTATTTTAAACTGTAAATTTTTTATTGCATTTTATGTATTTGTTAATGTATCACAAAAACAGCGACTTAAGTGTAATAATGAATAAGATATAATTAGTATCTCCAAACCATAAGCTAACGACAAATTTTAATTATAAGATAAAGTGATTTTAATTAACATAAATTTTAAGTAACTAATGTAAAATTATACTTAAATTACGCATAATTATGGCGAACTGACCAGGATACATTTTTAAAAGTATGTGATGGTTTCAAATTAACTTTAAACTAAAAAGGTAGGTAAATAATTATTTTATACAAAATTGTCTTTTGATGCCACGGGTCATTGACCGCTCGTCTCCGCTGAGTTACGCTACACACTTTTGATACGTATTCACGCTATGTGTATCATAGGCGATGCAGAGGTAACGAACACCCTAGAGCCTCTGCAACTGCATCGCGATATAGCGTCGTTTAGTGCCTTTTATCGTTTGTACTATGGAGAGTGCTCTGAAGAGCACTTCGACCTTATCCCTCCCTCTCCTTTCCAACTAAGGAGTACGCGTGCAGGCCTACGGAGTCACTCCTTTACTGTAGCCACGTCTACTTTATGTACTAAGAGATTTTGTGACTCCTTTCTCTGTCGCACAACTAGAGCATGGAATTCCTTACCAGCACACGTATTCCCTCCTTCTTACAACATGGGTTCCTTTAAAAGAGGCTTGAAAAAGCACTTTTTGTGCCGGAAAGGTGAGAGTGGCTAGGGCAGTATGTCACATGCTTCACTAGCTATCTTCACATGTGGACTCGTCTACTGCTTATCATCAGGTGGTGTCGAGTCATTTGCTGTGCTTAATATATAAAAAAAAAATCAGTTAACATAGTTTATTTTATGATTCTTGTGTTTTTTAAAGTATCAAACAAATAGTCATAATTATCGACATATCTCGGCTTTCTTCGGCAAGAATTTTGAAGCCGCTTTGAATCTATCAGATGGTGTAATTTACCACAAATTTTATCACACACGACTATATAATTTTTAATAAATTTGTTTCTAATGTGTAATTATCTCATCATTTTATTCCTGGTCAGTAAAATAATGCTGAGCCTTTTTTAAGTTCACTAGTCTTTGAAATAATAATAGTGTAACCAATTTAAAATGACGTTCAATATAAACACTCAAAAGTTAAAGAAACTGCTTTAAGCTATCAGTGTGTTATGAAAACGGTAAAGAACATCTTCGTTCTTTTTACAACTTGAATATCTTTATATTAATGATCTCTTCAAGCATGAATAAAGAGTGGAATTTCAAATTACTTCTCAGATGTTAACCTCTTTAATATTAAACAATGTTTGTTTACTTTTAATCACTGCCAGTATTAATAAGACAAGTCTATTTAATACTTTTTGTATTTTTTTAACTCCAAAATTAAATTTTGATAAACTTTGCCACTACACAATAGACATAAATCAGAAATTAAAAAAAAAACGTCATTATATACCGCCAAAATCTTACTTTGTAGTGGATACTCTTTTTGTCTCTGGTGTCATTTTATTTTCCCTGGTAAGTTTTATCCATGAATGTATTTCTATGAACGATAACCGAAATAAAACAATCTTTTTCTAATATATTGGCTTTTATTTGAAACTGAATTCCCAAATGGTTAAAACGAAAATATACTGCTTTCCTTTTGCTGTGCTTTTTGTAAAAAAAAAGAATCCAAAGAATTAAAACCATTGAAAATTCTACAGTAATCAATAAAACATATTCTAAAAAAAATATTTAGGAAAAAATATTTTCATAGAGTGCTAAACAGTTTCTATGCAGTGTACTGTCTATGATCTACGCATGGTTTTTTTTTATTATTTTTCTCATCACAAAAGAGAAAAGCTATAAATCTATCTTTGGTTATAATATCGAAGAATTTATTTATTTTAGTTCTAAATCGTTATATTTCAATTCCTATACCAAGAAAATGTATATTTACCAAATACTCTCAGTAAAATGAAACAGTACTGCTAGTACAATGTTGGATTAAGTTAATAAATAAAACAATTTGTATTTTCAAGTTTTCAGTCTTTTAATAGAACCTTACATCAATAAATGAACAAACTAACAATATCGTAGGTACATACAATAGCAACGAGAGAAGTAACTCCAGTCTGGGACCAACCAACATATGCTACGACTAATACGAAAATAAGTATACAAAAAAGTATTAAACTAATAACTAATTAAAAAATTAAATGCAGGAAGTACTTATATAAAAAAAAATAAGAATCCAAAATAGATGAAAAAAAAATTCATTTCCCTCTTAAAGTGAATATTGCGTAGCTTATAATGGTTTGTCCACAACTAAATAATCATAAAGGTATCTATCAATAAAGTACTTAAGTAACTACAAGATTAAATTTACAAAAATAATTCACGATAAAACAATTCCTTTGCGCATTACAGTTTATATTTAAATCACAAATAAATTAATACATTATTTGTCTTCAGTCTAAATTAGTACAAGATCGCTTTAAAAATTCATTTAAATATTTGCAATAACAATACCATATCTGTGGAAACAAAAAACAGCGACGCCAAATTTTGATTTGGATTTTTCTATGGCATTCCCATAAAATAGGAAGTTCAAGCCTTTTTAAATATTTAAATTATATTGCCTAAAGAAGACTCACTTCATTTAGATATAGCGTGGATCTATGATAAGAGTCTGAAGACAAATAATAATGTTAACATCCGTTTATAATACAAAATTTAAATATTTCTTGTCATAGCACGCCTAATTTGAAAAACGAAACAGAGAGTAATTTCTGTCAAAATCCCCACAACGTCGAAGGTTTAAGTTAATTTTCCTTCTTCAATGGTAGCAACTAGAGGAAAACAATAAATTACAGATAGTATACGACCTTTTTAATGTTTAATAAAAATGATTCAAAAAAAATCGCCGTAAAAATAATATTGTTCTTCATTACAAAATTTACAATGAGTTTTTAATAAAACTTGCACATCAAAGTAGTATCATTTCGTTATAAAAGCGCTGACACAATCTACACCACACTGTCTATAAAATATAACGAAGACAACGTTCGATTCTTACTTTAAGGATGACGTCACGAACCTAATCAATATTAACCAGCTTTTCCAGCATAAAATTACATTATTTTATAATTGCAAAAGATACTTGTGAATATTAAAGTTGTACAGTCGGAAACACATCTGATGTAACAGATCGGAAAAAATATTGGATTAAAGTTACCTCTGAAATATACTTGCATCTCCTTAGAGATTTTGTAAAAGCGGAAATATGTTATCACCTGTAAATAACAGTAGGTTTGTTACAACGACGCGTGCGCAGTATGTATTCTTATATTTAAACTTTTTGTAGTAACACCAAAGTACTACATAATGATACTTCGTTGCGCACGTACAAAATTTAATTCAATTTCTGTACAATCAAAAAAGGCAAATTTTAAGTATATTTGCCTTATGCCGATCAAAATAAGGTGATAATTTTAAGGAAACAGGTGCATAATTTACTCCGTTTTCAATGAAATCGGCGCCACAGTTAAATTAGTATGAGCCATACAATCGCACGCCAGAAGGCTACCTATTTATAAGGAACTATTCCCTAACTCATAATAGATTCATATAGGCGTACACATGGTGTGTTTGCGCGTCCTCACGCCCACAAGGATAAAATTAATGTTGATTATAAATGACTTCATTTTGGTTTCCAATAACGTACATATACAACCCTTTGAGGTGTTTTTATTCTATAAATACCAATATTAATCACGATTCTAAGAATAACGTAATCTTACATTGATGTCCCTCTATTTCGTATACAAATTAAACGCATTGTTAAGCTTAATCGAATAAAACAAATCCTTATTTCTTGTTTGTAAATATTTTGTTGCTTTGTTCATGCATAAAGCATTGAATCTAAAATAGCAACTGACATCACAATATTTGCTATACTCTGTATTATAGACCCACTTAATTGTTAGAGAAGGACACACATATAACTGACGTTTCGAAATTTGGAATAATGTTAAATGAGCTTTATATGCAAGACCAAAACCGATCATAAAAAGAGATAGGTAACATTGAAAATATTTCACTATATACAATCATTATTTTTTAAAGAACTAATTTCAAATATCGATTTATATTTATTAAAATCACAAATTCAAAATAACTATTTTAAATATTTAATACATCCAGAGAGCTCGCGTAACACAGAAACGATTTTATGATTAAAATTTTAGCTTGGTATGTAGGACCTTTGAGTCAATCTTCAATTTGTTATCAAGTTTGGTATGAAAAATATAACCATGAAATTTTATTAAATAAATTATCAAGAAATTATCATCCATTGGGTTAAAAATTTGATTCTTTAGTTATAGTCCTAGGTATGAGATGATTTCTATTTCATCCGTTAAAAAAAATTATGTCAAGATTAATTAACTATCTTCCCTATAAGAACATTCGACAACCAATCACTTTCTCTATCAGAACAGATGTCAATCAATTACCTTTCCTATCAGAACCGTTACTAATAAGTACAAATTCTCAAAATTTCAAATTCTCTGACGATATAATACTATGAACACTTATTCTCAAACAGATTAAGATTGTAGAAATCATACGATCGAATTCTACAGATTATTAAGTGGTCTTAACATTATTGACATGGTTCCGTCAAATGATCAGCGACAAGGGAATGTATGTTACCAAGACATGTACGCTTGGGGAACGCAGCCCGTCTTTACATCGTATATACTGATATACTGAATAGATATATACTGATTGATCAACGAAACTTCGTTAGCGTGATCTAGGCTTTGCAGTACGAATTAAATCACTTCTATATTATGTCTTGACTCGAGTGTTATTTTCGCTGATATACCGTTTACTCGATGCTAATTTGTAGCCACTACACACTCTTTACAAGACGTTTAAACAAGGACAGATGGTCTGTGATCTTTTATTTAATAATTTTAAGATATGAAGCTAATATTTTACACACATGTAAAACCTGCCGTTAGACAGACCAAGGCAGAGGTTTACGATAAGCAAGATACTTGACATTTCTTAAACACATTCATTGCTTCTAATATTGAAATAGAAAGAAAGAGAGGGAGGTAACTAAGAGTATTTAAAAATTACAAAAGATTCGTACCTAAACAAATCAGTTGAAAAATGTCTCATAAAACTAACGGATTTAAATGAAAAATTATCCATATTGCATTATATCATTTATGAATTCAAAATGGCCTCGTTTCTATTTGAAGATAAATTCTGTACTACACTTTTCATTAAAATATTACCAGAAAGACAGAACTAAATAGAATTGTATATCAACCAATTCAAAGAGAAATGCATAAAGAACAGTTTACCAATAAGAAATAACAACGATGATGTCATTTGAGTTTTCTAAAATAGCGGCTTTTAAGTTTATTCGCCATATTTTATCTCGCATCATTAAACATCACGATTATAATAAGTCAAAAGTCTATGTTTCGTGAAATGTCAACTAACTTAATGTTTTTAAAAGGCATTCTTTCCCTTTCATATTTAATTGTAATGAAAGAGAGGCAAAAACTAAATTTAATTTAAGAGCATGCCAGTTGATAAACAGAATCGCCACCGATAAATGTTAGAAAACAAATCTCATGATATTCTAATTTTTTCTACATGCCTTATATTTATGGAACACAACTGTCAAAGGCGGCACATACAGCCTCTAAACCAAGCAAACTTTTCTTGCACCGGCTTAATGTAAAGCGTCCTTTTAAGACAGTAACATTCATATTTATCATAGACTTATATAGATCGCATTATACATTTCCATGTAATTAAAAAAAATTAAAACTGATATCAAATCAATACCGTTAAATATGTTTTAATTGATTTATAAAAATAACATTTTATTTGTAAAAATGTAATTTAAATTTCCTAAACAAAGATTTAAAAAACGAAAGATAATCTCAAAAGTACTTAACCAACAATAAAATATACGATTTTGATTACTTTTAAAAGAAGAACATTCATTTTAAAAGTACAAGCGAAATCATCATGAAAAAGACGTCATGGTTAACATAAAGGTTCCTTGTTTTGTCTATGCTTTTTATTTTTAATCTGTAACCTGTCTTTCAGATCCGCTTTGCCAGCCAGAATCCATGGTGTTCGTATCACTATAACAATGGTGGTGGTTCGTTTTTAATATTTCCTCTTTGTCTTCCCTAACCGCTTCGTATTGAGAGTCAGGAGCTAAACACTTTGAAGTCTCAGGTTCGTTTGAGTATACTGTATCAGGTCTCTCTTCGTCAGACAGTAATGACTCTTCTGTATTAGGGGATAAGGGCGATAAATTCGATGGTGGGAAAAATTCTGGCTTCCCAGAATCAGAACTAGATTGCCTAGGGTGTTCTTTAGGAAGATTCTTAGGACTCGACCTGGGAACCCTTAAGGGACTTATGTGAGTCCTCATTTTGGGACTCCCTTCGATTCTGATGCTAGAATTCAAATCCGACATCCTTCTATCTTCAATTCTTGAATCGTTCAATCTATCAGACATTCGCTCTAGCCTAGAATCATTTAAACTCCGCTCACTCATTCGTGAATCATTCGCTCGTTCACTCAAGCGTGTTTCGTTTCTATCGCTAATTCTAGAGTCATTTAAATTGCCGATTCGCTCTCTTTCAATCCGTTCATTTCTCACTTCGTTCATGCGATCACATCTTGCTTCGTTGATTCGTTCACACCGACCTTCACTCATTCGTTCATTACGACTTTCACTCATTCGTTCACACATCCTCATAGAGTTGTTTAGCTGTTCTATTTGTTGTTCTGTCAACCGTAAACTGTTATTTAAATCTTGGCGAGTTTTTTCCTGGTTCTTCAAATGTTTCTCGTTCTGTCTAGGCCTTCGCTTAGATCCTACTTGGGGTTGTGGTCGCTGTTGCCTTGTCAGAGTGAATGACCCGGTGTCCGACTCTGATGTGGACTCGGGGTGATTCTCTATGGTTCCCACTAATGCTGACACGCTCGGGTTCATACAACAATCCGCCTGAAAAAGTAAAATTAAACGTCAAAAATGAGATTTTTGGTTTTTAATTGTCTATGAATTATTCATAATTATTTAAGGACGCGGAACACAAAGTCGTTAGCAACGTCTAGGTGTCTAATGTTATTAACGTTATATATGTATGTATGTTAAATATTATTTACTAAATAAAGATTATGTTACCAAGAATTTAGAGATTATGAGTGCTTTATAATTTTCTAAATATTACACTGTGAACTTAAATAAATATTGTGTGTGTGTACTCTAGGACGTAGACAAAAAATAAGCCTTTAAAAATAATATAAAGACATGGTCTCTACATAGATACGTACTTAGGATTTTTATATACGTATCATGATGATTGCTATGTATAAATTTATTATATACTTTTCTCGTATACTTCTACCACGTCTTATTGCTATATCATCTACCTTCACATGAAACAAATAATAATCACACCGTAGAAACAATTCTGAATCCTAAAAGACCACAGCATACAGTTCAAAATACCTTGACAGAGACATTGCAGCAACTCGATACGTCCGCGAAGTAAACCTCTGACTCGGCGTTCTGGTTACCGTTTCTGTGGCAGTCTTGCATTGAAGACCTTAAAAGAGGTACAAATATTAATTATACATAATTAAAATATTTAGCAAACCGCTAATATTTTGTAATAACTTTTGAAATATTTGTGGAACTCGTAATATAACGTTACGTTACGTTAGTAACTTTATCGTTATCTACTCAATACGCACTTTCATTTGATACCCATATTAAGGGGGTTGAGAAAATATACGCAGTCCGCCATCTTGGAGCGGCGGCCATATTGAAATTACTACAATATTGAAGTATCGCTCATTGTATTGCCACCAGAACTAAAGATGTATGCAAAACTTCCGCTCAATCAGATACCCTAAAATGGTCGAAAAATGATTTACAAATATCTGATGGACAACTTGCATAATCTTTAGATTTCTTTAGAAATAAGTAGTACCCTTGTACATTATCTCTGTCTAATATATTTAATAAATTGAGTGTATTTACATAAATTGTTAAGTAAATAAGTACATACATACTAATATCGTAACTAGAAAAAATCATTTCCTGAAAGCATGATCTCGCCCATGTCCTGAAAAGTCTTTGGTTCAATCCCTGCCTTAATCAAGTAAGAAATTATAACTATTTACCTTATGGGAGAGTGTTTGTCATTCTGGAAACCCAAATTTTCTTTGCCTTGTTTCTGACTAGAGTCTGTGCTCTGATCTGAAACTGAAAATAATTACAATTTTAATAATCAAGCATCTTTTGAAAAGTCAATCATATATTTGATTTTTTTTAATCAGAATAGATTAAAAAAGGAAAAAGTAGTCTTATATACAGGGTGGAAATTTAAGATTGGTCAAGAAGCACCTTGCACCTTGTTATTTTGCCGGCTGTCATTTTTTCCACGATTTCAAATTGCGATTAGAACAATGGAAAAAAATCCCAGGTAGCATTATAAAATGCCTTCACGCTGTTAAGTTCAGGTTCCCCACTGTTCTATCGCGAAGGCATAACTGACATACCAATGAGAAGGCAGTAATGTATGAACAATGAGGATAAATACTTTAAATTAATGTAACTTATTGTTTAAAAAGTTTGAATATTTCAGCACAAAAAAGTAATTTCTTAATTAAATCCTATTTACATGTTAATTCTAAGGAATTTCTATTACAAAATTAAAATATTAGATATAGCTAAAAAATATTGAAAACTATATAATTATTAAAATTACAATATTTCTCAGACTAATTAAGTTTAAGGTTGTGCTAAATAATAGGTGTGAGTAATATTTGCCCTATCAGGTTTCGGACCCGGCACCTCTGGGGTATTAACCATCCAATCAGATGGCCGTCAACGAGCTAAGTTATGAACTTAACTAACCTTTGCTACCGCTCTTCGAATGCAAGCACTCTATGGTAGCACTGTCCTCCATTCTGCAATCCCTATGAAGGTTTCCCGCACTCATTCCTAAGGATCTCTGACAGGATCTATACGGAACCAGATGCCCCCTTAAAGTATTGAATCTAGTTTCCGGAACTATATGCATTTCTGCTTGCATTCTAGCTAACTCATTCACATCACTAGGATACATCTGCAAATGTCCAATTTCCGCGTTAATTCTACTTAATTCAGGGTTCAATCTTGCCATTTCAGGGTTCAGTCTAACCATTTCCGGGTTTAATCTGGCCAAATCCGGGTTCATTCTAGCTAAGTCTGGGTTCAGTCTTGCCAATTCTGGATTTATTCTAGCCAATTCCGGGTTAATTCTGGTTAAGTCTGGGTTTATTCTGGCCAATTCAGAGCTCATTCTAGCTAAATCCTGGTTAATTCTGGACATCTCGGGCAAGTTTTGCGGTATGTAAGAGTTTCGGCATGTATGCGGTTGTATGTTATGATCATGTATGGAATTGCGGTGAGCCTCAATGTGGTGATGGTGAAGAAGTGTTGCAGCAGCTGGGTCTGGGTGATGAAGGTGATGCCTGAAAAAATATAATCAGTTAATATTACCTATTCAATCAAAGATAATGCTTCATATGCTTTCCTTTTATCCTTTTGTCCACTAAAACGAGTGTAAAAAGGAGCATGAAAGAAACTATTGTGTCAAAAGTATTGATATTATTTTAGAATCTAATTCTGCTTGGGTCATCGTCAAAATCTTTATAAAGTGCTTAAGGTGTTTTAGATGAGGTCTTTTTAAATAATTTAGATAACATTAACTTGACATAATTTTTCCATTCAAAGTACTGTCCATAGTAATTTCATCATGAATAATGATATATATAAAAATAAATTAATTTAAAAAAATAAAATAAAAAAAAAAAGAAATGTTTTATTTTGTTTTTTTACTACCTATAGCACACTAATTCTACAAAAAGTTGTTTATTGTGTTATTATTAAAATTAAAATAAATTACAATTCAATTACCTGCTACCACTTCTTCCTTGTGGACTGTAAGGCGGTGGTGGTCCCCAAACTCCAGTTTGAGCGTCATAACTCCCACTAGCCTCCCCAAAGCCCTCCTGATAGCTCGCCTGAGCGAACTGTTGATTCTGACTAAACTGCCCCAAATTCTGGCTCTGGCCGAACTGACCAACGTTCTGGCTTTGGCTAAACTGACCAAAATTCTGGCTTTGGCCAAATTGTGGATTCTGTCTGTGTAGGGTACTTGGAAAACGGTCTTCGTAGGTTTGAGGTGTTTGAACGTTAGTGTCAGTGTCGCAGAAGCCGTAAGCGCTGTCGCCTGATTGTGGTACTCCCATACGGCAACGAGAACTGGCGATTAAAATGATGTAAAATGTATAATAATGACACACAATTGTTTACATGATTGTAACTCAAAAGAGGAGCTCTTTGGCGTAGTGGTTCCAACGCTCCTGTTGCGATAACGAAAGCAAAGAAATTTTAGCCAAAGTTGGTTCCTGGTTGCGTTAATCAAGATTACCAAGACACGTTAAGGCGTTTGGGCGTTTGGGCGTTTGTCTCGTAACGTCAATCGCTTATACGCTGTATGATATAACGATGATGACTTAAAAGTTGACCAAATGGTCAATTCCCGTGTCCTTTTTGTCATTTTCGCTCAATAAGCTGATTAAAAACATTTTTCTTTCCACGATATTTTAAAATGCTTTTTTGTGGTTATATTTCACTTCACGTCATATGTTTTTCATATTCTATAAATGTGTCTAACAGAACAATAGGAATGATGACAATTTTTGACATTTTTCGTTCGACGAGTTATCGAAAGACAGCATGAATATTGAAATGGCAATATATTTTTTCTAAATCATGGAAACTAACTGAGATATAACAATTTGAATAGAACATTTTTGCCTCGCCCAAAACAAACGAGTAATGTGACGTCACACCGTGGTATTTTTTATGCATCGTGCTGTAACTCTGTTAGCAATATTAAACTTTATTTTAATGTTAAAGGTTTCACAGTAATAGTTATCTAATGATATTGGCTTTATTTATTTAATTATTTATTTTAAAAAAATGAACTTTTACACATAAGCTATCAAAATTATTATTGTTTCATACTATTTTTTCTCTTTATTTTGTATATTAAATAATCATAACAATTCCTGTCATCAACCCTATTACAGAAAGTTACCAATGAATATATAGAAGAGGTGCTACTAAATCCTTTTACTTACTTTTGGCTATTGCTCCTCGGCCATGGAAACCAACTCCATGCTGATGTTTTTCTTCCAGTACCAGGGTTAGGGGAGTACAAATTGCCAATGCGACCTGCAATTAATGAGAACACAATAGAAAATAAGTCCTTTCTGGAATTCATTTACAAAATGGCGGTCATCTGCATAATTGTCCAATCCAAATGGCGGATTTCCGTCTAATGTTAATAATAAATACTAATAATAAGTACTAATTTATAGACTCACTGTACTTATTAATGGGATCAAATGAAATAGTTAATCATTATTTTCATTCATCTCGTCCTATAACAATTAAGAACAAATATACGAAGCCATACCACCGATAGCCAGTGTAATTGTATACTTTATATGTTATGATATTATCATATCTATTTTAATATTTTAATTCTCCCAGTCCCTTGACTGAAATATACATTTTGTTTTTCTATCAGTTTAATAAATATACGCGCACGAAGCCGACTGAGAGGTTCATTCCCAACACTCTCTTTAGATGAAGGCGTTTAGATGATTCGCGTTCATCTAAATACCTCGATCACCTCTCATGGTATTTACATCTCATGTCGCCACAATATAGCACCAGTAGTAGTATCCAGTCATTTCTTGATATTGCTGGTGTCTATATGCGATGGTAGGCCATCTTACCTTCAGGGCTATCTGTAGTTTCCCATTTTCTGACATAAAAAATACAGTAGAAACACAACTTAGCCATTAAAGTGGCTTACTTAGCTTGATTAATAACTAAAATTTGAATATTATTGGAAACTTAACTTATAGAATTGATATTGTAAAAACATTTCTTGATCTATCTAAATAAATGAAATTTTTTTAAATACATTTAGTGTGGTCATAATACTAACCTGGCGCCCAAAACCTGTGCTGAAGACTGATGTCCCAAGCTTGAGTCGGATGGCATTGGGTACAACAACTACAATTGCTCTGAAAGGAAACAACTGTTATGAAAACTATTTTCTCCAACTTGTCTATATATATATTTAGATTGTTCAATTTTTACGTCATCAGCGATAATCAAACGTAAGTTAATTTGGTTTAAATAGTATAAACATTCTGATAATGTCTTTAAACAATTGTGGTTAAAGTATAATGACATGAATCACCTAAAATATTTGATTAAGGCTTGGAAGGTGTTGCGGACTGGCTGGTTGTATAAAACTCTGTTATAATTTTTGAATTTATATTTTGTATATTTTATATGCGCTATTGTTTTCAGTCGTTCAATATACACGTCGTAAGCGTCACATGGTGTTTTTATCCCAACAGAAGGTAAACAGAATTACCTGTACTGGTCTCCCAGTGGATGGTACGGCTTGACTAGTTGGCGGTCGATACAATGACCTGCATCGTAACTCCAGTTGTTCCCAGTACATCTTCTTACGTTCATGACTGAAACAAAACATGATAATAATTAAATTTATAAGTACCTAGGTACAATCTCAAGCCACCCCTCAATTCAATTCAATTCAATTCTTTATTTTGCGTTCCATAGTTACACAATATGAATCTTAAGACTATAAATGACACTATGGACCCTGTCGGGCACAACAAAATTTTAGGTTATACAGGAGAAAGGTAGATTTCAAGGTAGGTTTAAGTTAAGTGTTTAAATTTGTATAATGGTCCAATTCAAATATATGCATTCAAAATGCTAATTATCTAGGGATTGTTTGGAATTGTAAGTCAGTGTGTTTTTAAATGTAAGAAATAGATTTCATAGAATTTTTGATTTACAATTGTTTGGATGTCAGTAATATTAATATTAAATAATTAGAAATCATTATATCCTCTCTGGCGTTGATAAGTGGACATGAGAAGGTCACCCGTCTTCGTATACCTTAGGCACAACCCCGTACGTGGATGGCTCCCGCGCACTCGTGCACACAGGCTACCTCGTACTAGGGCGGATCTACCTAAGGACTTTTCGGTTTCAACCGAAGATCCCGTAAATATAAAGGACCCTCAGCACCCATTAGACTAATAAAAGAATTGGCAGCAAGAGAATGTAGAAACTCATATTAAATATTTTATATTAACCGTTTTTTTAACTACATCATTAAAGAAAACAGTGGACAATTAATTGCCCCACAAATTCACGATCCGCCCGTGGCCACGTCTGAGATTGCCCAGAGATTGGGCAATTTGTTTTTTGGCAGTCAGGTGTATTGCTTCGGAAGATCCCAGGTTACGCCTGCGTAGAGCAACGGGGTTATCGGAGAGTTTTAGAGAGTTTTATTATAATATTTATTGCTCCAGACGTTTTGATCAGACTCCGAGCTAATCGCACACATGGCTTACGCTAAGCCAATGATGGTTAGGTTCGTAAATGGATTTTTCCCAGAGAAAACAAAAACGAACTACGGAACCTAAATTGGGTATCCAACAAAGGTGAACTAACGGCTGGTGACGGCCACTTAAAAGAAAGAAGACGTATAGACAGACTGCCACTTTATTCAGACAGAGATATCAATATAGATTGATTAGATAGATTCCATTAAGTTAATAGTTTATAGCATGTCAGGAATGACAACTGAAAGTATTGCATCTAGTCTTGCTACATGTGGAAACTTGTAACCATATACTGTGAATCAGGCTGCTGCTCTTAATAATAAAAAATGTACCAATACAATGCATTATCACATAACCCTGGAAATTTCATGTGTACAAAAAAATAATCTATACATGCTGATATTTTCAACAATTTTAAACAGTTTTCAGTAGATCTTTTTAAAATATGAAACAGAAAATCAAACTAATACATTCAAAATCTTTTGAATGAGTCAAAAGTAGTGCTAGATTCGATTTTCTCTCAAGCTAGTTCAGTACGTACTTCTGCAGTCAGCCGCCATCGGAGACGTTCCTCCATATTGACAGCGTCCCGAAGCATTTTACTTGGGCGATTTAATTGTGTTATGTTATTATTGCCTATTTAAACATAAAGCTCGATAAAGATGTCAAAATATTTCGTAAAATTCAAATTAAAGCATTGATTTTGTGCCTTTTCTTATCGGGAATAAATAAAACTAGAGACGAACTTCGTTATATTATAGATAAAACTAAAGTAAAGTCATTTAAGTTGAATATTACCAACAGACAACATTAATCAACGACCATAAATGACAAATCGCTAAATAATCATCCATCGTACCTCAAAACTGTAATAAAACATAAAACTTATATCCATTAAAGCCTTCCAACAATCGCGTGACAACACTTCACGGTGAAATACGTCTGCGTCACCATAGCAACGACATTAGTGTCATAGTAACACCATATATTCACACTTACTACACGAAAACCAACCTTAACATGAAGGCTTAAGCAATAACTGGCATAGATTCAAATAATTTAATGTGTCAGAATATGCCACTTCAGTTTTAACCCGCAGTGCCCGCAGAAGGCTATTTTGATAATTTATTTACGAAGTTTTACAATGTTTCAAATACAACAGCGTAGCAGTATTAGTCAGAATTCAAGATCAGTGAGCCAATTGAATGATGCCGACGAACTAACCGATTCAGAATTGATTAAACAAATCGAAGAGTTGAAACAACAAATGAAGATTATTAGTATTGAAAATGAAATATTCGAAAGGACCATCATGAGGTTGGAGCCAGCACTGATGCATGGTATTCAACAAGCGTTGGATTACGCGAACAAATTGTCCAGTTTCTCATCATTAAACGTTGGAAGCTTTGTTAAATCACAAACGTCAAAATTCATGGGCCTAGACACTCTTACAAGTCCTTCAAAAATGCTGACGAGTTCATCGAAAATCTCCACCAGACGTGTAGAATCGTCCGCTAAAGTGGGTGGAACAATTATCTTTGGTATTGGTCCGAGAATTAACGTTCTAGAAAGATCTGAATTAGTATCTGCTGAGATGGAAATACTCGTTAATAATATGGAAAAAGCTAGAGCGAAGGCAGCTAAGCAGCATGCACTATTAAAGGCTCAGCTAGAAGAAATAGATGTAAGGGAAAATGATATAAAGAAGGCTAGCGAGATGTTTCAGCAGGAAGTTATTGTTGAAGGTTGGGATAAAATTGCTCATAGAATCCCAGCAGAAATTTGGATCAGGTATGGCTCGTAAATAAACATAGCCCTTCTTCACTGTGTTTAAACCAAAGCATGAAGATTATAATGCTACAGTTTATTATTATTTTTATATTTTTGTATGACAAAGGGTATCAATTCAATTTTAAACAGATACATACCTTTTACATCTTTTAACTTTTTGTACAATATCAATTTTTATTCAATTCATATCCCATTACACACAAAATCTTCCGATAGATGTATACTTTTTTCGAAGATTTAGCTTCTCCTATAAAACACCACAACTTATAAATTTAATCAGACCATGTGACTCCTAGCTAAAAGCAACAATAGTTTAATTAGTTCTTCTATTGCTTACAGATTCATGACAGAATGGGTAAAAATAACGGACAGCCAAATTGGAAAGCTCCGACTAAGAACCAGCACTTTAAACACACAGTTCAGTAAACTGAAAGGTCAGATCAAAGACAAAACGGAACTAAGCGAAAACCTACGTCCAGTTGACTTTGATAAACTCAAAATTGAGAATGACGAATGCATCGGAGTTATAGAAAAGAAGATCCAACAACTTGAGGATTTAAAAAAGATGACAGGAGAAGCAAATTTGAACCTAGCAATACATAAGAAGGCGATGATGGTACAGAACAATTATTTGTCGAACGTTTTGAAGAGCATCAGAGCGAGACAGGTGAAAACCGTTGAGTTGGATAAAGAGAGAGACATCATTAAAACGCAAGCTGATATTCTAGCTGTTAAACTTGAAGACGTTAGAAAAGTCAGGCTGGCTTATGAAGCACCAGATATAATGGATTATGTTCACGTGAAATCAGAGGTAACAGATTTGAAACACAGTATAAAGGTGCTGGAGAACAGAGTGCATATTCAGCAAATCGCTTTGACGTCGCTCAATAAGAAATTAAATTTAATATTAAATCAGTAACTGTGTAACTGTATACAGGAATTTGTTTGATGTGTTCAATTTATTATATTATTAGAATAAATCATATTATTAGATCTGATTTAGATTTGTTATACATTCTAGGTGGCGTTTTATGACACTTTTATCACAAAATTTGTAGACATATTCGTGGACAGTTCACAATATCCTATTAAAGTAACGAGTTTTGCGCGTTTAAAAATTGAGGGTCGCTATTTAAATAGGACATCTAAATTATCGTTAGTTAACAAAATTCAGCTGATCCGATACTTGGAAGATCATTCCTAAATAAATGATTGGCAGAATTGTTTTCGGCCGAAGTGGTGAACATACAATAATTAGCTTATTACGACGGCACATACTATCTCTATATTTATATATCTCTCTCACTGTTTAATAGTAAAAGGGAAGCCAGAATAAGAACTTTTTGCATCTTGTTTTAAGATTTTTGGTACTGGCGAGGTCGATTGGGTGCTGTAAATTTTATTTCGTATGTTTGTTTAAATTAAGTTTTTTTTAGTGAATTTAAAGTTTCATGCCAAAAAGGATCATTTCATCTTTCAATATATGAAATACATAATTCATCTGACCTACGTGAGATTACCATTCATTTGTAGGGTAAGTTCATTTTTTTAGGAATTCAAATGCATGGCTTATAAATAACGCCCATGTAAATATTATAAAGGGAATCAACAGACTTGACTTACCTCAACAGTTGATACGCCAGCATACTGCTGAAGATGCAGACGAGAACGGCGCTCACTGACAACGCGAAAACTCCCCTCAAACACCAATACAGTGCCCCGTGGACCACGTCACAGCTGGTCACGCCTTCGAAGACGCAACGGACCCCTACAACAAATATAAATTATATATTCAAATTTAATACAGCTATACCTATTAAAAACTATAGAAATAGAAATTCAGAAAATTTATTATAATTATCAAATATTGAGTCAGGGTTACACAACTAATAATTTTAATTTTTTGTCTGTCTGTCTGTCTGTGCGCGATAATTTCCTAAACTACTAAACGGATATTGATGCGGTTTTGAAAATCAAAATATTTATTTCAGACATTGTCCATAATTCTTACAATTTAAAAGTACAAAAAAAATCAATTTAACCCAAAAAAATTAATTAAAATTGATTCTATTTACAATTAAAAAAAGAAATACAAAAATGAATAATATAAAGTAATGAATTACAAATGAAATTCTACAATATTATTTGCCCATATATATAATAAAAGTCAAAGTCAAAGTCGAAATATCTTTCTTTAAATAGACTCATTTACTAAGTTCTTTTAAATAGTTATAGAATAGAGGATGATGATCGTGCACCATCGGTAGTCCCACTGCCAAGCTAAAACGTTCAGGACTCTATTGGTACTGCTCCTAAAATGATAGAGCAGGGAGGACCTTTTTCTTTGACTAACAGATGCAGCTTCCCTGAGCATCGTTTAGGCTTTATTTATTTATTTAACAATTTATGTACACACAAAGACAATTAAAAGGACACAACAATTCTGTTGTGTCCTTTTATTAGAGAATTGTACAAAGGTAGAATAGAATAGAATAGAATATATCTTCAGTGTACATCAACCAATTCAAAAAGAGAAACACAAAAAAACTTGTAACTAATTTTATACAAAGGGCGCTAAAAGCAATCTCTTCCAGGTAACTTTAGGATGGACAGGATTCAAGATAAAGTACTTGAGGGAAGTTGGCGACGTATAACGAATATATAATAACATAATCCATACATGATAAAACTTATTACATACAAATAATAATTATATATATAGGTACTTACTCAATGATAGCATATATACACTACATAATACATAATTATATAAATATATATCCACTAAAATACATATAATCACAGACTACTAAGGAGATGCAGTATCAAAGGTACTGCTTATTTCTATAAGAAATCTCTTCCAAAAGCTCCATATATGGGAAAAGTGTCATCGAAAGATAGAGGGGCGTGTACCAATACTAATATAATTATACATAAAAATAATATATATCATATTTACCTAACACGTATATATATATACAAATCATCATCATCTTTCATCAAAATTAATTATCAGGTTATAGTCATTTATATTGTATTTTCTTAGAAGCAACCCTGTTTTTGAGTTTGGCCCTAATAAAACTGTTTGCTAGGACGGCGGAAAATAAAAAAATAAAAAAAAACCTGTATGTCAACAAAACTGACTTGTATGACATTTAGTCGCCAATGTAAAAAGTACTTTTTTTTTAATATATATAAAGCACAGCAAATGACTCGACACCACCTGATGATAAGCATTAGTCGAGTCCACATGTGAAGATAGCTAGTGAAGCACTTTTGTAGAAAATGAGAATAGTGTTGGATAGGACTTCAAAGATAGATTGCAAACATAACCTCAACCTTCAAATGAGGCGAGGTGTACCTGTTGAAGTTGGTCAATACGGTTCAAATTCCAATACACATTAGGCTTTTGATGTGACGAATAATGCAACTAAATTAAATGCAGTGCCTCGCTCGATGCGACTATACACGTAGCCTACATATTGATAATGGCAAATTTTACTGACACGAAACATTATTATACAATAAGATTTAAAAAAGTAATGAAGTAATATTTCCTTAAAAGATTTTTGAAAATTCGCCTGCTTGAGCCGGGTATTGAACAGGTGAAATGTGAAAATTATTAGCTGGAGCACCGTTTTTTTTTTTAAATAATATTGCGTAGTTCTTTATTATATTTTAACAAGACAGTGCTCTGTGCTTGCATCTATAGCTTGACCGGTGACATCGCTAAGGTTAACGTTATTTCGCTTCAGTAAAGACAACTTAACAAATTACTATACATTGTTAGATAACCTAAATATGTCAATTTAAATTTAACGTTTAATAATATCCTATGAGTTTATTTGACGATGGAACTCGATAGTTATAACTACCTAATTGCTCAAACACAACACTATATAACTAAAAGTATTTTGATTGTAAAATTATGTTACCATCATCGTCACTAGTTCTGTGGTGAGTGTCAAACGGCATTGAGTAACAGGTGCAGGTTCGAGTCTGAATCGTGTAGTCGCAGAACTTGAGGGTTTGGAGTCTGTAACAATGGGACAATATCATCATGATTAGCTTATATACGTCACACTGCTGGGCCTTCCTATCAAGCTCGAGACAATTTGTTTGAAATAAGCACATGAAAAGATTATTATCAGTACAAAAAATATTTATGGTATAACAATATACGATTCCTTGACAAAACCTTGTAAAAACATAATTTCATATGAACCTACCCAACTCCATCTCTTCTAAATTTATGTCGCAATATACAAACCTAAACATAATCCCCTTAAAGTGTAGCTCATGATTAAAATGTTACCACATTGAACTGTTTTACAAGTACTAATTGACCCATCCAGGGACCAACCATGGCAATAGTTGCATTGTTTTAGTTATTGAAACCAGAGCGTTAGAACCACCGCCAACGAGTTCGTCAGTGTGTGTGTATTGCTAATTAAATATTAATATTAATCGTGTCAAACATCTATCGCGGCAGGTCAGACGGACCTGACTTTGCATGTTTGATTTTCATTATGCCATATTTATTACCTATAGATTCTAGATTATAATCTGTGGCAACATTCTATGGTTACAATAGTAATCTTTAATAATAAGTAATCTGCGAAGATGTACCTCCCATTGTGAGGTGATATAATTCGATTTGAATGTCTAAAATGACTTTTAATGTGAGAAGGATCATTACATTGTCTGTCTTGACTTCTTAACACTAGATATACCAGCGATTTGAATATATGTCAACAACAAAAATTATATTTGTTACTAATGTATATAAAATAACGTTAAGTTTATTAAACGTACTCTCTAATTATAGCTACAAAAGTCATAACATCATTTCTGAAAAAAAATGTGTAATATAGTAGGAATTTTGAATTGAAATTGCACGACCAGTCTAAATGACTGGTTTGGTAAATCTATTGTTAAATAGTTTTTTTGAAATGAAATAAATGATTTGTATGGAAATGAAGAAACTGTCGTATATTATCCTTTTATAAATATTACCTGTACATAATAATTTCGATATTTCTCGTCAGGCTTCCAGCGACGACTGATATTTTTTTTTTTTTTTTTTAATGCATTGATAGACTATTTTATTTATATGTAGACGTGTTCATTAGTTAATTAGAACGGAAGTTAAAATGACTAAACAAATATAAAGGTTAACTATATTATTTTTTAGAATTGTAGATAACTATTTTGGTCAAAGAAGTTTAGTGAATCTAAGTTATTTTTTATGATAGGTTGTTTGTTATTTCTTAAGAATAAAAAGTCAAGTGTATAGATATCTCACTCACTTGTTCATATGTATGACAGTTGTAGTTATAGTGACTAAAACACAAGTCAAAGCGCACACGAGACAGCAAACACCGACCACTTTGATCTGAAATAGAAGTAATCTTTGATTGTTGGTAGGGCTAGGGGTAAGATTAATCTTGAATTGCCCAAGTAACTCTAGGCAATCTCCATTGGCGCGAAGCCCAGTTATAAGGCTGGACTGCCTGGAGGTGACCTGGTGAATTGCTCGTGCAGAACCCAGGTTACCCCCGTGAATTGCAAAGTTACTGGGGAGTTTTAGTGTGTATTCTCAGTGCTCTATTGAGGTACTGAGTGAGCCGTCGCCCGTCGCTTAGCCAGTGGCGGGTAGGTCCGTAATTGGAGTCCTCCTCGTAAAAAAGGCTTAATCTAAGACAGCCTGGCTTGCTACCAATGTCTTACCTAAGTCTGCCGCCATAACAATAAAGCTAACATCATTGTTACGTTCCGGCAGTTGGAGGTGCGATAGCCCGTTCCTCTGTAGTTAAGAATCGGGATGCTAACTTCCATCTTCCTCGGTCTTATGTTCACCATTTACCATCAGGTGAGATGAAGGCCAAGAACTACCCCGTTAAATTTATAATAATGAAAACTTATTTGTCCTACCAAACATTACATTAAATATTTTTAGATCATATGTGAAGTACACACAAAACTCTCGAAATACATAATCCATTTTGGGCCAATAGCGATTAAGAATGTAGAAGTTTTGGAAAATTTAATTTTAATTTAATTTGTTCTTTATGTATCTAAAAGTTAGCGCTACTATTTTTTTTAAAACGAAAATGAAAATAAAGTATGCATTTATAATTATTATAATCTTATCAACTCATGACTACAGATCTCACACGGAACACATACAGTTTTAAGGCCATTACAACACCACGCTGGCCCAATGTTGACTGATGATTGAAACCGGATAACAACCTCCTCTTAATGATCTAGTTCTTTTTTAAATACACTATTGTGTAAAGAAGAAGCACAAGAATTTTAACTGATACAGCCATTTAGAGTCCAGCGGCGGCGGTTTGTAAACCACTAAATTGTATACATTTCCAAGTCAAGTGATGAAATAACTACTAAATAAATTCTTTTCAAACATGCTTAAAAATTTGAATATTATTTTGACTACCTTCTTCGAGATAAAGCTAAATTGCCGTATTGGGAATATCTCTGCCTGTATATGGCGTGTAATTTAAAAATGGAACCATCTTTTATTCCGAAAGATGGCAACCAAGGAGGTAATTTATCAAAGGTTTTATTTAAATTTCGAACTGGCTTACAAATGGAAAGCTGTTTGTTTAAAAAAAAATGGAACACTGGGGCGTTTATCTTATTTAAAAACATAATCTTACATTACTTTTGTTAACTTTTTACGTAATAAAAAATTAAAAACTAAAAAGAAATTGTTAAGACATACTTTTCTTACCATATAGCTGTACCGATTGCGGCGCCGCGCTAAACTCATGATGCAGACGCCAGTCAGCACCAACTATAACAAAACAGATATTATTTAACACAATTAATTATTTATCTATTTCATTAACCTACCTTGCCGTGAAAATATGTTGACGCACTACTTTTATCCTATATACTATCAACTATTTCAGTGTCGCTAACTTGAGATTACGCCTAAAACTAGTCTTGATACCTCAGTAATCTGTGCATATCACTTTGTATGCATCACTTAAAGGTCTTAGTTACCAGGCCAAATAATTGGAAAAAAAAATGCATCACTTATTAATAAATGTACATAATTATATATTATTATATTTATTTTTATAACACCGTACAGAAAAACTTTCTTGTGCATCAAGTAACAGATTTAAGAAAAATAAGCGACCCTACGTCATTTATGAAGGGATTTAGCTTGTCTCTTGCCTTTCTGGTATGAGAAGAATTAGCATTTCCAGAATTTCAGCGCAGCAGTAGTACTAAGTAATTTCTTGATATAGCTGGTGTTAGCTGGGTTAAATCTTATCATCATGGGGACCAACTGCTTTTTTGATATTTAAGCAAATCACTGTTAGTAATAATAATAGAAATACAAGCATGTAACATAATACAAAAGAATTCAAAAATATCTCATTTTCGAAATCATATCATATTCGAAAGCAGTTAGCTCCAATTAAAGAGTATGTATGATACGTACTTATTATATAAAGTTTAACAATGTATTGTAATCATTTTTATTATTTCATATATTATTTATTTGTATTTATTCACTTATATATTTATACTATTTACGTATTTATGTATTTATACTTATATATTTATATTATGTATCATGTGATAGTAAATATATATGTATTATAGTGGTTATTTAGTGTTAATGTATCGTATTTTAATTTATTTACGATAATTATTTTTCTCTCTTACATTTAAAAAGGCGTGTATGGCGATACATGCCTTTTTACTATTTCTACTGGTGGACTGGTAGAAAATGTCTTAGGCATTAAATCCGCCAATTGTGCTTTTGTGGAATGAAGAATAAATAAAATAAATAACGCTTAACATGTCTGTCCATCCGCATTTGCCTCAAGGCACTGCAATCGGAATTGTATTAGGACAACGTATTTTAATAAACACTAAAATCCGCCCGCGGCTGCACCTGCGTGGAGTTCTGTCTGTCACAAACAATGTATATATTAATATACAATATTTATGTTTTGTTGTTTTAAAACGTTTTTTTATAAAGAATATTTTTCTTACTGTTGTCACTTAACAGTTGTCATGTCAACAATTCACGATGAACAAAGAGTTTTTAGATTATGTAGTGTTTAGGCAAGTCTCGTAGGACGCATGATATTTGCCTACCTATATCTGCCTAGCTACCTGACCCGCTCATTTCAGTACGTTAACCCCCACCAATCAACGAGTTCCTTCCCGACGTTGCCCTAGTTGTCCCGTTTTCTGTGCTCATCAGTGCTATCCTAGTGCCATCAGTGTTGTGCCTACCAAGTGAGACCCGGGATACACCTAGATACCTGTATCGGCGAGAGGGTAACGTACCTAGATATACCTACCTATACAATAAACTAACTTAGCCCAGCACCTTCCCTAAACATGTAGATTCATTGGTAATATACAGAAAATGCTTGTTCGCATAAAACTAAGTGATGTTGATTTATATGACTTGTCAAAAATTTTTATTGTAATGTTTTGATTATGGTTAGATTCGTTACCCACACAGTTAATGAAGTGAAGCTATTATCATGTCTTTGATGTTACAATGACAACCCAATTCTATTCGCATTAAGTTTCTCACCATAGCGGCCGGTACAGCAGCGGGCACCGTCTCCAGGTGTTGCGGGGAAGCTGTATAAGCCCGTAACAGGATATGCTGGGCGGCAAGCAGCCCGCCCAGGGCCGCTGCAAGGGCGCCGCAGCCGACGCACCACCACGCATACTTGCGACGGCGACAACTGGTATCATTATTGCAACCGACTGCCGCTGAAAATAACATTGATAACGTGTCAAAGTCAAAGTCAAAGTCAAAATTTTATTATACTATTTATTCAACTTTGGTACATAAATATTGATTACCAATCTAAAGCCATCTGTTAAACTTCTTATTAATGGAAACAAAACAAAGCAGTATTTTATGAAAATTATGACCAATTGGGATTTGACGTTAAGGACATTGAACATAAATCTATCTATAGACAGAGTAAATGAGAATAATCGTGTCGGTCTCACATACTGTAATAGACCACAGTGTCTATCTCTCTCTCTCTCCATTTTGACATATTCTATAATAAGGACAATATAATTTTTATTCTTCTTCTTATGATATATATAAAAATGAATTCGTTATTCTCACTTAAACTCAAGAACGGCTTGACATATTTGAATAATTATTATTGTTTTATTCGCTTTGATTCAGGGGTGGTTTCAAAATAAAAAGTTACAAAATCCTAGAGCAAAGCTTAAACATATACGACTGGGAATTGGTTATTTAGTATGGAAAATATTCTAAATGAGCAAAACATTAAAACTGTCATTTCTTGCATCGCTACTTCGAGTTTATAGTTTCTTATGATAGATGGCGTTGGTGGTAGTTTGAAGGTGATACAAAGTTCACGAAGTTTAGTATAATTATTAAATTTGAACACAATATTACGTGTCGGAAAGGCAGAATCCATATATTCAGCCATCTGAACTACTTTAACATATAAATACATAGTGTTCCGGTATTATAATTAAGTAATCTTATTACGTTAATAATAAGAGAGGTACAAAAGTCATTTTGTGGCTTTCAATACACGTAATATGTAATACCACTTGAACTTGTATTCGCAATAAATAAACTTGTTTTTTTTCCTTTTTTCAATACGTCATTTTAATAAGTTTTTTTTTAAGTTAAGCTATATTAGTGTTGTGAGAATATTTTTTTACTATTTGCCGTGTTTAAGGTTGGAACTATCAAAGTGCTTATTAAAAATTGTAACTTTAAACAACGTGTTTACAGAACATTCTAAATTAATTTTTCAAACTTTTAAAAAGTTACCGAAATATGGCGGCGGCGGAACATAGTGCTGTGCCACATCTGCGGCAATCGTCGACTGTGGTGTCGACACTTGGTATTGCACTACTTGCATCACTTGCATTTCCAACCAATTTCACTATTTAAAGTCAGAATTGCACCGAATCAAACATTCACACCACAAGTCCGAAGGAACGCCATTGCTATTTATACTTCAAATATTTACGCACTTAATGCACTTAAAAACTTTCAAACGACGCGCCATTTTTATAAAATCGATATTTATACCACGCAACTCATACTTAATAGAACAATGACCACTTTTACACCACAATAACAATTATGAGATCCAGTATCACTCCACGGTAGAACACAAATTAATATTAATTGCACAAAAAGGATAAAACTATTCCATTTTTTAAACGGCTGCAATTATTTTGTGACGGATTAATTCGCGACGCCCATTTGTTTTTATTTACATTTTTTACTTTGTAATCGGCACTGCACACAATTTGCATAACGAACTAACTGTTAAAATGTAAGATTTTGATTTTAGAATGGTGTAACACCGCAAGAAATCTGTTACATTGTTAATTTACAGAGGTTTACAAAACTAGGTTATATTTTAACAATGGCCGTGGCCCGCGCAGACTCAATGGGTACTTCATTGGGCACAGGTAAAGAGGCCGTGAATTAGACATTTCGGATGTGACTTATGGATTTTGCCGCGAAAACTTTGCCATAGATTTAAAATGGATGTATCAAAGAGTTTCTAAGGCTTTGTTAGCCTCCTTGGAATAAATACAGCAGGTAGATATCATAGAGATGTATAGCTTTTACATAAAAAAAAACAACAATAGCATTTAACCATTGTAACAGTTCTGTGAGGTTTTGTGGGAATGTTTTTTGCGTAACATACGACTTTTCAGCTATTATACAGTCCTGAAAGATTTCAAATAAAAATGACATAAAATACATTTTTTTAAGCATTGGCCTATTTGTGACAGACTGGCGAAACTATTTAGGAAAATATATTAGAAGCCTTTGTATTTAATGTTCAATATCCTACCTTTTATTACATTTACTATGCACCAACCATTCTATTTAGAAAATTATAAGACTGCGTGAAAAAAGTCTTTCATATCCAATATTCTATGTGAGTTAGTATTGATTCAACTTCAGAATTAATACATTTTGATAAATATTTACTAGGTACAATTCCTATGCTTAGTACCCAACAATCGAAGTTTCACATGATAATTAGATATTCTATTATTAGAAATAAGTTGATTCAAAAAACCAAGTATCTCAAAATAATGGGTTATGAATACAAATAATTTTATCACATTTTCCATACAAAATCATCTGTAAACTTTTCGCTTTAGCATTAAAAAGTCATATTTGGCTTTGCATCTGTAGATCCATGTTATTTCTAGGGATTTACGTATAAACTTATAGTAGTTAACGCAAATTGCGCCTTAACAACTTAGAAATTCAGTCACTCACTATTATTTCGCCTGTTTGTAGCAGTTAGAACACTGGTTGGCGGTCGAGGGGGTAACGCTGGAGGGGTGTCAGTTTTCGCCGGAGGGGGAGGGCCGGGATCGTCTGCGCATGCGTACTGCACTGAAGACGGCTTGCATGTGCAAGCCACTTGGTACTGTAATATTAAAAAAATAAATTTAAACTACACAACAAATTATTGATAGAGTATCCTCGTCGAAATTCAAGTTTTATTTAGATGATTCGACTTGTTTATATATCATTTTTATTACATGCCTTTTACTTTTAAGAATATGGGCCCGTTCAAAAGTGGAGTGGTATCTTATGGGCGGATAAGCACCTCCACATAGAAAATATCCACCTTGGACAACATATATATTTACATTTATAGGATAATCAACAGATCAGTGTAAATGTACGCAGACGTCACGGATATATATATATATAAATCCGTGACGTCTGCGTACCTCACTTTCTTCATAGTTCAATAAAAAACCCATTGATAATTTTATCCATGCTGCTTCGCTTGTTCTTCACTGTTTAGTCGACGGTCGTCAAGTTTCTGACGATTCAGCTGACATTCTTTTAACGTAATATTGCTTAATTTTCCTCTCTTGCAATCCAATTCAATATAAAAACTATAACTTGACCGTTAGGATCGTCAAGTCAGTTGAAACTTAAACGAACCATACACTTTTGACTTATTTGAATCGGGATATTTAATAAATAAAGTAAATATGAATAAAAGTAATTATGACGCGTCATATATTGCTTTTGTAATAACTTATAATGTTTAGTAATATTTAAACAACATTTGTGTCTTTTATAATACATTATTTTGATTTACAAACTATTCTATTCTGTAGTTCTGTACCTTATGCAAGTCGGAAGTGACAGAGGCGCTAGTGTCGCATTCGGGACACGCTTCCGGTGCCGGCGAGCTGCGCGCTGACGTCACATCCGCCAACGACATCTCGCGGGAGTTTCTCGAACTACTGTAATAGAAAGGCAATCCAATGAAAAATAATAATAACAATTTAAAAACATTCGTACGAGTGTTATAGTTATAGGAAGACAAAGAAGCGGTAAGGTGTAACTAGTCAGATATACAATCCAGACATTATTGTTTTTAAATGGCTTCGAGTCACTCAATAAATGAATGCAGAAGCAGCCAGTTAACTGTACAAACTTAACTCAAAAGTCGGAATAACTTAATTCTTAAAAATTAAAATAGAATGTAACTTTGAAGAATTCTGAGTCTTGGATTACTTGATAGAAAAAAAAAACAAATTATATATACTCAGAAAACTTGTAAAACAACAAATGTAAGCTACAATGTTTCGATACGGTTAAAAATACAGTGATTCATATCCCTACCTCTCATACCCTAGACAAAACCGTTAATTGGAAAAAGTCCGTTTACTCTATGTCAACTTTACCGCCAACACTTTTATAACAACTTTAAAGCGAGAACAATAGAGTTGATATTAAATATGCAAAGGGTTTAGCATAAACAATATGGTATCAACAGCTGTCATCCGGTAGTTTTCAGCCAGCTGTTTCTTTTGACAAATGAAGGAGGCTGCATAAGATTAAAGCTATTTAACCTCGTTTTAATAATTCGTCTTTAGAACCGTCCTTCAAAGAAATAAAAAAGGTGCTTATGCGAATATACAAAGGTATTGTTTATTGAGTTGCCGTTAGTATTGTTTTGAGTTATTGCTTTATTCAAAATAAATTATTATCTAGAAATTATCGGTAGTGCTTTTGATGTTAAAAACAAAGCCGCTTTAACTACCTTACCTTTACTACCTTTTATAAAAACGAAAATAAAAGACAAGAAAGTTCTGGCTGAAAAAAACACAACGTTAATAGTCTCCTTTGCCTTTCTCATGAGTCTATCGCCCTGGAGATTTTCTTCATGGCTCGTGCGCCCTAGAGACTCTAAGACACCCCTGGAGGTGTTGCCTGTCGATTACAAATCCGTCAGTCCCCCTTGCAATATATAATTTATTTATGTATTTTAAACTATTTACTCAAACTCATAAAAGAACAATATAAAACCTCAAAAGGCTAACTATTACAACAACCCATTACCAAACGTTCTCCATTAAAAAGTGGTAAGAGTCGAATTACAGACATAGTGCAGATGTAATAACAGTATTTTGTACTCTCAATGGCGGAAGACGTGAATGTGACAGATTTTCGCTTCAAATAGGCATTTACAGTGATCTGTAGCTAGAGTGCAATAAAACAGAACCGTCTCAATCATATTTGTAGACAGCTGACTGTATCCAAACGCCTCAGTTGTAAGTATTGGAAACAACTTCTTGTGTATATTGAATTTTTAAGCTAAACTCAACGTACAATCGAAACGTCTATATCAACTATAAACATAAGTTTGTCGAGTTTCAATCGTTATAGAATAAAATAGAATTTTTTACATCAGCAAATTCAAAAAGAGAAATACATAGGGAATATTTAACTAATACATAATCTATATTTATTAATGCATATTCTACATTTGCGTTAAAATTTTGTTTTGTTACAATAGCTCTTTGTAAAAGATAAATGACGTCAATGATCGTTTGTCCTTTTCTGATCAGATTCTAATGAAAGGGCAGCACTAAATTCAAATTTAATTTTAGTTCTTGCCAATCAGACTAGGATATATTGCTGTCTTCGCTTGAACTATGCCAGTGAACGATTGAATGATTCGCCGCGGTCATCGCCCCTGCGTGTTGTCAACTCATCGTTTTGTTTTTGACGTGGGAAATGATGGAGCTACGAATCGCCGGCGCATCGTACTATACTAGCTTGAGTCAAATAACTTACTAGAAATTGTTATAGTTTCAAATTGATCGTGCCGAAATCTAAGTCTTAAACCTGGGTGCCTGGACACACCGGTCCAAAAACGGAAGTCCGGCAACGAAAGTGCTGACGAGCTTGCAAGGAAAGGGTCCGGGGAAAACATTATTGGACCCGAACCCTGCGTTGGAATCTCGTACAGTACGGTGCGAATGGCATTCAGGAAGTATGAGAGGAAGCAATTAGAAGAATGGGATAGGATTGCCTCTCTCGCACACTCCAAACGATTCATGTATCCATTTGGAGATCCAAAGAAAGCGATTTGGCGTGGCTTAAGTGGTGCTATTACTGGCCACTATAGCACTAATTTCATGTTGTCTAAGATGAAACTTGTTGGGTCGCCTGTAGGGCCTGTGGGGAGCACCCCAAACAAATGGAACATATCCTATGTAACTGTGATGCTCTTGCTAGGAAAAGAATGAGTCTCTTTGGACTGGGCTATCCCAGTCCTGAAGATATAAGGCTGCTGACTCCGGGTGTACTTAGTAAGTACATCTTGGTGGTATTCCAGGACAGCGGTCATTAGGAACAAAAGATTCCATTGGGTCGACGTGCTCCGGGAGTAATACTGGCTCTACATCAAGATAAGATAAGTCTTAAACCTCATTTACAGCGTGCCCAGTAGAAGTTGGATAATGATGGTAATATATTCTACTATTTATTACCATCGGCAAGTAGCCCATATATTGCGTAAACGATCTTTTTGCTTGTAGATGACATTCTTAAACAATAATTAAAATATTCGCCTCTCTTTCATTTAAATTGTATATGAAAACGTTTAGAAATGCCAAGTTTGTTGAAGAGCCAAGCTTTTTTGGCTTATTTTAATCGAAATGATTTATTATGAGTGTTAAAGCAAATATGCCTAAAAGCCGCCATTTTAAAAACGTCAAATGACGTCACCGATCGTCTTATCTTTTTCAAGTAAGATTGTAATTAAAGATCAGTACAGAACACAATTTAACTTTAGTACGTGCACAACAAAGTCGAGGCCATTGACAGGGAAGCGTTAATAAGAATTTAGGATGACATTAGGATAAATAAACGTAAAACAATACATTTTTATTTAACAACCTATAATAAACATTTATTTTCATAAAATCAAATAAATACAAAATCATCAAATAAATACAAGCACATACCAAGCACACACACCGTACACACTACTGCATATAGACTGTATATATAAACCATCATATAGCGGCATGCGTCGCCACGCCAGAAATCGGTTTTACGTGCGGCTATAGATGTTTCACATCAAAAAACAGCGAACTGTCTTATGGCGAGGTTTTCCAAGAACCAAGGCAATGTTAGGAATAACTTGGCTACGAGCCAAAAGATGCCTGCTATATTGCCTGCCATTATTTAATATCTAGCCTTCTTGATCAGGCTGTATGGGAGCATTATAATGTTTAAGCAGCGAATAATTTATAAATCACGTTGCTAGTTTATGGTGACAGGTCCACTCCTATCTGCCGGCCAATTCGCTTATTCATTTTTATAATCAAATCCACCACCCTAAAATTGTTTGTCTATTGGTTCGTTACAAGGCTAGTGTTATAAATTAGCCTCTTTCCTAATAATCTATATTAATAAGTATAAGGACATTACTGTCATTTTGTTACCTTAGAAACTCTATGTTTATTTTTTTCCTATGGAGTAAATAAAATATGGTATTTTTACGTTAATATATGATTTATTATTCAACAGTTAGTTTCACAATGACATTGTAGTGAAATCCTTGTAATTAACTCGTATACCACTTTAATGAGGTTGGCAACAAACAGCTCATGTAGATGGCACTTAATCTGTACTTAAAAGATCGTTTGAAAATAAAAGTAACTTTTTTCGTAATATTTATTTATTTCACCTTCAATATTGATGAAAAAAAAAATGATAAAAATTTAGATCATAGTAACTACCTTAGTTCAAAGCAAAATTAAACCGATTTGAAAAGCTTTTAACCTTTCTATCCTAACCTTTTTTTTTCATTACGGCTAACCTTTTTTTTTCTAAAAATAAAAGTATCCAACATTTGATTATCTCTTCAGTACATCCTTCATATTTTGAGTATTTATTGTACCACAGTGGTATAACAGTATTATTTTACCTCATTTATTTACCAACTTACGATAAAAAAAACTTTAAACACGCTTGCAATCGCATAAAGAGATATTTATAAGATTAATAAATCATTTTCATCAAATTGAGCCCGTAATATCCAAGAAGATTTATTCGAATACAACTTTTAATTAATAACAGTGGTTTTTCATTTTTTGAAGGTTATCTGAAGAAAATTTGTAACTTAAATTTTTAGGGTCGATTGATTCTAAGTCGTTCGCCGCATCATTCTAAGGCGAAATTTAATTTAAATAAAAATAAACTTCGCTTAGTTATAATTGAACTAACGTACGCAGCGCTACTTTCGACAGTTGCCAACCTATATTAGCAAGTTTAAGGTTAAAGTGTGTTATTTAACCTCAAAATTTACTTGTGTTTTGTTTACGAGCAAATGACAAATGCATTATGCAGATTAGAAAGAATATGTCTAAAGAAAAATAAAGATCATAACCGATCGTCTTTTTTCGGACCAACTCGATCATTCTCGGAACAAGATGCCTCGGGCGATCGAGTCGCCATAGAAAATGGGCGCCAAAATAAATAAAATGCCTTTATATGCATTTTATTTATTTTGGTAATATTCGCGATTTTAATTTAAATACTTATGTATTTAAATTAAAATCGCGAATATCTCCAGTAAATATTCGCAATCGCATTACTGAAATAAATAATAAAGTTCAATAAATAAATAACCAAATTCATTACATCGCTAGAGCAGCGGGATCATTAGTAAAACAATGTAAAAGAAAAAGTTTCCAATAAGCAAATTGACGCTAATTCTTATGACTTCAACTCAAAATCTTTTAAATAACTTAAAATTACTCAATCGTGAACTCCCTTACTAAAAGGACTCGGAACTAGTCTTGTTATGCATCCGAAGCCACAGCGAGACATTGACCCCGTTGCTATCGTTAAGGCCACTCGTTAACACCTACCAAAGAGGGCAAATTGAGGGTTAGAAAAAAAAGAAATTGTCTATGATTTTTAGACGGCTTTCTCTCGAGTAAAAGAAATTCTTGTAGTATTGATTAAAGTAAACGTAGAAAATATTGAGTTTTTTATCGACAATTCATTGGATTTGCATAATAATATCTCATGATACTTTTGTTTTCTAACGATTTGAGCCTGAACAACCGTCGGGTACCGTTCATAATGAAACTTTAATAACCGTCTAGTCGCCACCACTAAAAATAAATATTCAAACAATAATAAAGGAGCTTTTTTCAAACCCAATTTATTAATAACCGGGATTATTTCAGCCATTATAACAGAACAAGCATGCTTTTACCTATCCTCAAATCGGTGGCGGCAATCGTGATGCGGTCACGCGTGATTCGACCGATTTCACGGTATTACAATCTAAAGTTACAACACTAGTTGTCGTGACAACTGGCGGGGGAGTAGGTACATGACAGCAGCATTTTCCCCGTAACCACGGATCATATTAGCGACAGTTGTATTATTAACTTGAATTTGAGTTACAATTAGTGAGGCATTTTTATTTTGCAAAATAACGAGCCACATCTCTTAAAGGTATATCTTTAATTACAGGAGTATGATTGCCAAGTAAACGCAATACGGTTTTTGTTTAAAATATAATTGTGATTTTTCGTTTCTATGTTTGTTTCTATGCCATTCTAAACCACACATCACATTGTGATAAAGCTTTGTAAAATTGTTCTACTTCCGGCCGCGAAGTTTTATGAGGCAAATATAATGGCCTAAAGGACTTGCATCCAGGCCAGTAAAGATTTAACAAAAAAAGAAAAATTTAAAGTCTCAGTTGATTCACGTGTTCCAAATCACAACATAAGGGTTGCCTCCCGTATTATAAAGTACAGTATCGTACTATACTATTTCTGTCAATTGTACTATACACAAAAGAAGAATAATTTTGGTCAGGAACGCACCCAAAGCGCAGCATGGGGAATTTATATATTAAAATGAAATTGAAAATTTAAATTTAAAATGGACGTACGTTTTGTAATTATTTGCATAATAATACTAATACTAATACATAATTGCATAATTAATAATAATTTGTAAATGTCATTACAAATACTTAAGACTGAGGTTAATTGAGAGTATGCATACTAGTGTTAGTTTTAATTTTAAAATATTTTATTTAATACATAATTAAATTCTATAACTGGGACAATTTATAAACACCCGGTTAATAACCACTTAAAATTATCACTATTACCTTTAATTACATTTATTTATTTTCACATACATATTCCCTGTTGTGGCGATTTAAAAGAACTCAGTAAATGAGTTTATTTAAATACATATTTAGACTTTGACTTTCTTCCTGAATTTCCAACAAATACTATATTTTTGCTATCTTGTCTTGTTTAAGAAAATTACTATTATTTTCACAAAAATGGTGGCAACCCTACTCACAACATTGTTGTTGAAAACGTTTAACCCAACACACACACACACAATTTATATACGATAGGCCTCAGTCCAACTAATAACAATAAGATTTTGCCATAAATATACTTAAGAATTTTCTACCCAAAGGCAAGCAGGTGTTACAATAATGGCTACTAAGATCATGAATGTCACAGAATTATAACAATTGTCGCTTCTTTATGAAGTTTTGAAATATTTCCACGGCTCTACGTTCTAAAAGATGCGCAGGTACAGGCCATAAATATGGAGAAATAAAAAAAGTTTCATTTTTTTTCACGCAGAGCAGGTAGTTTGCCGAGCAAAGTGGATGAAAAAGCTTAAACCGCTGGCTATACCACGTGTTTGATTTTACTTTTTTTTGTAAATATTGGTCTTTGTCTATGAACCGTTCTACATTTAATTTTGTCTGTTCTTTTAATAAGGCTGCATATGCTTGCATTGCAGTGACGTAGATTTCAAACACCAAAATATATCCATATCGATGAAAATCTAACAAACTGAAGAACTAAATATTCATAAAATATAAAACGTATTTTTAGTTGTAATTATACAAACACTGGCAATCTAAATTTCCAAGAACCAAAATAAATTAAAATAATATTGTATTCCGTTGTTAAAAATCTGTTTAATGTGGTTTTGTAAACTCCGATGAGTGAATAACCGAAGTAAGAGTAAGACATAATTTTATTGTACTTCAAATAGAGTACCGCGAGTTGGTTTTGTTGCCGCAGGGCACCGTTTGTTATTTAGAGTGAGCGCCATCTTGTGTGTAGTTTTGTATTTTCGCCGAGAACATTAAACGTATTCTTTTGATAAATAGCATTAACCGGAGTTAAATACATTCATTTTGTCTAGGTACATAACATATTATTTTTAATCAAGATTGATAAAAATATTTTAAATAAAACAAATCTAAATTTCCATCAATTTGTTGCATAATTAGCGGTTAAATTAGAAGTGTTTTTGTATTTTATAAACCTACACAATTAAAAAAATAACCAGAATTTTACAACCATTTACTAAATTATTTTTAATAAATACTTGTGCCATACAATAGTCTATATATAATATTCCAAACAGTTTATTTTCAAAAAATTTTTTTTTCAATTATTTGGCGTGGTAACTAAGACTTTTAAGCCATTTCTTTATTAATGTAGTTTTTATCTGTGTTTATGGCTCCAGGATACTGGTGCAATGTAGCCCTTTGCCCCCATGGAGTTTTTGGCGACTAATGGTAGGCCCCGCTATTTTGTTAATGATTTACGAGAAAATTTTTGAAAATGGAATGCAATGTAAGCGATTATGATAAAATGATACGAAAATTAAATGAAATTACTGGCCTAATAATTACAGTCACTTAAAAATGCGAAAACAAAATAATTATATGAAGGCAATATTTATGAACAAAAGTGCTTTCGCTGACCTCTGTCTATTGTGTGATGAAAATTAGGAATTATGTGTCTTGTTTTGTGGGAGAACTAATGTCAGTCGCACTTTCACTCAAAACTAAAGGCTATTAGACGAAACAACTCACGTAATTGTAATTCTCTTATAAGTTTATACGTTAGGTATCTTAATAAGGGAATTACTATTTAATTTGAAACTTGATAATTGCGTATAGAAATGAGAATCAATCAATTGAAAACATTTGAAAACTTCCTCAGGTCCTTTTTAATTTGCGAAGTCTTGTTTAAAAGCTTGCGCTAACTTTCAAATGTAAATAACGTTTCGTAAAAGCAGGTGTAATGGACTGGTCCATACGAGTCCTTGATGTTACCTAAGGTAAAAATTTTCAAATTTCTGGGATGAACCAATCAGAGAAATTTCTTAATAATTTTCTAAAGCAACCTTCTTAACAATGTGTTAACAAGCCTCTTTGCACATAACAAGAAAAAAATATTTAGCTGCGATTTGGAAGAGTATTTCATGCATTTCGTGCCGTGCGTATAAGGATTTAAGCAAAAAATTACCATTAAACAAATATGAGCTATATTCACTGTACGCAAGGTCCAAAAATGTATCGTTGCTATGCAAAACTCGAACTCAATTCTGCATACGAGGAACTACTTGACTGAATTCGATTTATGAAAGATTACATTATGATAGTTTAGTTTTGTCTAATATTTGTGCGATCTACACATTTGAATTAAAATAACAACACTTTATCGGATTCAAAACGCACTTAAATATACGTTTTAACTAAAAATAAATCAAGCTTATAATAGTGATGTATGTTATAAAAATATATCGATAGCTTTTTTATATTACCATTTATTTCCCTAAGTTACTAAGCATAAAATATATCTATTTATATACCGCAAAGGAAAGCAAAATTTACTGTTTGTTTCTTCTTTTTCGGATTATATGCTAGACAAGGAAGTTAAAAACATTAATAAATTCTCTCGAAAGTAAAAAAGCAATGACTAATAGAGCAGTTACATCTTATATGAGGACTTTTACTGTTCTCCACTATCTCAGTAAGTGTTAGGTCAATTAAACAAATGAGCATCAATTGGCGAAATCATGTCAGAGGCTATGAGGCGGTTTCCGGTTAAATTAATCTCTATATGAAGCAAGATCGAGTTGTATTAAAGTAAAGTAAAAAATAATCACTTAAAGGATACTTTCGTTATTTACAATGAAAGAAATATGACTGTTCTTACCGAAGAAGAAGACAGAAGAACAGAACAGAAGAAAGAAGAACTCGGAAGTTTACGTCCACATCGTAACAAAGTAAGTATCTCTATGTTAAAAACTGAAAACAACTTTATGTCATTTATAACATACGTTTCGACCATACACATAAAACTTTGTCATAAATGAAATCAATTCATTTATGACAAAGTTTTATGCAGTTATTTATAACAGCTTCCTTAGTTTAAAACATGTCATGTATTGAAGAAAAATTTTCAATCGTCGTCACTGTATATTTAGATAAGAACAAAAATATGACTAGCAATGAATTTTTAATGTAATTAATATCCTCCTTCGAACCACAAGTCAATTACAAGCAATTTTTGGTTGTATCGCATGACTTGGAAGTTGATCTAATTTAGAATATCACATTGAAAAGATTAGGTGTCGAAGGCAGACCAGCGTCAGGGTTTTTGTATTAAGAACAGGAGCCTCTTTTAGGACATGAAATTTATTCTGAAATTGTCGACATGTCCTTGAAATCGTTAAAATTTAAAAAAAATAATTACAAAGGTTCTTTCATCAACCGCCAATCAAGGTCGAAACGAGAAAAGGGAGGGTCAGACTATAGACATTTGTATATGCTAACGATGGGTTCAATATTCAAACAAGGGTCCCTTATGTAATGTGATTCTAACTGAATAGTCGTTCTGTCATACTAATTCTTGCGATAGGAGTTTATTAATAAGGATCTAAAGATGAAGTAATAAGAGTCATTTCACCATAACAACTGCATTTCAATGTTTTAAGTTTTTGTGTTATGTAAGTAGATTTTATGTATATAAATATTTACTTACTCCAAGGTATTTTTATTTAGAGGAAGAAACATGCATGTTGATTTAGTTTGCTGAAAAGATGTAAGGACTCATTCTTCAAGTAGCCTAAATGTATGTACACAAAGTCAACTAAATACATCGTAAAATTTCCATTCATCGATGAACCTTTAAAGAACATCATTATTACTTACCACGCCAGATTGCAATGTCATTAAATGCAGAAAATAAGCTTATTTGTATATTGTATTCGTATCTTTAATCAGAAACACAATGACAAGTGTTATTTTACATATATTCCATTGTTTCATTTCTATTTAATAATGACAAATAAATAATAAAACCTGATTGTTATTATTCTAGTTTCATTCTCATGCACCAACTAGTGTTGGCACAGATATACAAGGCTTTTGCAACTAAATCAGCAATTATAATTTAAAAAAACCGTTCCCGATTTGTACCTAATATTTAAGTTAGTAACAGAATATAAAATATATATAATATTTTAAGAGTGTTTCGTGAGTTTTATGTTAACATCGAATAACTCGCCCATTACACAAATTTTAGACGAGTCCAATACTCGATAAGTAATTATCAGTTCCATAAAGTATTCAAACGATGTCTATCTTGCCAACCAATATAGGCACTTATATAATAAAAATTTAAGTCTTTTAACGTTAGAGTTAATCAATCTTCAATGGATCAGTTACACACAAAGATTATCTTTGTGTGTAACTAAGAGCTTAAGTAATTAACAGTGGGAAAAATACCGAGTAAATACTCGACAATGTTTACGTGTGGTCGTAGCAATCTTTATAGCCGTTCCGAATGCATTGATTATTTTAGATTTCGTTTTTAATTAGTCCTTTACTTAACTACTATTTAGATTGGAATGTTGAATAGATGACCGATTAAACTAAATATGGTGCAAAATCTAATCAAACAAAAACAATATTTATTTTTAACGATAGTTTTACATAGGAATTGAAATTTATATAAATTTAACAAACTGTTATAAAATGGTCCTTACTCAGCATAATGCCTGGGAATAATATCAGCACTGCCCTTCCGCAGAGCCAGCGGTCAGGACACTTGTCAATATGTACATAAACACTCTATATAAAATAAATGAATAAGAATTTTGACATTTTTTTGAGAATTGAAAAAAAAACAAAGTACGTGGCTGCATGTGCTAGATCTATTTGCCTTCTATTAATATTGTAAAAAATAAAAATAATATTGGAATAAAAGTAAAACGAGAGACGTGACTGTTTCTCTTTGCCTTTCTAAAGAATTTAGGGACAAAACAACTACAAATTACTTATGATCTGTACAAAAGATTAATCAATTAATAGATTCATAGCTAATCGTAGATGTAACTTAAGCAAATAGAACTTAAATTTCTTTAATTGGCCCTTATTCCGCAGTGCACGAACTAAATTCACGTGAAATTCTTAAGTTCACTGAACTTTATCATTATTACGCGCATCACAAAACATTAAAATAAATCAAAAGTGCATGGATCGTCAAGTGTCAACTAAATTCATGTACCTAAAAGTCGTTCTATCCTTTTTATTTTCCCCTATAGTGAAAGTGAGGTATAACCTTAATTTTAGTTTAAGTGAATTACTTCCGAAGATACCTAGAAGCACAACTTTATTAGCAGTAGGAGGAGTCTGTATGCAAAGATAGACGCCGATCGGCTGGTAAGCGAAAATATAAACCATTTTCTCCAGTTTCTTTCACAATGTAGCATATGCGGTAGTCGTTAAAATGAGCCCGTACAGAGGCCTAAATGACTTGACCTCTGTTGACACACAGTTACTTTTAGTGGTGGCTTCAATCTCACGATAAGCCGAATATGTTACAAGATTTACTTTCAACACAGGGCTTAACTCAACAAAACTAAATTTAGATATGTACAGTGCATTGTTGTCTTGTATGTCGATAATAAAGTCATATTTACAGTTTAGTTTCTCCCATTGAACGCCTATGCCCAGCTGTGGGAAGTACAAAGGCTGTTGATGATGACGATAAAATTCTGACGTCTACATTACTCCACCTAACCATATTCTAAAATAAAACTAATTTTGTATAGCTGTCTCTCTTATATTATACCAAAAAGAAAGAGAAAGCAAAAGTTTAAAATTACTTTTAAGAGAAGCTCTCAATAGGACATACAATGATGATTGAACAATGAATTATGATAATGAGGAGTTCTTTTATGGAAACCACCGATATAAAAAATAAACCAGAGCCAATATGCTTCTGTCTGGTACTCCTAATATAACCTGGACGTGGAAAAGTTTCAACAACTGCAGGATTCGACTACTTGAAATAAATCCTTCGAACAAGTCAAGGTCATTAGATAGCGACATTAGCAACAGGCGACCTTATTTAAATACTTATTTGAAAGTGATTATCATAATACAGAGTTCTCGACATTGGCGACGTAACATCTATAGCCTTGTAATAGTTATAATGCAGTAAACAATGAGAAAAAGTTTTGCCTATGATAATAGTAGAAGCCGTTATTATGACGATTTCTACTCACAAATGAAAAGTAGAAGTGGTAAAATCCAACAATGACTGTAAGTTCATCTAGCTGGCTATTTTAGAAGTCATTATAATTAATTTCTTAACAATCAACTAAGCAACAACTTAATAAAAACTTTTGAAAACGATCAAATTTGACCATATTGCCCATAGAAAGCCTGCCATGTCCACGGGAAACTACGAAATATAGGTTTCAACGTAAATAGAAGCCTTTATCAATTGTATGAGAGTACATATTTTATTATTTAGAAGTTTGTACTGAAAACGATATGTATCTGTATAAATATAATATTTTACGATTGTCTTCTAGGTCTAATATTGCATCATAAATTAATTAAAAATCTGAATTTTTATTATTATCATGTGCGGACTTGTTATCATCAAAATTAAATATGTGTACAGTTAATAATATTCCAAATATTTTTAAATATTTTTAAAATTTGTGCTTTATGATGTTTAAAACAATTAAGAACTTAATTGTATATTTAAAAGTCAATGTCAGTACATTGATTTAAATTTGTATCGATATTTTTGGAAAACACAACTCGCATCACTATTTCATAACCCACGCAAACTTTTTTTGGCATGAAAAAACGCCACGGTCCTTTCTCATCTCAACGGCTAAGCAAACCAACAGCATACAGCCTAAAACCTTCCTACTTTCAAAACTAGTTTATCAAACGCCTTTGTGTTTGTGTTCCTTACGTACCGTAACCTAAGATTTATCTAAAAACACCGATTTGTATCACTAGCGTCCCGTCTAAAAAGATTTTGACTTACCATAAAGCAAAATCCTGTTTTTTGAAACACTTAAAACCTTTTTGCACGCACTATAAAATTAAGAGATAAAAACAACACTGAAATGTCACATATCGTTGACGCGTGGCTGCTTGTGGTCCGTTATAAAAAGTTTGTTTTTAATTAAACAAACTTTGTAGTTTATTAATTGACACTGAAATCGTGCGTTAATTTTATTGACACGTGCGCGCTCTACGGAGACGCGTCTTGACTGGATTTGAGTTCGAGTCGAGATATTTTTACCTGCTAAGGCAAAAAAGTTCCGTAAAGCTCAACTTTAAGTTTGAGATATTCTCAACCTTCGCAATTCCGACACAAAACACAAATTTGCTTGCAGTAATAAATCTGCACTTGTGTTGTTTTCGTTGCGCGCGCTCATACTGAAAATGAATCTTAATAATAGGGTTGTAAGCGAGTATTTTCCTTGTAATAAAAGTTTAAACTAAAGTTGCGTTGAGCTTTCGTGTGCATGTGTGCTGGGCAGTTGGTCAGAGTCAGTGCTTCTCAAGCTGCTTTCTTGTAATTTTACAAATACTTAACAAGGAATTAATAGAAAAAAAATCTCATTACATTTAGTAAATACATGCAAATACTAAAGTTTATGTAGGGAAACAATAAAAAACCAAAAATTATTCATTTTAAAAGTTGGTGCTTATCTGTTTTTAGAAACAATAGAAATCGAAGCTCCGACTCCAAAAAAAAATTTTTTAATTGGATAAAATAAATATTATTATAAATAAATTGCATACATTTCTTGAACTTGAAGTTTGAGGGCCTCTAGCTAGGAGCCGTACGCCAAACTGGTTTGCGTTGAGTTGAAATAATAACAAGCCGCAGTTATGATATGAATTAACTCATTCGGCCATGATATTGTTGCTTCACACCGAGATTTGTGGAGGAATAAGTAAAATAAATATAATAATGACTATCAAGAATACCCTACATACATCCAACATACATCTAGACACAGGGAGAAAGATCTTCTTTGGGCAAGAACAATCGCTGTTCCAATGCGGGTTCCTAAGCAAAGCGGGAGTAACGTACCTTCCGCAGACAGGAGGTCGAGACAATACATTTGGATATACCCATCCAGAGACCAGAGGAAAGTAACTTAGTTTTCTTGATCGAAATTAAGACGTTTAACACACTCCACGCACACGACACGGCTCCCGTGTTTACCCTATAATGAAGGGTTGACTAACTTACAAAATATAGGTAGCGCTGTTGGATATGTTCTTAATTAGATTGTAATTTGATGTTTATGAATACACAGGGAGTCACAGTCAGCACTTCAATGTTGCGAAATAGTTAATGTTTTATAGGAAAAAATATTTAATAAACAGTGCAAATGTGGGCATTTTTATTGGGCATTGAATGTGTTAAACAACGCCAACAAGCTCATTGCCCTGAAATTAAGTTATGTTATATTTCTTATAGTCACACCTGTTATCTAGCCGAAGTCAAGCATCATTACTTAGGAATAGATAATTACTAAATAAGGGAGAATCTCCACCATCTCAGTGGTCTTGTATTTAAGAGCACCTGCTAGAGGTCCGGGGTTGAATTCCCTGTTACAGTCGCATACTCAATAAACAGCATTGTTGTAATGTAGAAGTTGGAAGTAAGATAGCCAGTTCCTCTATCGTCGAGGAAAGGAGAATTTTCCATTATCATTTACCATAAGGTGAGATTGAGAACATATACCGCTTATAATATTGTTTTATCTTCAGGGTTCATAAATTAAGTATACACTTATATATTTTAACTATAATTTATTAAATCACACATTTTACAATTCACAGCTCCCGACCAAGGGCACAGATAATACCTCTAAATGAACATAGATTAGATACAGAACAAATTATTAATATATTCCGCGTTTGGTACGGTCGGCCTCAGGAGTATCGTGTCACTCCAACATGTGCATGGCTGTATGTAAAATTTGATTTCAATTTTTACTGATAGGTTTTAATTAATTTGTGGGACATTTTAATGTATTTATTTACTGAAGTTAACATCACAAACCATAGAAAAGTCAATTATTATGTTAATTGACAGTAATAATTACTATTATGGGGTGGTTTTAATACTAGACAAGAATCAGCGGTCATCTTACACAATTATAATCAGCAAGACAAATTAAACAATGTAGTTAGCAAATATTACAATATAAGTAATTAGTAGTAGAGTCGTGTATAAATTGGTTTTTTTTTAATGACTAATGCGGTTGGCCGCAGATGGCGTTTACAACGTTACCGGGGTTTTAAGGAGCCCTTGGAGAGTCCTCAAACCTTACGGGAGGATTCGCCTCTGGTGGACTTCTAATCGACAAGCATAACTTCCGGGGGAGGTGTCCCACTGTCTCTTAGTCTCCAGGAAGCTCGAGCCATGAGGGAGCGACAAACCTGAGGGTGCCTTTTAAGGCTCGGAGCTCGGCTCAGGCGAGTCGTGTCGTAGGAGAGAAGCGCCCAGGTATGTACCTGGGCATGGGTATAGTGCGACGAGTGTCGGGTCCGGGTCTTTGCACCCTTATGGACAAATTGTGTGAAGGGTGTGTGTGTCCGTGAATGTGAAATTGTAATGTGTTACTGAGTATGTGTTTATTGGTGTACTTGAGAGTGAATCACAAAGGAAAGCTAACCTACCCACACAAATATAGCCTTATAAATACTAAGATGATTTACTTAATCAAAATTCTAAAGTAAGAAATATTTTTTTCTTATTTAGAAATTGCCACTACTATATTGTTTTCTGTTTATTATTATTTCAAATACACATACTCAGACCAGACTAAAAGAAATTTCATAAAAATGAGTTAAACTGTTTCAGAGAAGTTCAACACAGTGACACAATTTATATATATCAGATTTGCTATAAACAAATAGATTTAAAAATTACTTTAGTTTAAATAAAACCACCATTAACATGTTAAATATTTTATTATTTCATTTTCTACTTAATCTATTGCTGTTTCTGGTTAACCTACTGGCCAGCCTTCTTTGGCATCCAGGGTTCAATCTTCGGTGTTGTGGTAGTGTATGGTGTGTACTGGCCTGTGGTCCCAGACAAGTTCTCTGATGACTCTAACATCCACTTGTATTTAGGACGGCTGGGGTCCTGAACCAAAATAAAGATAATTTGTTGCTAAATTTTACTTTGTTTATTTACTGGGGGTTATTTTGAGAAAAACAGGCAAGAGAGAGGAAGTTAAATATCATTATGTAAGACATAATTACAAACTTATTATATACCTGGTTTGGTAGAAGATCAGTTTTGTAGTGAAGCCATCCGTACCATTCAGGAGGGACCTAAAATGGAAAATATTTATTTATTAGCCTACAAACAACTAGAATAACTATAATAATAACATCATGGGAATCATTTGAAATATTTTTTCATATTTCTTCCTAATAGTTTCATATTTTATTTTGTCTTCAAATAAACAGATATATATTTTTTTTACACCTTCTACAGTGTGAAGATGACAATGTGACATTAATTTCATTAATTCATGGAAAAGTACTGAAATTTTCATGCAAATAGAATTTATTTGATAAAAAAATTATTTGAAATACAGCCATGATTTGATTTAATGTGGTATTGCTCTGTACTGGTGGGCACAGGCCCTTCTACATGGAAGAAACATTTGAGTAATTTTCTTATTAAAACCATATTGTAAAAAGTTACTTGTGTAATGTCATAGGTGCAAATGTCTGTGTTAAGAACAACACAAATTATTCTAATAATGATTGTGCGATGTGAAATAGATTGACCATTTTATAGTCATTATTCACGTCACAGAAGTAACATTTTGTAGATGGTCAATATATATTTGATATTAAACTCATGCAGAATACATTCAAATGTGCATTACAATGTGATACCTACTGATGATTAACAAAGTATTTAAATTAAAATAAACAGTGTAAAAAGAATACTTTTTCATTAGAAGAAAACAAGTCTAATTAAATGTATCCTCACTCACCTGACTAGCATCATAGTTCATGTGGTATTTATCATTGTATTCCACCCAACGATTCCTGCCATAAAAGTAGCGTGGGTTTTCAAAGTACTTGTTACCTAGCTTATCCTCTCCAACGAAGACACCATCTTTCAACTCATCCTGTCTGTTATTAATACATAAAATTAATAAAATACTCTACAAAAAAGTAGGGGCAATATTAACAATCCGTTTGTTTATTAGAAACAATAGATGATTGCAATAGCACAGCTATAATGCGTAATATTTATTGTCGATTCCAGTCAATTTTACTCAAATATTGATAATTAATTGGATTTTTGTTCTGGGTAAACGAGTAATACTATTAAATAAACTAATAAAACCGAACTATAGGATATTAACATAAATAATAATTGGTATTCTAATTACTTTTATTATAGGTAGCTACATTAATTTTGTAACTCAAATATGGTAAGAATCCGAATGTTCATAAACATAACCTAAGCATTCAATTACATAACATTATAATAGTTACCTGTAGAGTTTAAACAGCGAAGCCCTTATGCCACCATTCTGGCGAATTATATTAAAAAATGTCGCTAACTTATCAAGAGCTAAATATTTCCCAAGGGACATTTTTACAAGAATTTATTGATACGACATAAAAATATTGACATACGACTTGTCAAAATTGACAGATTGTCGGTGTAATCAGAATATAGCGTCATAGTTTCTACTAATTTTAATCTCGTTACATATTAAAAATTCTACCACGAACATGTCCTATCTGTAGCTAAAATACAGACGTTATTATGTAATTTAATATTTAAAAAAAAAATAAGTATACTTTCACAAAACACAACAATACTCAACAACATATATTTCTCCATAAATTTATAATTTTCAGTATTACAACACAGCGTGCAATTAGCAGTGGGATGGGGTAGTGGATGATTTTAAAATTATATAATACTTCTTTATTTACAAAACAGTATTACGTTTTAACCTTGTAAAAGTAGTAGGTAAGTTCGAATAGCAACGTGAGACATTTAACCTGCCTACTCTTTTCCGTATAAATAGGTCAACAATGAATATTCAGTGTAAGGCAAATGGTTTCAATAAAAAGCATGTTGTTCAGCGAACACAGATTATATTTAAAATATTGTTGACCGTGATAATAATTATGAATAATTCCAGTTAAAACACGCGCATTAAATAAATCCTTTCAATTATTTCCTACAACGCCTAATTGCCCTATGCAAATTATAAGAAATACTGTAAGATTCATTCTTTTTATTTCTTTGATTTTTTCAAGGGTACAACTTAAACAATATCAGTTTTTTTATGATTGAAATAAAACATTTTGCTACTTGTCTTTAGATTTCTTTTTCTTCTTCTTCTTGCAAATGACATCAATGTTATCATTATTTAAATCCTCCTTTAATTTTTTACTACTCTTTAGATCTTTATTACAACTGGCAACATATAAAGATTTTTCATTTTTAATATTTTCAGGCGAAGGGAATTCCAATTCTACCAACTCTATTGTTTGACTGATACACCGTTTCTTCTTTTTCTTCTTCTTTTTAAGGTTTACAGCATCTCCATCACTACTTAAACTCATATCTTCTACTACTTGAAGATCATTGGCTGACACATGTTTAGGAATATTTTTTGTATGGGAGTAACCATTATATTGTGGTTTGCTTAGAAGCATCTGTTCTTGTTGTGCTATTCTTGCTAATTTTCCTGTAGCTTTTAAACCATGTCTGGCACCCCTAAAAATTTAATTATATAAAATTTAATGAATTTTGTTAAAAAATAATCTAGATGATTTAAGAAAATATTTTAAGGCCTACACAAAATATAAATTCATGAATAGAAAACTCTTTTTTTAATCGAAAATACTGAAGACATAATAGTTGAAAGATGGTTAAATTCGGCATTGCAAATTACTCCTAGAATTCTCGAGATAATTAAAATTTCATTGGATAAAGTTACTGTATTTACGCAATTCATCTCATCAACCAATATGGCTTGATAGCAGCCATACTTTAAAAATGCATCTGTTAAAAGCAATTTTAACAGGTTTTTTTACAAGGACAGACATGCTGACATTTTTCTGGAACTAAATATTTCTCATGGGGTAATGTATCTCCCTTGAAAAAGGTTTCGTTTATAGATGAGATATTCACAGATGCATTAAAGTTGGTATCACACTCCTATACACACAATATACAATTATCTGGCACGCTTACAACTTACTTATGTGCAGTTCTCCCTTCACACGCTGCAAATAACTCTTCATCAGTCATTTTTATCACTATTTCCTTATTGTCCTTGTATTCTTCTGAATCAGATTCAGTAGTTTTCTCTGTTTTACTTCCACCACTGGTCAGCACAGCTTTCTTGATGAAAAAGTCTTCATATTGTTCTTCGGGATTATTCTTTTTACGTTTTCTGTTAATACGCCACATGCTGTTAGTGATTTCAAATTCATGTGTGTCTTTTGTCTTGATTTTCTTTGTTCTACCATTTTTCTCTTCAACCTGTATAGAAAAAGGGGTACAGCCAAATTACAATATAAGATCCTAATAAGTTCCTGCAAGCAATAAGGTTCTTTTATCTAGTATCCATAACACAGACTACTTGAAATTTTGCTAATAAAAATAAAATTGTAAGTGGTGGTGTATGTTTGGTTCCTTGAGAGAGGAGATTCCAGTGAATCATCCACTCATTAATGATGCTTACTTTGGTTTGGGCTGAATATATATTACATTATTATTACTGGTATCAACAGTAAAGCTGATGGTATTAAAAACTTAGTGAATTTTTAAAATTGTGTTACCGCTATTTCAGCTGCAAGTTTCTATCAAGAGGGAGAGGGTTTCAGGGGGTATACCCAGTAACCTGAAATTCCTGTGACTTGATTCAAAGCCCTACCATGCAGTCTCTAAAGTCTACAATCTTTATTTCTCCATTATGTATTATCTATAACAAAAGTTCTCTATGATGCGTAATTTGTGCTTGAGGTCAAACAAATTTGCAATTTCAATATCCTATATGCTAAATATCTTTATTATATACTAACTTCAACATTTTTCGCTGCTTTGTCGTACAGCTGCGACCACCAATGGTCAGTGAAGTCAGCAGCGGCGTCATGACCAATGCCAGCTACGCTGCGTTTTAATTTCGGTTTTAGAGCTTCTGAGATACCATTTTCTTTTTTACCAAGACCCTTTCCTACAAATATAAGCCATTTTTTATTTTATAGTATGTTGTACTAATAAAAAAAATTAGAATCCAGTTTCACTCTAAGAGAACGATTTGAATAAAATAAGTTTAAAGGGCTAATATAGAAATACAATATAAATAAGAGTTCAAATTTGTAACACTCACCATCAGTCCAGCCATATTTTTCCAACTGTTTCCTAGCAAAATCCATTGTATGTTATTAAGTAAAATTTAAAAGGTATTCATTATTCATTGACTGTGTATAATAACCCTATACAAAATAATAAATTATCTTTAGCAGAAATAACCTCAAAATAAAAATAACAGATGGGCATGGGAACCTTATTCAGTCAACGTGACATTACTAGTGCTGGGTTCACAATCTGTCAACATCAAATGATTATGATAACAGTGGGCCTTGACAAAATGAATTTTGATAATCATATACGAATTGCTTCATGAGATTTAACAATAACACTCTTCTTCTTTTGTAAATGGCAATGTGTCAATACCAAATGAATGATTTTATTAACGTTTTCTATATACCCTCATACTACACAACAGTTCGATATACCACTACAATACGAGCATTAGCAATTTATAAAGACCCACTTAAAAATATCAAGTAGAAATGAAAACTTATACTGATAATAAAAAATAGTTTAAAGTTTATTATATTTTAATTGATAATAACAAACTAATTTTCCCGGTACTATAATATAAAAACAAACAATATTTTTGTCAAATAATTATTATCCAAATATTTTCAAACTTGTGGAAACATAAATAACGGTTTCTTTTTATGATTTTGATATATTTATTTAGGGAAAACAGTATTTAGTTCTTCTACAGAAGCATCATTGCTGTAAGAAAAGACAATAAGCTGTACATAAAACGTAAAATGAATGGTAATTATAGTGAAATAACATTTAAAACTAACCGAGTAATGAAAACACAGTGGAAATAATAAAAGTTTAAAAAATTTATGAAAATTTAAATAAATCCTTATATGATACATTTACTATTGAACAGACAATAAATGAGTTTTTATTTGCTTCTTTTAACGTATAATTGACATGAACTCTTCAGAGTTCGTCTTTGGTGTTGATCTGAAACGTTTAAATTCATTAATGAGATTATATTTATAATATATTCATTTACTGATTTCACATTGTATTTTTTAAATAAGAAGCACAATATATGACTCGAAACCGCTTATAATTGACTGAGTAGGAGGAGTCCATATGCGAATTTAGTAATTTCATAGATAAAAGGAATCACATACTTTAAAGAGTTCTTGTCTATTATACCGAAGGGCTTACTCACGTTGGTGGTGCGATTACAATGTATTTAAAGCTTATTTGTATCAATTAATAAGTAAAATTAAATTATTCGTTTATAATGCTTGAACAGACGAACAATATTGTTAAAGATATATTTGGCAATTAATGAGTTTTATAAACAAATCTTCAAAATAAAGTTAAAAATTTAAAGTTAAACTTTCTTTAAACTGTGAATCGCTCCACCAATGTTACTCAAGCTTAAGTAAAGCCTAACCCATAACCTCAGGCTTATAATTGTAATTAGGATCTCGTTTAGACCTTTCCATATACGGTAATCCATGGCCCCCTTTCGACGAGTATGTTTCAAAATATGGTCTACTAAGCAACTCCGGCTTAAACTTCTTCAGGAAGTAAACCCAGCATTTTATTTCTGTTACTTCCTCGACACCTCTGGGGATTTAATAAAGAATAGATAAAATATAGTTGGAACAATAAATGGACAATTAGTTTCAGTTAACTGCTCACTGCTCGCACTGAGCTTTTTTACATAGAACAAACATATAAGGAGCTTGATATACAATACCCACTATACTGTTCTACTGCGTGTGGGTGGTTGAAAACTGTTGCTGTAACAATCGAGGCCAAAGGCTAAAGAATATTTTATTATGTGTTGGGAACGACTATGGCGAAAATAGTTCTCGTATTCGTAACCAGACCGCTCGAATAACTACACCAAGCTCCTTTACAATGAACTCTTATATCTTTACAATGCAAGATAAGACTTTTGTAACATAATAATTCTGAAATACATGTTTATTTTCGATACATTGCCATAGTTTTGAGTATCACTGTTAGACACACGCGAAAATAGCACTCATACATCTTGTTCTCTCAATACTAATTCAACAAGGAAAGCTGTGAAATAACTTTAGAGTAAAAAAATATTTGTTATATAGGTCGACAATTGCGACCTTGATTAAAGTGATTTTTCTGCAGTTACTACGCGGTAGAAGAATAGAGTAAACTATAGATAAATAAAATTTTTCTATAGTTTATATCAAAGATGCTGTCAAGAAAGATATTTTGTCTGTTGTCCTATCCCTATCCATATCCAGGGAAAGAAATGTACAGTATCTTCTAAATTTAATTTAATTTAGTTTCTTTAAAAGTTTTTAATGACTAAAAATTGTAATTGAAAGTAGTCAAAACTTACGGTTGCTTAATGTTAATATCATCTAGCTCTCTAACGTAATAGGAAGGGTGATCTTCAAGAATATCCAAATTTCTTAACATAAGATCATCGACGTCATATATTTCACCTGAAAATTTAACGTAAAAATTGTTTTTTCAGTAAAATTGCAGCAGACTGTGGAATACTCCAGTGTTTGTTACTATTACAATAATAATTAGCAAAGATCATACGGTTGGCTTATGTCTAATGATAAGTAGTCTTTAGATGTAAGTAATACCAAGGGTTAACTTAGTTGATTACACATTACAAATACTTCAAAAAGTAAGAGTTGTTTTGAAAGTGTAGGATGCAAGTCCACTTTCTCCCAAAATAACGCTTTCTATATGTGTTGTGTCAATTTAATTCATCAGAGAAACATTAAACTATACAATTATGAATAATTTTTCAAGAAATAACAATTTTAATGACTGCTGCCCAGTATTTTTACAATCATCATCATCCCTCATGAATCAGTTTAGAAGCTGACCCAATGTAATTTTTTTTACATATTTTAACTAATATTTTACATTATCTTTTATCACTGATATCGAATACCTGCTACTACTCCGTTGAAAGGGATACAGCACTAGTTATTACTTCGTCACAGTTTAGATTGGATTCTATTTATCACAAACTTATAATTCCATGAATTCTATCTAGTTTGTCTGTCTGTCATAATATGGATAAATTGTTTCGTTTAGTCAAGACAATAAAAATACAACATTGATTATCAAGATGATACAATATTTACATCACATAGTTAAATTTAACCATACAAATAAATTGTTATTAACAGTTAAAATTTAATATCACTAAATAATTCAATTAAAAGTTATTAAAATAAAATTCATAATACCACAAGAATTAATTTAATAATGTTTATGTAACCAGCAGACAAAGAAAACTAATCTCTAAATCTCTGTGTGATATTGCTGTCAGGACAGTGAAAAGTTACTCCACCTCAGTGGACCCGGTCCTGAGTAAAAAAGGGCAGGTAATGAGGTCAAACAGCACTTCAGAGAATTGTACAGATCTACACAAAGTATTTAAGTGATAAAAATATAACATTAAAGTGGCAGAGGATCTGTAGGTATACTGATATAGGTTATTTGACAATAAAGTAATTTTAATACAATGTGCAACATGTATTGATAGTACAAACAAATGTTTATGTGCTGTTGAACTCTTGTAATAATCTAAAATTATATTACCTTACCTTTAATATTGAATCCTTGTCCTGGTCTATACAATAGAAACGGAATGTTATATTTAGTAGCAATTATCAGAGGATATTTTGTCTTAGTCTCCCCAACGGACACATACTTCCCAATCCCATTACCTTTATTGGTCAACCAATGATGATTAGGTTCATTGCGTTTTAGTGTTCCGTAGACAAAAACTTTGTGATTCATCTGAAAAACATTTAATTGAGAAGTAAATATAATTATCCATTAGTATACTTACTTTAAGTTGGATAGTGACTATAACAGCTGTAGCAGAGTAGCAGAGCAGTAGCTGTTTCAGCTAATAATCACAAAAATACCTTCTATTATATACAAATACAATGATGGCTCCTTTTTTAACTTTTAATATTAATCTAATTACGAAAAATAATTATGATAACCCCAATGTAATTGATTTCTCCCAATAGCACTGCTTTATCGTACGATCGTAATCCGAGTGTACACTGTACAGATTTATACATGCACAAAGTGCATTGTCAAACAGGCTTCAAAAATTATTGAATGCTGCACAAGTTGTAACAAAATTGAACACTACACGTACTGCTCTGAACAATTGTTTATATGAAAATCTATTTACACATGTGAGAATACTCAAAAACTTAATCATTAAAAAATTTACAATAATGTAAATTCAAAATAGAGCGCTGAAATTACAAACTTGTTAAAAAAATTATTCGCGTAATTCTCCTCAGTGCAGGTAAAGCAAGGGAAATTAAATCCATACAGCCTTATCTCTTGCAATTATTTATACAGTTATCGAAACGGGGTCGGTTAGGTGCTGTATATTTTATTTCGTATATTACTGCAGTAAAATTATTGTTATGAAATTAATGTAATTTTATGCCAAAAAGGATTTTTTTTCGTGTAATATATGGAATACATCATTCATCGTTGATTAGTAACTAATGTGAGATTTTTCAGTGTCTCATTTCCATTCATTCATTTGTAGGCTAAGTTCTTTTAAATAACATCATTGTATCGTTTTATTCTCATTTAAATATTATTCCTTTGTTCATTCATTTAATCGATATCGCTAACATTGCATTCCATTCTTCTCAATTTTTAGGTATACTTAATAACTTGCAAAGGTATTCTTAAATCCTGTATCCCTGTAGTTAGAATTAATACAAGAACCACATACGACATGACTGTATGTGTTTCAGTTTCTTTTGCTTTCCTTTTTATAACGTGAATTGATAAAAAAGTAGCAAAAGAAAACAACATAAGTGGCTAACTTGTAATGATATAATACTATTTGTCATCTGTCTGTCACTTATCAATTGTCAAATGCAACCTAAAGTATTTTGTATATACGGAAAGTTCAGTTGTAATATTTCGTTCTTCATGGTAGGTCGTGCCGGTGGTCCTTAACATTATATATTAATTCCAGTGGTTTTGTGTTAGAACAATAACTGTGCTGAATTAAATTTATCAATTCAAGTTCGAATAATTCTGTTGTTTTGTTGTGTAAATCAATCAAAATGAGGTTGGCAGGAGCTATTTTCAGTAATGTCACTAAAATGTTGGACTTTTATTCTCAATTTAATCCTTCACCGCTGTCTATTAAACAGTTTATTGATTTCGGTAAGTACACTAGCACAGTTTATATTTTATCACAATATTTTCTCCGGCAATGGCGCAATATTCAGTACATTTGAAGGTCACATGCTGTCCCCATTATTTTCAACCTAGCATAACTAATATTATTAATAAAAATGTGTTATTTGATTATCAACATAGTCTAATTTGAAATTAATACATCAATTTTATTTGATATTAAAATTATTTGCTCATATTAATAGTAGTTTTTAATTTACTATATGCATCATATTACATGATGTAAATGTCAATAATAATATAACCCGACTTAAAAATATTTACTAAGCAATAATATATAAAATTGTTTCTTTTATTTTTATAGAAACATATTAACTTACGTTTTTTGATCAACATAAGTTTTTTGAACAATAAAACAAAAAGTGACCATAAAAACATTTGTGAACTCAATTTCTGACACGAAACATGTTAAATACATTTTTAGTTATTATTATTTGCATGAAGACACACATACATATTTACATGAAGTTAATTTCTGTATAAAACTTAACCTAAAAAATGGATCAGAATTTGAAGATGAAACATAAGCTTGTTCATATGTGTGTGGCTTTATATTTCAGAGGCTCAGACACAGTGATTTTAAAAACTGAGAGAAGGTATTTCTATCTGAAACCCAAAGGTTATAACATTGGTTTTGTCTACTGTATAATATTTCTCACTCACACATAATATCTAACCCAAATTAAGCTAATCTTAATGATTTAAGAGCTATGCTAATGCTAGTATTATTTTCAGCTATTATTATTTGAAACAAGATGATGGAGTAATGTTGATAGTAATATGTACATAAATATCAGAAATATACAAAATAAACATAAAAAACATCCATGTTCCTGTTCCTACTGAGATTCATACTCAGGACCTCAGGTTAAGTAGACTGGGTATTGACCACTCTGTCAAATAAATTGTTCTTGTTGTGCTCATTAGTTTGATTGTGTGGCCATAGTACTGAAATAATAAGTAAAATTTACAGTTAGGTACCTATGTTATAACATATTAATTTGTGGTTAAAATAACTGGTTTTACAATTATTAAATTTTGACTGTTATCTAAACTTCTGAAATCCAAATTATTTAATTGTTTGTCGACTTGAATAAATAAATATAATATATTTTAAGTGCTCTATACCTTATGTATCTTAAGAGCTTGTGTTACATAATCAATAACAAATAAATATTATTTGAATACTGTTTGTGCTTTTCAATAAAGATACAGAAGAAACTATCTGTTAGAAACTGACTAAATGTGCCATATCATTTTTAACCATGTTTTGGTACCGTTTTCCTTCTACTTCTACTTTCGTACGAGCAATCTCAGCAAATCAACATCTGTTGTGCCTTCTTGCTTTGGGGGGTGTGGGGCTGTTTCACTCCAGTCACAGTACCATTTTGTATTTTTATATATTTTGCTATTTGTCTGGTTATGTCAGGTTTGGTATTGCGTATTGTAATCACAGATTTCTTGTTGCTCTTATATTATAAAATATTTATACTTCAATATGAGTTTACATCATAATCCAAGGTCATAATCGATAAAAACAAAATTAAATGATACAATAAATTCCTTGTAGGTACTAATCCAATTTAAAACCTTTTTTTTTTTGAGTCTGGCATCACTCTCCATTGTTTCCCAAGTCAACCTAGCACCAATTGCATAAAATATGTCATAGAAGTAAATTTTTTTGTAAATATTATTTTTCCTACATAGGAATAAAGAATACCTTTATGTAGGAAGGCCAATGTCCAACAGGGGTATGTATATAGGCTTTAGATGACAATGATGATTATATTATTATTAGCAATTTTGTGACAGGCGGGTTAAAATTAATGCAAATTATTATTTAATAGTTGCGTCTCAATCTTAGAATATTTTCATCAGATCTACATGAAATTTATATAAGAACAACATTGTAGTATATTTATTTGAACTCATAATCAAAATAGATAAACATTTGATAGAGTTCAGAGTTAAAACCCTTGAAACTGATAATTTAATTGAATTCATTAAATAGCTGCTTTGTGTGTGTAGTTGTGTAGACAACAAAGTCTAGAATTTGCATCTATAGTCTGTTTATCCACTATATCTACAAATAGTCATAGCATGCTGCATTCGTAGCATTATGTTAATGTTTACATGATAGTGTCTTTGTTCCACCATCTAGATCTTACAGGGCACAACTGTAAATTACATGTAAACCAACAAATATGTTCAATTTCAAATCCTTTGATTACATAACCTTGTATATGTTGTATTTAATTGTCTCAATCATAGTGGTAGACCATAACGGATCCACATGTTGTGCGATCTGTTTCTTTTTTCATTTTGTATTTTCACAGGGAACCAATCATTTATTTTTATAACCTGTCCCTTCGTCAGTTAAAAACAAATAACTAAAAAATCTGACTTCTGAAAAGTCAGTATTGAAAGGACCGCTCTGGTTACGATAACGTAAATGACGACATTTTCCCCTTATTTGTCTAATAAAGAAGGTTCTTTCTGTATTCGATCTCTATGTTGGTATGCTTTGTATAAATTAAGGGTTAAAACTACGAAGCATCAATGTTCATGCTGAAGGGCAGATGACAGCAGCCAGCGATGTTTACGTATACAAAAATAACTGAAATTCTGGACTTTGGAATAAGGTGTAATCAAATGAAAATTGTGATCGCGTCTTGGCAACATTCTACGGAAAGTTTGAATCCTGTAAATAGATAATTCTATCGCATTGAGAATGTTATCATCTTGTTGCGACGTGGAAATAAAATGGTTTAGACTAACGAAATAATCGTCAGACAATCTTGCTGTGGTTTTCACATGTATTTATTTATTTTAAGGGCAGTCAAGAAAAACACATACTAACAAAAAATATTTAACTGTAGCGTAGACATTAAATCATAGACATTATAATTATGTATGTATATCGAAAATGTAAGATACAGACGAGGGTGTGCATTAAGGTTGAATTCCGCGTATATGACAAAATGGTGCCAATTGCTTAAATTAGCATAGCCTAAAGCCTTATCTATATGTGTATGTGTGTCTGATGATTGGTATGTATGTTGCTATGCGCGTGCATGTTTGTATGATGTTTTGGTTACTAATCTAGTTGTCTATTATTGTATATTTAGTTCAGATAGGCGGCTTTCAAACTCACGATTTGCAATATTCTCGACATGTGTCGTATGGTCCCTAAAATACTTGTATAACGGGTTTTGTTCATAGTACTTGTGAAACCACGAATTCTTTATAATTTGTTCCGCATACACTCAAGTAGCTTGCCGCGAAGGGTTTCCCGAACGGGTACAGTTTTTCAAAAAGGGGTGAACTTTTTTTACAGGGTTGCCATCGCGCGAGTAATACCCCTGTGAGTCGGTGACAAAGGCTTTCATAACGTTACTTGAAAGATATAACGCCATCTTGAAACGTTTTGATTTTTTGGCGGTACCGATCAATCCAAATCCAATCTATACCATTGCTTCAATATCGTTAATATCGTTCGTTGCTTAGACGATTGATTTTGAAGTAAATTAGTAAAATACGGTATCTTCATCTAGATGTGACGTCATAAACGATAGCGATTTTCAAAGAGCACTTAGGCAGTAGATCGGTGTTGCTAGCGTATATAGGCTACGGTAACCGCTTACCATCAAAAGATACGTGATGTAAAAATAAAAATAATTCTATATAATATTTTTATAAGAAACACCGGTTTGGAATAATATCGACTCGTCACTCGAATAGTTGACCAATCGAATAAATGTGTTGTCACGAAAATTAAAACGATGATGAAGCAAATGAAACAAAACTATTAGGTAATGACCCGGTTTTAAGAGAAGACACCGTTTAAAATAATTACATAATTTATATTCTACTGTCATGTACGTTTTACAGTTACTTTAGTCTCCGGTATCTCTGTACCAATAATCGCCGCATGTTGTAAAGTTTGAAAGAGCTGATTGACGATCGATTTAAACCGCCATTCCAATAATTATCAGCGGATATTCAAATTTTATTGCAAATTTTTTATTTGAAAACACAAGATTTCGTCGGCAATAGTGCAAATCCTCGTATCTTTCTCTGTGAGACTAAATTTAGTGTAGATACAATGACTTTACCTATGGTACCTTCACGGGTTTGCCTTATCGCCGATGATGTGCAGGTTGTTCGGGCACAGCTTTCGAATATAGTCGTTCTACAAAACTATGGATTGAAATCCGCTGTAAACACTGTAATTTTCATAACTAAAGCAAGGAAAGTAAAAATTAAACAAGAAATACAAATATCTGCTCTACGGAAGTATGAAACTAACTCTAGTACTCGAAAAAATATATGAATAGCGTCCTATCAAACAGTATCAAAAATATCCGAAAGCGCAATCCGTCTCTATGCCTTCTTTGAAAAATATGTATTCGATAATCGCCAATAAGGTTTTCGGTGGAGATTTATATATTTATTTATTTAACAATTTTTGTACAGACAAAGACAATTAAAAGGACACAACAGAATATTAGAGAATTTTATTTCTATAAGAAATCTCTTCCAGCAGCCCCATATATGGGAAAAGTGTTCATCTTGCCGGTTTATTGCGAACTAACTACAAAGATCCTTTACAATTTGTTTTAAAGGAAATGTATTAGCCTAACAATATTATATTAAACATAACACTACGTCTTTTAAAGAATTAGATTTAGTTTTATTTAGGAATTTGGTGACACGACTCTTTGTCGCACAGGCAGAGGTACAATGAGGTAGAAATTAACTCCTTCGTATAAATTTATACGAAGAAGGTAATTTGTGTCGAAAAAGGTTGAAGAAATTTGTGGGCCCGCAAGGTAGAGGTGACTAGGATATTATTTCCTATACAGCACGAGCTATATCGTATCTTCGCATATAGACTTCTCTTTCTGCTTGCCATTAGGCAGATCATCATTAGAGTCGATTCATTTATAGTGTTTATAATAATAAAATAATCGGGAATTTAGAAAATCCATGGAATAGATTCCTACGGCCCCAGCGCTGGCGTAAAGTGGTACTGAATCCCTTTCCATGGTTAGTAACATCAATCAACATCATTCAAATACGAGTTAATGTTAAATCAGTTTATGGAAATATTATTAATTTTGATACATGATAAAATGGTTTTGAATAACAACAACACTATTGTTCTCTTAAAGATAGAGCAGGAAACGTATTATATTTATCGGAGGTGGGTCGACATTGACCTAAAGTGGCGCTCTGCCAACTAGCTGAGTATATCGAATTCATGCACCGAATGCCCCACATGCCCTAACACCTATATATTGTACAGCAAAAACGAAATTCGCACATCGACTCGGAAGCGAGTTACGCTCTGTTTTCGGTAAGCTATACAATCTAAAATTCATTCTATCTAAGGGTATTATGTATATACTCAAACAAAATTTAATGAAAAAAGGCTACTACAAAGCTTAGGAATATTTAGGTGATAAGAATGCATGGACTATTTAAAAATGCAATTTAAATAAACTTAAGCTGTAATCAAAATGAATGGAAAAAATGACGATACGTACTGATCACTGTAAAACAAAAATATGTTTGTAATACTAATACATAATTACATAGGTAATTTGTAAATGTCATTATAAATACTAAAGGCTGAAATTTTCTTTAGAGAGGCTTTAGAGACCTGACATAAAACGGAAGATTTTGTTTATCAATATTTAAAAATAACTACAATTATAAACACACTTAAAATCTTACTGTGTGTAATGTTCATAAAAGGAATAATCCAGTAAGAGAAATGATAGTTAAAAACCTGTTGTCTAAAAATACACATATTATTGAGTCACTTCAGTCACTCGGATGTGCCGCCATATTTGTACAGTATCTTGATACCACTTCCTTAGTAGAATTGTTTGTTTATTGTCATGGGGCAAAGGAATTCAAGGTCATTCAGCTTTTGTGACCTTGTTGGCTTAGTTTCCAATTCGAAACAACTTTTATGTGGTGGCTGTTTAAAATTCCTTGCTCATCTTCTTCTAAAAAACATTCAAAATTGTGGAAATTTCTTCTCTCTCAGGTGCGTTGTATTCTGGAGACAAGATATGTTAATAACTCCCTTATCCTATAATTTCGATGGCCACCGTCTAATTCCATTACACTTTAAAACGAAACTGCGAACTGTTTCATGGAAGAGATAGGAAACGCGATGGTACTACCCAGAGTTCCAGGCGCATCTTTCAAACGAATAATTATTATCAAAAATCTAAAAACCGTCTTCAAAACACTGAAAAGGTAAAACTAATGTAATTTAAAAAGTTATCCCATTAAAAACTATTTGTTTGAATCGGTGCTTCAGTTTCTGTTAAAAGTATTTTTATGGGGGGAAAAATATTGAATTAATTATACCTTTTTAGTGTTTTGAAGTCGACTTTTAATTTTGTTATAAATTTTTTTTTCATAATTTTGAGTGCTCATTTGATTCACATTGTTGGAATATAATATAGAGTTGGGTAGAGATGAGGTTTGATAAAGTCTGTCGATTTTGAAACAAGGTATCGTGAAACTTTTTGTGACTTCTTTCTCTGTTGCACAGCTAGAGCATGGAATTCCTTGCCAGCACACGTATTCCCTCCTTATAACATGGGTTCCTTTAAAAGAGTCGTGAAAAAGCACTTTTTGGGCCGGCAAGGTGAGGGTGGTTAGGGCAGTATGTCACATGCTTCACTAGCTATCTTCACATATGGACTTCTTTACTGCTTATCATCGGGTGGTGTCGAGTCATTTGCTGTGCTTTATATATAAGAAAACTTACATCGACCAAGTTAACAAAACTGCTCATAAAATAAAAACCACTGGGCCAATTAAATCATTATGGGACCAATTGCCAACTATTCCAAATGTAACAAAAAAAATCACGTTAAAAAAATCGAAGAATCCAGATTCGATCTCGGCGTAATCGATGTACCAGAGATATTAAAGAATTATACATATACCAATTGAACCTCTTTCTTTTTGAAGTCTGTTAAAAAACATGTTTCATAGATGTTTATGATAAGAAGCGTAATCCTTTGTGTTCACGTCGAAATCGTAAATACTTTTATAATCCTGATATGAATTATTGAATTGCTCAAATAACACGCGGCAAAATAATGCAAAATATTAAAGTATGTTACTTTGACAATGGCCTCAATTGAGTTGTACACGGACTTAATTAAATTTCAGTTATTCGCATCCCTTTCAAACCAATTCATTAAGAAGTGATAGAATGATTTTAAGGAATGTCAAGTTAGTTGACTCTTGGCGATCCATACACATTTGACTTATTTTATTTGACATGTTTTATATGCTTAATAGTCGCCATTTTAAAAACGTCAAATGACGTCACCGGTCTTTTCTTTTTGTATTATACTGTAAGAGAAATAGACTAAACTTGAATTTAATTTAGTTCGTGCACTTCGGAGCCATTAATTTTTTATTATTATGTAACAGAAGCTTTATTTGACATTTATTATAAATTCCTTGAGGATTTACTCCGAATTCTTTTTTGTGCAACGAGTAATAGAAGTAATTAGCGTTCATTAATAATGAGGTTATGTAAAGATGTTAGGGAACGGCCTTTCAGAAGATCGCAGCGAAATTATAACACGAGAAAATTGATTTTAATTCATGTTGTAAAAGTATTAAGTGTCCATGTCCTGTACCTAGCCTTGAACAGGTCGCCATTTTTATAAGCAGCAAGAACTCGACCATCTTCATTCAGAATTCAGCAGAATACTAGCCTAGCCCTAAAAATGGATCCCAAATTTGATTAAAATTATCTTATAGTTCAATCCAGGCTATAGACTATCGCCTCTGTGTAAGGCCTGTGGGGAGCACACCGAACAAATGGAACACATCCTATGTAACTGTGATGCTCTTGCCAGGAAAAGAATGGGTCTCTTTGAACTGGGCTATCCCAGTCCTGAAGATATAAGGCTGCTGACTCCGGGTGTACTTAATAAATAATGTGGGGAAGCACAAAAAATCACATTGGGTCGACGTGCTCCGCGAGTAATCCTGGCCCTACATCAAGATATGATAACATAGATCCCGTTTGGATAATAGCGTCGTATGCGCAGAAAACTGTTACATTGGGTATGGGTAATTGGTTGATAAGTCAACCCCTAACTTCGTACCTACGCAACTATATTCCCATTAGGCCGAGATTATTGTTGTTATCTGTAATAGTAATAAGAAGATTACTGTACGGTTCGCAGTGGCATAAAATACTTAAATTAGACCACCTGCAATGGGCAAAGTCCACGTAAACATTTTGATACGAGTCATAAAGGATGCTATCTTAAATTTTACGACGCTTTATCGTTTGAAACGAAACCCGTGGAAACACTGATATCCATCTTATCAGGTGTAATTTGCATTTTACTTGGAAGAATGTCTTATCCCAAGCGTGTTAGGTTGAAGATTGAGTAAAATGATTTTCAAAGGCCATTGACCATTGTCATTATAGATTAAATACGTATTACCTAGGTCATCTGTCGATTTAACTTGGTAGTAAAATTAAAAATAATAATTATCAACTGATAATATTATCTACATTATCTATGTATATTTAAATCCCTCTGAGAGACTCTTGCGATTGTATAGGCGAAGGAAATTAGCTCACCTGCCAAGCCATTTTATTCTTTACACCCATCAGCAAGGTTTCGCTTCTGCTGATATATCTAGTAATTACTCCGCGCCTCGGCAGACACTAGAGCGAAGTACCCCTATTTAATCAATAAATTTATTGACCTTATCCTTATTCTACAAGGTCAAGGTATTTATGTCCTACGTGGGGTGCGAAGGGTAATATTCAATATCAGTAAGATTGTTTTTTTATGGATACTTCTGTTAGTTTTTAGGTTTTGTCTCGTTTGAAATTGTTTTTCACATGTGATTTGAACAATCTGTTGTGACTTGCATTTCTTAGTTTTCGGGACACTTTCCATTAATTTTTAAATGATTCTTGAAATGAATAGAGATGTATTTATTTTGCTTTAAATGTAGTTACATATTTTTTTGAATAGTACATATTTATATGGACTATTTATAATGCAATTTCAATAAACTTTGGCTGTAACGAAAATTAACTGAATTTAAGCAAACCAGAAATGACGTATCGATGTTAAAATATTGCACTGTAAAACAAAAAATATATATGTTTTCAATATTAATACATAATGACATAGGTAATTTGTAAATATCATTATAAATACTAAAGACTGTGAGTTTCTTGCGCCACTTCTTCTCTGCAGCTACTAATTCGACGAAGTTTCGAATACTAGTGCTAGTTTTAATATTAAAAAAATTTATTTAATACATAATTAAATTCCATAACTGGGACCATTTGTAAATACCCGGTTAATACCCACTTAAAGTTATCACTTATTACCTTTAATTACATTTATTAATTTTTTCTCATACATTTTCCCTGTTATGACTATTTAAAAGAACTTAGTGAATGAGTCTATTGAAATAAAGATATTTTGACTTTGACTTTGACAGCATGCAAAATTTTTCCCAGTTCCCTTTAATTCTTCCCAGCCTTAAGATCACACAAAAGAGGTTTTTGAATTTTACACTCAGCACTAACATAAGAATAACTAGTTTCAAATTGAACAAGTCTGAAATATTAGTTGAAACAAATGGAGAATATATTTAAGAACTTACATCAAACCTGACTACCACTTTGTAACCGACTTCAAAAATGGAGGAGGTCCTATGCACCACTGTATGCATTTTAGCTACCAAGCACGGTAGTTATGATATTAATTATACTTATTTAGTTAAAAAAAATATTGTTAGCTTTTATTTAGTGTTTTTCCACTTTTTTAAATATTTTTAAACAATCCATGAATTGAACCGATCAAAACACATTAAATATTATTCGTTTTTGAGTTTTAGCAAGACTGAAGAACAGCTTTTTATAGCAGAAGAATCATTTTGCTTCAGATAAGGGAAACATACGAAGTACCACATGTCAGGAATTAGGTTTTATTTCATTGAAATCAGATTTTGCAGTCATAACTGAAACCAATTTATTAGCTTAGCCTGTCTAACGAGTGACATAAAAAAATTGAAATTTGCTTTGTTTTCGTAATTGTAAACAAAGCCTTGTAGGCTTGACTTTAGCTGGTAATCATATGACTGCTCTGTCATTGTCACGTAATATTTCTATCCGAAAATTCGTGTAAACGAAGCTTAGCGTGGATATTCATTAACCACCCAACGAGTGATGATATGACAGCTGTTCCAAAATTTCGTATTTACGAAGTTTAGGATAGAACAGAAATTCATTACACACGTGAGCTCTTTTAAAAGAATTTAATTACTCCATTAACGACATAGAAATAACTCCATATTTCGTACCACTCAAACACTACACAGATACCTAATTCTTCCAAGAGTAACAACCAATTGTTACATATTTTCAACTGACCCACTTCATTACACGCTTACTTGAAACTTTCCGCACATGTGGTCCAACAAAAAACAGGTTCCCAATTTCGTCATATACATTTTATTCGGCAATGACTCATTGTGTTTACGTTCGTATCTATGGAACCGAGTTCGACGACTCAACAACGCTTATTCAAATACAAATTTCACGTACTCACATAGAAGGTTAACGAAACTTATTTCATTTTATGATAAACAAGCCTGAGGATCTATTCTATTGGGCACTAACTGGAATTAAGGTTTAATTCAGAGTTGAATTCAATATTTTCCATGATGGCTTTATATATCATAAGCCTGTGTCAAGTTTGGTTACGGGACGTTGTTTTAAGATGGTTTACAACTGCTTCGTGTGTATTCACGCGTTTTCCAAATGTACATGGTGATAAATTATCATTGGAAAAGGATTTAAATCATCGTCATTCTATTTCATGCTTGTCTGCTGCAGGACTTAGGTCTCCCCTAATACAGGTCACTGCTCCCGATTTTCGGAGAAGCCCACTCCAACCAGTCTCCGATAGTCGTCACCCCATCTTGTCGCATTTTGCCCCAAATTGTGTACATTGAAAATGACAGGTTGTCTGATATACACTGTTGATGTCAGATTTTAGGTGTTAATCGTCTCTGCCGGGTGCTTTCATTATAGTTCCTCTAAACATTCGTAGCCTGTATAGTTCTGGATGAATATTATTGCTTTGATCACGGTTCGGGTCATCAAATACTCGTCAATATTTATTGTTTCAAAAATTACAGAGATGTGAGTACAATTTTGGATAATTAAAATAATTTGAAGTTATTCATGTAAACAAAAAAAAATCTTTTCTAGTCGTGTTGGTGCTAAGTTGTGTACAGAACAGAATTGAAGCTCCGTCTTCAAAAAAAATATTTTAAAAGTAAGATATTTTCTTACTTTCTGATATTTTTGCATTTTGAGGGTTACGAAATCGGTTTTTCACTGAAACTACAATAAATTTATTATCTTAATGTCTTGTGTTGGAAACAAATGATATTAGCATTTGTTAATTGATAAATATTGTTCGATAGCTAACAATGAAGAATAAAGGCATACCTATTGAATGACTCTTAACACTAGATTTACCAGACCAGTCATTTAGACTGGTCGTGCAATTTCAATTCAAAATTCCTACTATATTACACATATTTTTTTTCAGAAATGATGTTATGACTTTTGTAGCTATAATTAGAGAGTACGTTTTATAAACTTAATGTTATTTTATATACATTAGTAACAAATATAATTTTTGTTGTTGACATATATTCAAATCGCTAGTGTTAAGAATTATCTCCTACTCCTGGCTTATCTATCAGGGACCTTGTCCATGTAATGAATCAAGATGTATTGTGTATAATAGTGTGAGCTGTATTGAAAATAATAAAATAATCACAATAATAATCTTTATTTTTTCTATACATTTTGAAGTAAAAGCATTTTATGTACTTATTGTTATAATATTACTATTGTGAAGGCTAAAGCTTGATATATGATATAATAAACTGAGACATGCAAGTTTTGGTCCTACACAGTCGTATTCTAAAGACCACACCTACCTACCACCTATACCTATACACTATGTTATACTTTGCACAAAGAGGGTTTTATCGAATTGTGGAAATCCCCAAATTTTCCCTTTAACCTATCAAGCCGTACAATCTAGACAGTTAAATTTTAATGGCATCGAGGGTCTTGGGAGAATATGGCGGTTCAGTAAATTAAGGGGCTACATAAATACAGACCACAACAGCGTCCATTGGCCCAGAAGGCCTCATCAACCACGGGCATAAAGTCATCAACGTCATGCTTTCAGCCAACTCCGCAGACCTGAGAAGTGCCTAGTTACCTACCAATGGGCCCTGAACAGTGGTCATCAAGTGTATTGTGGCTGTCCTCCAACGTTTCCAGAACGCGAAGAGGCTCTCCAGCCCTTGCCAAGACCATCTATTTATCTAATCTAATCGTGCTAACTCATCAAAAATTCTCTTGTTAATATCGTGTGCCCCGCGTATCGTAATTATAGAATCATAATTTACGATTCTAAAATTACGAAAAATTACGAAAAAAATACGAAAAATTACGATTCTCAATTGAAAAAGAAATCTGTTTAGTGAATTACTAATTAATAAGGTACTAGAATTATTACGCACATGTTTCTCAATAAAGTAAAGGAGATAAGTAATATTCTCACATCAACATCTCATATACGTCCCTACCTAGGTGATCGAGCCTACCCTAAATTGGGGCGGTCAGGCCTTGGTCAACCGCGCTGGCCAAGTGCGGATAGGTCGACTTCACACACAACCTAAGAATTTCTTCACAGGTGTGTGCAGGTTTCCTTACAATTTTCTCATATAAATGAACCACAAAAAAATTATCATTATAAATAATTTTTTTGTTTTAAAAACTTTTGGCAACTTACAAAGAACTTTATACTTAAATATTAATTGTGGAATTTAGGAAGTACAGAATTCTACTAACACTACTTATTTAAGAAGCCGCCTCTTAAAAGAGTATCCTTTTATACGTAAAATGAGACTTATAACTAATTAGCCATTACTCACAAGTCAAGAAAACCAATGTATGTAGTTTTTACAAGAAAACTAAACGGACGTGATTTTAATTTAAATTCATTCAGTTAAATAACCAAATCAATAAATTACAATCAGCAAATATCGATTCCACTTAACGCATGCATTGAAACATTGAGGCCAAAGGCGCGTAAGCCGTGCGCGTGCGCACGTTGGTATTACGTTAACCATTTATAATTAAGAAGCCGGATAAAAATAGAATGCAAGTGACAAGAATAACAGCCTTACGCGCAATATCAAAGTGACATTACAATAATTATGTATACGTATGGATGGAATGAAGTTATGAGAACCTGTAATAACTTATGTACCTGTTATATCTTCGTTTTGCCGTGATTCAACTAAATATTAGAATAGAATAGAATATATCTTTATTGTACATCAGCCATTTCAAGAAGAGAAATACACAAAAATACTTAAAGACTTTCTTACTTACTTACTTACTTATATTACTGTCACAGATGTTTAAAAATATGCGTATATTTTGGCTATTATACTAGTAATTTGGTTGTATACATATATTTGAAGGCTTAAATGTTTACATCCTTTTAGACGTGACTCTACCATTAATGGCAAACATTGCAAAGGTTCTCGTATTTACGATTTCGTTTGAAAACTATTTTAAGGAAGTCTCAAAAAATGTGTGAATATTGGTCACCTTGTACTCTATGGCCGTATTTTCCGTTCGTTATCTGTCAAGTGTGGATTGGTTTTGTTCTATTATGCAATTGGCATTTGTGACGTAATTTGTTGCTATTAGTGTCAATAATAGTCTTAAGATCTACATATTATGTAACTATGGAACGCAAAATTCAGAATTTAATTGAATGAAGACAGGCAAATTTCAGTCCGTTTCTGTCACTGATTGCTCCCTCCCCTGGAAAGTATACTTGACTTATATCTAAATAGTATGTGTAATCACATCTGCCCAAATCACTTGGAAGAAACTTATCCAGTTACAATTACTACTAATTTTTCTTGGTCTCTTACCTATTTGTGAAGTAGCAGTATAGTATGTTCCTTTATTTATACTTTATTGCACAGATAAAATAACATTTGGCGGATTTAATGATATTAGGCTTCAGTCAACCAGAGTTCAGCCCAGAAAGATTAAATGACAGTGCTTAGATAAAATTGTATTAAATATTAATAAAAAAAACGTTTAATATGAAAAAAACATATCATAGATGTCGTACACATATTTAAATTTAAAAAGAAATCATTGCTTTGCTTTACTTCGTCGTCAATGATGGATAAATTCAAAGTGTGGCTAGTTTTACAAATAACAAGTGTTCCCCTACCGTTGATGCTAATGTAATAAAGGTCTAAAGCCATCAATAAAAAAAAACTGGTTATGTCAGTGTGACATTACTTTTGCTTACCGCCTTCTTGTACCGGTCACTGTGATTGTTATAATATAAAGATTCTCTTTTGTAAATTGAATACCGGGTTTTGCTTCATAATTAAAGTAATATAACTTACAAGCCATTCTTTGATTTCAATAATACATACCTGTCTGTCACAGATGGTACTTGGAATGTAGCTATTTTTTAGGACGTGTGCGCTTTGACATACATCTCTAGTTTTTATTACAAAGTCTATTCTAAAATTAGACATGCCTATTATAAAACTCACTATGCTTTTTTATTTCATCTGATAATAACCAAACCAATTTTATTTTGTGACTTTATACGATTGAAAATTATTTAATTAAAATTATAAAATTAATTATTTAGGTTAGGTTAAAACTAATAATGGTAATTAGGTTAGATAGAAAAATTAAAGGTGTGAAGATTTTGACATATGGTGAGATTCGTCCTGCTCCAGTTTAAACGTAATGACCTCTCTTTGTATTGGTATTAACAAAAAAGTGACTGCCTCAATTTCAAACGAGGCCTTTATCTGTAACCGCGTTTTGTGATAATGTGACAAAAGTTTTTAATTTCGCCGACCAAACATCGGCCACCGATTCATATATATATAAGTGGGCGGACAGACTAGATGAAATTTTCCATTGATAATAATTTTTATTCGTTTCGCGTGTTGTTTCGTTTCACTGAAAAATAGCATTCTGAGTGGCGACCGCCAACTAACCTTAATAAATTATATTGTTTATCTATTTCTAAAGAGTAAACAAAAAACAGTCGCTTTAAAACAAATGACACCATAGACTTTGAATTTCAGTAATTAGTCTATGAAACTAAATACCAACGTCTTTTGTTTAAGTAAGTTTAAGAAGAATCGACATTAAATATTCCCCTTTGTGGCTCTGTGTCATCCATAGAGAAATCCTGGTGTAGCTCTCTTACATCTTCAGCTATATCTTCACTTAACATCAGGTAAGATGTAGGCCAAGACCTACCCCATTTCAGAAAATAGACTTCTTTCCTCAAATACAGAAGTTGTATTAGCAATCAGGATTTTTAAACTCTTTTATTCTGCCAGGAATTGAGTACGCAAAAGGAGTGCTAGAAATTACGTTGATATTTATTTAAATTATGGGTTCAATTGCTGATCTAGTCTATACAAAGCTTCGCATAATTACTGCCAAAACACAATACAAATTTTTTCATGGTTGGGTTGGTTCGGAAATGAATGAAATCAAACTAAAATAACCTATCGCCTCCGTGCTCCAGCCTTTGTGCTACAGTGGCGATGTTATCCACGACACGACTCACCTGAGCCGAGGTCCGAGCCTTTAGACCCTCAGGTTTGTCGCTCTCTCATGGCTCGAGCGCCCTGGAGACTCTAAGAGACAGCGGGACACTTCCCCTGGAGGATGATGCCTGTCGATTAGAACTTTTCCAGAGGCGAATCGCCCCTTAAGGCTTGAGGAAAACCCCGGTAACGCTGTAAAGGCCATCTTCGGCCAACAGTATTATACAGTCCAAAAAAAAGGCGATTTTGTTTTGTTTATATTATAAACTGCCTTAGTTTGTTTAAGTCACTTATATTCATGCTATTTAATGGGTGATAAATAAATTGTTTATCCTTTAATTTAACTTATTTATGTGATTTCAATTTGATTTCTCATGTCTGTCACGTTCTCGTGTTTAACGTAAACAATCCATGACGCAGTCGTTTTTGTTTGTCATCAAGAAAAATGTTTACGATGGGTTAAGTGTATGAATGTAAGTCTAAGGATCAGAATTGTCAATAAATTAACGTGTTTTCTTTGGAAAATTATATTTTGAAAATGTTACCGAGTAACTCACTTAACGGTTACCAATCACTAGTCTTTATTTCAGTTTCCGTAATATATCTATTTATTTGACTAATATATTTTTTTAAGTTATTGGGTATCACTTCCAACTCCAACCAAATAATCTATCTACTGAAGTTTTGAAGCACAACCATCCGTAGGTAGTTTATTGAAACCCAGCGTAAGTGTAAAATTTACATTTAAACTCACCTCTATAAATATAAACAGAATGCAATATATCTCGGCTTTGAATGCGTTCATTCCCTGACACCATTTACGTTGCGCGTGATGGCCAGTACGAGATGACATCCTGTTTCAGCTCGTATCAACTAATCGCCTGCGTTTCTGGAATATTCCTGTAGCTATTTTATAAAAATATTAGCAAGAGGACTGAAATAAGTTTTGATTTTAATATGTTTCTGGATAATAATATACTTTGAACTTTTCATCGATAAATACTCATTGAATTGATGTCAAAAACCATTTTGGTAGTCTTTAAGGTAATAACAATAAGGTAAAAAAATCATTATGTTAATATCAAGATGACAATGTTTTTTTTAGGCAGTGAAGTTGCTCACTTTTCAGCCTACTTCAAAGAATAAGAAGGTTCTCAATTACACTGTTTTTTTTTTATTTGAGTTAAGCGATTTCACTGTCAATTGTGAGCCGATTTTCCAAATTCATTTATTCGATAGAGTATACTCTTTAGGTGGTCCCATTGTCGGGATCTGGGACAGGATTCCATGGAAATCGAGGGCAACCTTAAAATTTTATGAGATCGTTGTTCTTATTTTTTTTTAAAGCAATTCAAGTATTTTTAGCAAACGACAATAGTCAGGCAAGTCGACAATACTGACGGTCACCTTAGAAACTTAATACTCAAAAATCTGTTAAAAGAAGTTTTAAACAAAACTATAACCAGGGCCGGATTTAAACTTATTGCCGCCCCTGGGCACTGAAGAAAATGCCGCCCCATCTAATCACTGAAATTTTACTTAAATTCATAGTTTTGATATCTTAATTTTTAAAAATTGAAATAACTAATTTATTGCAGAAAATTTATTATAATATAATATATACTTCAATAACATAAAAAAAAATTTCACAGGCAAACACGCCTGACTTTTTTAATTGCAAATTGGTCGATTAAATCTTCACTTGCAATTATGCCGCCCTAAAAAATTTGCCGCCCTGGGCACTAGCCCCGACTGCCCCTAGTGTAAATCCACCACTGACTATAATCCAGTTCAAAATACTTAAAAGTCAAAAATAATTCAGTGCAAGTAGTCGGATGTATATTTTAGATTATTTTTAAAGTGGATAATTTATTAAGTGGATTATAGTTTTGTTTAAAACCTTTTTTATAATGAAATATTTTAGTAAAAATTGCTTGTTCAGTGCAAATGCAAGCACAACGGAATGTTCGCTTCGTTAAGTAAGCTTTAATGTTTGTTTGGCAACTTTTACCTAACGAAAAATTTTAAATGTAAATGATAGCAGCTATTACATACCCTTGGCCGTATTACAGAATGAATAATATTTTACGTATGTCTTAATAATTTCGTTTCCCGCCAAAAGTCGTTCGACTATAAACAAATTCGCCCTTGAACATTGTCCGCGACTAAAGTACCTACGGTTCAAAGTCCACCCGTGTCAATGGTACTAAATTGGTTTGGCAGACGTGTCTATTTGATGTGACATGAATGTATTTATAATTAAGGTATTGAGAGAAACGTTATTCTATCGTAGTTTTTAAATAAGAAAGTCTAGGACGACTGTAAAAGGTTTCCGAAGTTTTGGATTAAAATTACTCGAGAAGTACGAAGCTATGGTAATTGTTTTTTTTTTGTAAAAGTGAAACCTCTAGTGTGAGTTTCAATCTATACGTTTGCGATCGTAGTTGCATACAGCTGATAATCGCATATATAAAAAATTAGTTCAAATATTTCACAACAAAGGCGCTGTAGTCGCTTCCATACAATTTGACAGCTGATGACAAACGAGACGTTTCAATTCGATGGAAACTAAAACTAGGGGTTAGTCCTAATAATATTACACTGTAAGCCGAAATAACCCCTTTCCCTTATACTAATTATATGTTTGTAATTAAATATGTAAGTGTATTAAAGTAAATATATAAGTATACATATATATTGTGCTGTCCTTTATTCCAGAGACTTCAGTGAGATCAGAAAACAACCAATAAAAATAACAAAGAAACATCATACCGTTTAGTGTTCCTTGACACTTGAATTTGACAGTAATGTCGCACAGTTCGACGTTGCCATATTAACAAAAGAAGAAAACTAGGGGTACACAAAATGTAAACAAATTTAATGGTGCGTTCGTGTTTCGTTTATTATAATTTCGTTAGTATCCGAGAGATTATATTTAATACCGCGGTCTTGGTTAGGCTATGAAATGCTTTTTTTTCTTAAAAGCATAAACCATGTTAATAAATGCCTGATAACTACTTACAAGCTTGCAATCTTTTTCTGTATCGTACATATTAATCATGGATTAGTCTATTTTTAAAGTCTTCGCAATTCCATATATCTGTAGGTACATTTATTTATATGAGTATATAAAATTCAAGAATATATAGAAACCTTTCCATCTAAGAAAAGTGTAACCCAAGAGGGGAATCGGTCAGAAGGGTGACAAGGCCAAGGGCGGTCCATTTATAGAACAGCTCGGAGGACGTTGCTATAACTTAGCGTTAAGAAAATAAGCATTTAATTGATTTTGTACTTTCTTATATATTTTAAGTTTTTAACCTGTTTGTCTATCAAAACATTTTTGTGATGTTTTGAGTATTTTATGCTATTATAAATGCTTAACATACGACCTTTAAGATACCTTTTGGTATTCGAATGAAAGCTTAAATATATTTTTTTTAAATTTGAATTAGATAAGAATTGAATCAACTCCCTGGTAGCTTAGTGTTTCTTGGTTATAATTGAAGTATCGCTAAAATGATAGGCTGTCTTATTCTAAAAATGAATTATCTATCACTGCACGCAACTTAAGAGACGTCTACCTTAATACAATAAAGCTATCTAACGATATTAGCTCCCAAAAAGTACTCTGGCTAATCTATCTATCGTGCGATTTCAAGGTTCAATATCGCGTAACCCGTTTCAATATAACATGACACAAGTAATTGGCGTAAGCCACGAAACTAATTTTAGTTTATGATTATCTTAATAAATATTGTATTAAAATTATGCTAGCCTAAGTTACTAATTGTGTGAATAATCTAACAGAAGTCTTTTCATGTATATGGCTCGGCAAAGAGAAATCCGTAATGTCTTTACAAAATCACACAATTTTGAAAAATAGAAAATGTCGAATATAACGTAATAAATTTTGTTTTTGTTTTACACAAAGGAGATTGTTCCGCGTCGGATAATAATGAAATATGAAATGGTAATGTAAGAGTGATGAAAAATCTTTTACGAAAAATCGCAAATACAGTGATACAATACTTTCCCCATATATTGTAATTGTAATGCAGTGCATCTTTTTATCATAAAATGAAATTTATCCCAAAAACTAAACTAAATTCGATTTAGAATGATCGATGTTCGATTTTTTTCGATTTTTTTTTATGTACAATAAAGATATATTCTATTCTATTCCATTCTATTCTAGAATGTAACAAATACATGCAATAATGTCTACTTGCAAGGAATAATACTAAGCACTGAGCTCAAATATTATGTATTTTAAGTCTATATAATCATAACCATAAATGTTTGTATTTTATAATAACCTTCTCGACAGTAAAAAGGGATCATTCTCTTTTGTTTTCGCGACAAATGACAAGATATTACTAATAATGTTTTTTTCATATCTACGAAGATTTATTTTTTCTTCAAATTGTTTTGTTATAAATAAAAACGTTCTGAAAAGTGTCCTTCGTGTCTAACACGGGCAATCTAAGACTAGAAAATAAATTTTCCTGTTCTGTTTATATGCGGTTCGCATATATTTATGGGTGCAGAACAATTTCATTTGAGTCAAATATACAAAGAATCGTATTTCGTAATTTCACTTAATTCAAATTCAAATTATTTATTGCGTACCATAATGTAACAAATACAGGTTGTACAATTGATAATTATGGACCTAATTGGGTACAGCATAGTATTTTATATATGTCCTGAAACATGGGAGAGTGTAGATACTTTTGAATGTTGAATGGTGCTAATATATACTAAGATACTAATTTAATAAAAACGAATACATTTTAAGAACAATAAATTAAATATTCGATTTCAAATCAATTTTTATATTCATGTTGTAGTTTATGGATATAATTGTAGCTAAGGTTTAATATTTTCATTGATTATTTAAATGGAAAAATGGGAAAGTATGAGAAATTTAATATTTAGATCAAAAAACGTCTTATTATTCTTTTACTTTAGGGTTCGTGTATAAGACTTTTTGTAAATAAAACTGAATTGTAAATGTAAGACTGTATTAACTGAAATTATAATAAAATATAAAATACGTGCTGCTACAATGAAATCAAGAGAGAGAAGAGACAGACAAAACGTCAAAAGCTATGTTGTCATAGACAGTTCGTTTGTAACATTAATTATGATAATAAATATGCACAAATGAATAAAAGATAACATGTCAATTTCGAATTATAGGTATATCAGATAGAGTTTGTGTGGGTACACTAAAAAGTATTTATATATTCTGAAAGTGTATGAGTTAATTTAGTCGTAAGTCGGGGAACTATTTTATAATACACATAATAAGTTACTCTATATATAGACGTGTGGACATTATTATCTGATGACATCGCTATGTATCTATAAAACGCTGTTGCACACTTCAATTACTGAGTATTCTATCCTGCCTGACATGTACTTGATAATACCTATACCTACTTAATAATAGAATAAATTGTAATATACAATTTTGCAGCATTAAAAGTATATAAATAAATTATTGTTTGTTGGTCTCCTTGGTTACTGTTATTTGTGTTATGTTACTGTTGTGTGTACTTTTTTCTCTTTAATATTAATACGATTGTAACGATTCATTTGCGCTCTCATTTCATTAGGAAATACCCACTAGCTCTCAAACTCGCCGTTAACAAAAGTGATTTTATAAGAAGCGTACTCGTAATTTCCTTTAGAATGAGGAACTTCGGGTAGTGTTAATACCTACTGATACCTCAAAAGCCAAAAGAACTTCCACGTCATGCAACTTAATACTTGCTAGCGTAAAAAAAGGAATTTAACTAGTTATGTATTGTGTTTTATCATAAACCCAGCGTACCAATTCAAAAGACTTTTTGTATATTAAAAATCACAATTACTCGTAGATCATGCGCCCTGGAAACCAAACTATAGCGACAGCACTCTTCAAAAAGCTTCTAAACTCGAGGCTCTTCGTGGCTGTACAAGCCAACAGCTTAAAGAAACTTTTTGTCAGACTTAAAAGCGAGAATGATAATGATATAGGTACCCCAATGACCTCCCTTTTGTATAAAGACATTTTTACCATTAAGTGAAATGGATAGTAACAATTCTAACGACGCAATTTAACTATCCCGAAGCTATTGTATGTTAATTAAAACTGCAACATATAACATCGTCTATGAATATAGAACTGTACTTTATCCATTAATATAAAATACATTATATATTTATGCTTCGTACGGGTCTTTTTTTTGGTCCATTTATAGAACAGCTCGGAGGACGTTGCTATAACTTAGCGTTAAGAAAATAAGCATTTAATTGATTTTGTACTTTCTTATATATTTTAAGTTTTTAACCTGTTTGTCTATCAAAACATTTTTGTGATGTTTTGAGTATTTTATGCTATTATAAATGCTTAACATACGACCTTTAAGATACCTTTTGGTATTCGAATGAAAGCTTAAATATATTTTTTTTAAATTTGAATTAGATAAGAATTGAATCAACTCCCTGGTAGCTTAGTGTTTCTTGGTTATAATTGAAGTATCGCTAAAATGATAGGCTGTCTTATTCTAAAAATGAATTATCTATCACTGCACGCAACTTAAGAGACGTCTACCTTAATACAATAAAGCTATCTAACGATATTAGCTCCCAAAAAGTACTCTGGCTAATCTATCTATCGTGCGATTTCAAGGTTCAATATCGCGTAACCCGTTTCAATATAACATGACACAAGTAATTGGCGTAAGCCACGAAACTAATTTTAGTTTATGATTATCTTAATAAATATTGTATTAAAATTATGCTAGCCTAAGTTACTAATTGTGTGAATAATCTAACAGAAGTCTTTTCATGTATATGGCTCGGCAAAGAGAAATCCGTAATGTCTTTACAAAATCACACAATTTTGAAAAATAGAAAATGTCGAATATAACGTAATAAATTTTGTTTTTGTTTTACACAAAGGAGATTGTTCCGCGTCGGATAATAATGAAATATGAAATGGTAATGTAAGAGTGATGAAAAATCTTTTACGAAAAATCGCAAATACAGTGATACAATACTTTCCCCATATATTGTAATTGTAATGCAGTGCATCTTTTTATCATAAAATGAAATTTATCCCAAAAACTAAACTAAATTCGATTTAGAATGATCGATGTTCGATTTTTTTCGATTTTTTTTTATGTACAATAAAGATATATTCTATTCTATTCCATTCTATTCTAGAATGTAACAAATACATGCAATAATGTCTACTTGCAAGGAATAATACTAAGCACTGAGCTCAAATATTATGTATTTTAAGTCTATATAATCATAACCATAAATGTTTGTATTTTATAATAACCTTCTCGACAGTAAAAAGGGATCATTCTCTTTTGTTTTCGCGACAAATGACAAGATATTACTAATAATGTTTTTTTCATATCTACGAAGATTTATTTTTTCTTCAAATTGTTTTGTTATAAATAAAAACGTTCTGAAAAGTGTCCTTCGTGTCTAACACGGGCAATCTAAGACTATAAAATAAATTTTCCTGTTCTGTTTATATGCGGTTCGCATATATTTATGGGTGCAGAACAATTTCATTTGAGTCAAATATACAAAGAATCGTATTTCGTAATTTCACTTAATTCAAATTCAAATTATTTATTGCGTACCATAATGTAACAAATACAGGTTGTACAATTGATAATTATGGACCTAATTGGGTACAGCATAGTATTTTATATATGTCCTGAAACATGGGAGAGTGTAGATACTTTTGAATGTTGAATGGTGCTAATATATACTAAGATACTAATTTAATAAAAACGAATACATTTTAAGAACAATAAATTAAATATTCGATTTCAAATCAATTTTTATATTCATGTTGTAGTTTATGGATATAATTGTAGCTAAGGTTTAATATTTTCATTGATTATTTAAATGGAAAAATGGGAAAGTATGAGAAATTTAATATTTAGATCAAAAAACGTCTTATTATTCTTTTACTTTAGGGTTCGTGTATAAGACTTTTTGTAAATAAAACTGAATTGTAAATGTAAGACTGTATTAACTGAAATTATAATAAAATATAAAATACGTGCTGCTACAATGAAATCAAGAGAGAGAAGAGACAGACAAAACGTCAAAAGCTATGTTGTCATAGACAGTTCGTTTGTAACATTAATTATGATAATAAATATGCACAAATGAATAAAAGATAACATGTCAATTTCGAATTATAGGTATATCAGATAGAGTTTGTGTGGGTACACTAAAAAGTATTTATATATTCTGAAAGTGTATGAGTTAATTTAGTCGTAAGTCGGGGAACTATTTTATAATACACATAATAAGTTACTCTATATATAGACGTGTGGACATTATTATCTGATGACATCGCTATGTATCTATAAAACGCTGTTGCACACTTCAATTACTGAGTATTCTATCCTGCCTGACATGTACTTGATAATACCTATACCTACTTAATAATAGAATAAATTGTAATATACAATTTTGCAGCATTAAAAGTATATAAATAAATTATTGTTTGTTGGTCTCCTTGGTTACTGTTATTTGTGTTATGTTACTGTTGTGTGTACTTTTTTCTCTTTAATATTAATACGATTGTAACGATTCATTTGCGCTCTCATTTCATTAGGAAATACCCACTAGCTCTCAAACTCGCCGTTAACAAAAGTGATTTTATAAGAAGCGTACTCGTAATTTCCTTTAGAATGAGGAACTTCGGGTAGTGTTAATACCTACTGATACCTCAAAAGCCAAAAGAACTTCCACGTCATGCAACTTAATACTTGCTAGCGTAAAAAAAGGAATTTAACTAGTTATGTATTGTGTTTTATCATAAACCCAGCGTACCAATTCAAAAGACTTTTTGTATATTAAAAATCACAATTACTCGTAGATCATGCGCCCTGGAAACCAAACTATAGCGACAGCACTCTTCAAAAAGCTTCTAAACTCGAGGCTCTTCGTGGCTGTACAAGCCAACAGCTTAAAGAAACTTTTTGTCAGACTTAAAAGCGAGAATGATAATGATATAGGTACCCCAATGACCTCCCTTTTGTATAAAGACATTTTTACCATTAAGTGAAATGGATAGTAACAATTCTAACGACGCAATTTAACTATCCCGAAGCTATTGTATGTTAATTAAAACTGCAACATATAACATCGTCTATGAATATAGAACTGTACTTTATCCATTAATATAAAATACATTATATATTTATGCTTCGTACGGGTCTTTTTTTTGGTCCATTTATAGAACAGCTCGGAGGACGTTGCTATAACTTAGCGTTAAGAAAATAAGCATTTAATTGATTTTGTACTTTCTTATATATTTTAAGTTTTTAACCTGTTTGTCTATCAAAACATTTTTGTGATGTTTTGAGTATTTTATGCTATTATAAATGCTTAACATACGACCTTTAAGATACCTTTTGGTATTCGAATGAAAGCTTAAATATATTTTTTTTAAATTTGAATTAGATAAGAATTGAATCAACTCCCTGGTAGCTTAGTGTTTCTTGGTTATAATTGAAGTATCGCTAAAATGATAGGCTGTCTTATTCTAAAAATGAATTATCTATCACTGCACGCAACTTAAGAGACGTCTACCTTAATACAATAAAGCTATCTAACGATATTAGCTCCCAAAAAGTACTCTGGCTAATCTATCTATCGTGCGATTTCAAGGTTCAATATCGCGTAACCCGTTTCAATATAACATGACACAAGTAATTGGCGTAAGCCACGAAACTAATTTTAGTTTATGATTATCTTAATAAATATTGTATTAAAATTATGCTAGCCTAAGTTACTAATTGTGTGAATAATCTAACAGAAGTCTTTTCATGTATATGGCTCGGCAAAGAGAAATCCGTAATGTCTTTACAAAATCACACAATTTTGAAAAATAGAAAATGTCGAATATAACGTAATAAATTTTGTTTTTGTTTTACACAAAGGAGATTGTTCCGCGTCGGATAATAATGAAATATGAAATGGTAATGTAAGAGTGATGAAAAATCTTTTACGAAAAATCGCAAATACAGTGATACAATACTTTCCCCATATATTGTAATTGTAATGCAGTGCATCTTTTTATCATAAAATGAAATTTATCCCAAAAACTAAACTAAATTCGATTTAGAATGATCGATGTTCGATTTTTTTCGATTTTTTTTTATGTACAATAAAGATATATTCTATTCTATTCCATTCTATTCTAGAATGTAACAAATACATGCAATAATGTCTACTTGCAAGGAATAATACTAAGCACTGAGCTCAAATATTATGTATTTTAAGTCTATATAATCATAACCATAAATGTTTGTATTTTATAATAACCTTCTCGACAGTAAAAAGGGATCATTCTCTTTTGTTTTCGCGACAAATGACAAGATATTACTAATAATGTTTTTTTCATATCTACGAAGATTTATTTTTTCTTCAAATTGTTTTGTTATAAATAAAAACGTTCTGAAAAGTGTCCTTCGTGTCTAACACGGGCAATCTAAGACTAGAAAATAAATTTTCCTGTTCTGTTTATATGCGGTTCGCATATATTTATGGGTGCAGAACAATTTCATTTGAGTCAAATATACAAAGAATCGTATTTCGTAATTTCACTTAATTCAAATTCAAATTATTTATTGCGTACCATAATGTAACAAATACAGGTTGTACAATTGATAATTATGGACCTAATTGGGTACAGCATAGTATTTTATATATGTCCTGAAACATGGGAGAGTGTAGATACTTTTGAATGTTGAATGGTGCTAATATATACTAAGATACTAATTTAATAAAAACGAATACATTTTAAGAACAATAAATTAAATATTCGATTTCAAATCAATTTTTATATTCATGTTGTAGTTTATGGATATAATTGTAGCTAAGGTTTAATATTTTCATTGATTATTTAAATGGAAAAATGGGAAAGTATGAGAAATTTAATATTTAGATCAAAAAACGTCTTATTATTCTTTTACTTTAGGGTTCGTGTATAAGACTTTTTGTAAATAAAACTGAATTGTAAATGTAAGACTGTATTAACTGAAATTATAATAAAATATAAAATACGTGCTGCTACAATGAAATCAAGAGAGAGAAGAGACAGACAAAACGTCAAAAGCTATGTTGTCATAGACAGTTCGTTTGTAACATTAATTATGATAATAAATATGCACAAATGAATAAAAGATAACATGTCAATTTCGAATTATAGGTATATCAGATAGAGTTTGTGTGGGTACACTAAAAAGTATTTATATATTCTGAAAGTGTATGAGTTAATTTAGTCGTAAGTCGGGGAACTATTTTATAATACACATAATAAGTTACTCTATATATAGACGTGTGGACATTATTATCTGATGACATCGCTATGTATCTATAAAACGCTGTTGCACACTTCAATTACTGAGTATTCTATCCTGCCTGACATGTACTTGATAATACCTATACCTACTTAATAATAGAATAAATTGTAATATACAATTTTGCAGCATTAAAAGTATATAAATAAATTATTGTTTGTTGGTCTCCTTGGTTACTGTTATTTGTGTTATGTTACTGTTGTGTGTACTTTTTTCTCTTTAATATTAATACGATTGTAACGATTCATTTGCGCTCTCATTTCATTAGGAAATACCCACTAGCTCTCAAACTCGCCGTTAACAAAAGTGATTTTATAAGAAGCGTACTCGTAATTTCCTTTAGAATGAGGAACTTCGGGTAGTGTTAATACCTACTGATACCTCAAAAGCCAAAAGAACTTCCACGTCATGCAACTTAATACTTGCTAGCGTAAAAAAAGGAATTTAACTAGTTATGTATTGTGTTTTATCATAAACCCAGCGTACCAATTCAAAAGACTTTTTGTATATTAAAAATCACAATTACTCGTAGATCATGCGCCCTGGAAACCAAACTATAGCGACAGCACTCTTCAAAAAGCTTCTAAACTCGAGGCTCTTCGTGGCTGTACAAGCCAACAGCTTAAAGAAACTTTTTGTCAGACTTAAAAGCGAGAATGATAATGATATAGGTACCCCAATGACCTCCCTTTTGTATAAAGACATTTTTACCATTAAGTGAAATGGATAGTAACAATTCTAACGACGCAATTTAACTATCCCGAAGCTATTGTATGTTAATTAAAACTGCAACATATAACATCGTCTATGAATATAGAACTGTACTTTATCCATTAATATAAAATACATTATATATTTATGCTTCGTACGGGTCTTTTTTTTGGGTAGAAGTGTCCAAAATGTCTATAACTAAAAACTTTACGTACTAAGAGATTTTGTGACTCCTTTCTCTGTCGCACAGTTAGAGCGTGGAATTCCATACCAGCACTCGTATTCCATCCTTCTTACAACATGGGTTCCTTTAAAAAAGGCGTCAAAAAGCACTTTTTGGGCCGGCAAGGTGAGGATGGCTAGGGCAGTAGGTCACATGCTTCACTAGCTATCTTCACATATGGACTCCTCTACTGCTTATCATCAGGTGGTGTCGAGTCATTTGTTGTAATTTATATATAAAATAATAAAAAAAACTTCGTACAGGTCTTTTGGGTAGAGGTGTCCGAAATGGCTATAACTAAAAACTTTATGTCGCTAGTTTTGACTTTTGTGTCCTTGAAAATGCGAATCCAAAACTTCGTATATGCGACGCAATAATAGTACGAAGTATAGCTACAGTGAGGCATGTAGATTTAAACAATACAATCGGTATTAGTAACGGTTGCTTATTATCATAAATTAATTTTAATTATTTCACAATATAAATTAATTAGGTCTTGGGTTTTATTGTTGGTTACAAACTGCATTGTCATTGTGTTATTTCTCATAGAATGTATTGTTTAAATTATGCTATCATGTTTGTTTGCAAATTTAAATTCTGATTATTTATTGCACAATTTTACCGCCTTTGTGGTCTAGTGTCAGAGACCATCTACTTCAGATCTCGGGATTAGGGTTCAATTCGCAGTGGGGCAGAAATTTATGATAAGTTTGATTAGTGGTAGGGCTTTTTCTATGTCCACCTGGCTAGCTACCATCTTACCTAAGTCTACCGCCATAACAATAATGTTAACAGCATCATTGTGTTCAGACAGTTGAAGATAAGACCTTACCAATAGGTGAGATGAAGGCTTGATGATGAATTTATATATTGATATATTTCGAAATCAATTTTAAATCTTCCCAATCCCTCGACGGCTCGAGGGATGGGAGAATACCCCTCGACCGAGGAGGCCAGACGGCCGAGGGTCAGAACGACAGAGAGAGGAATCGGCGGACAATTCTGGCGTTATCGAGTAAGACTGCCCGCTGGAGCCTCGCAATCATTGGTCCATCACCCAGTCCCAATCTCTTCAGATGGTCGCGAAGAGAAATTGGGACGAGACCATTGGTTGATACTACGACTGGTATGATCTCAGTGGATGTCACCCTCCACATATCAGTAACCTCGTGTGCCAAGTTCAGATACTTGTTTTTTTCATCTGATTCGGCTTTCACGAGGTTTTCATCGAAGGTAATGGTGACATCCACTAAGAACACACACGACTCTACTCGGTCCATCAGTACGATGATATATTTTATTATTAATTTATTATTAAAATTATCTAAACAAAAATTGACAACAACGCACAAAATAATCATGAATATTATTAAAATATGTTTCGCATGTTTCTTCTTTATGTCCTTTTATATATAAAGAATGAAATGCTGTTCTTTAGTCTCGCTACAACTCAAATGGCTTGACCGATTTGAATATATTTAATTGTTTTGTTTGATGTAATTAAGTGGTGGATAAAATAAAGGAAAGGTTACAAATTACATACTAAACTGTCATTTCCATCGCTATATCACGGTATATTATGAACGTACTATACAGTAGGCTAAATTATACGTACGGATGTATATTTGAGTATATACATGGTATCGTATGTTATGTTTATTTTTGAGTATATACTCAATAGTTATAATTATTTCACTAGGCTAAATAATACATTCGTACAACGCTTCAATATTACCGAGAAATAAATATGGTGTCATGGACTTTATTAATTCAGATGGTGAGACAATGCTGATTGGAATCGGAACTAATTATACTAAATTAACACTATTTCATGTTAAATTTAATTCGTCATCAGTCATATGGGACACTTACTAAGCTCACAAATTTCATGTCAAGGAATAAATTTGGTATAGGCGATATTTAATCTAAATAAAAAAAATGTAATATAATTTGGGCAAAAGGGACTATAACTGGGTTGACAGTTGATTTACATAATACAGGTAAAATTACTATGTAAGAACAATTACTATATGTAATTTATGTTAAATTTCGATGGGCAAAATCAATTTATGAAAAAACTAATATCATTAGAGAACTCATACAATTTCAATATACTTGTATTATGTTACGATTAACATTAAATTTAATATAGATAACAGAGTTGCTCCGTGTATACAAAATACCAAGCGTGACGTCATACTCCATTTGAAGCGTTTAGATACGAGCCAATAGTATGCTATTCAAAATTGTAACACCTTGGGCAGTTTCCATGCGATATCATAATATATATTAGTTTATTCTAATTTTATCTATGTGCCTATAATCATGTTGTCTTTCAAAGAGACACCGAACCTTAGTACAATGTCTCGCTCGACAGCTGGTAGCTGCCTCGCACGTGGCACTTGTACAGATAAATACATGCATATCGTTGGTTTGTATCCACAGATTAAGTCGATTGAAGGGTGCCGAAAAATGTTGTAAGGTCTACAGTTTTACAAGATGAGTGCGAGATGTATTGTAAGGGAATATTAATGTACGAAGCAAACCCAATTATAGTTTTTTTAACACTGATTTATATCATACATAATTAAGTATATATAAATGATCGACAATTAAAAGTGCTACGTGGTAATAATCGTAGGTGCAATTATAATTTATAATATTGTTTAAGTGACCTAAATTATACGGCGTGTCATTGACACCTTGCTTTTAAGACATAAGTATTACACTACAGCTGTAGATGATGTTTTCGTATCGATATTAGCACAATCTTTAGTAAAGACTGCATCAGAAAAAAGGCCACTACAAAGTTCAAGAATATTTAGGCGATGACGTAGAAATGACGTATCGGTGTAAAAAATATTACACTGTAAAACAAAAAATATATGTTTGTAACACTAATACATAATTCTTGCGCCACTTCTTCTCTGACTTTGACTATAATTGGCTTTCCGTTTCACGAAACCGTCTAGATAGACAGCGAGTGATATTCACAAATTTTGTTTTGAGCCTCACTCTTAAAACAGGGGGCTTGCAGTGTTTTCCCCAAATCAAATGTTACTATGAGACGAAGTAATTATTTTTGAAATTCTGACCTTGCATCAATATTTATAGAGTAAAGACGAGCTCTGAAAAATCTCGCAATCTGAAAACTACTTTAGTAATTTCACGATAGAGTCTAAAATTTAGCTCGGCATGTTTGAATTCTACGTGAAATAACAGATGTGTAATAAATTCTGTTGAGTCATGGTAAGGCACAATGAATTTTGTGAATAGCCTCGTTTTTTGTCGTGGAATTTTTCGGTTCTTTGTTAAATACGCTCCATTGTTTATATGAAGTGAAAACTTATAGCGTACTGGGGGAACACAGGGATTCCCCCAGTTCATATTATGGTGATATTCGTCTACTCCTCATTACGGTGACAAACCAGACAACCAAACCAGAGGTTCTTCTGGAAGCCTGAAATTCATTGGTTTATGAAATGCCAATTTAAGCCATAATATCCAGGGAGTTTTATCTCTATAAGATATCTTGCCTTGTAAAGTAACCTCCAGATATCCTTCCTTGCATAAAATTGTGTTGAATACTTTGGTAGATTAAAGTATCGTTTACAAATTCATCAAACCTCAAATGGTCTATTATATCAAACAAGCCTGTGGCTGTTGATACGAGGAACGACAATTTTCTAACTCAATGGTTCGAGAAATGGGAGAACCATTTCTCTGTTGTCTGTATCGGTAGATAAACGATTTCAATGTTTTATTAATTTGGGTAATGATATTCGAGAATAGATTTCAAATTATGTCTTTTCCTACTGCCCTTAAATTCACTGCATTACTTCTGGTTTTTACTGCTACAGTGCAATGGTTTTCACCCCCAAACTTTATCTACTTTTGCACACACACATCACGCACCAGGTACACTTTTCCAATACACCGCACTCGTACAAGTGTGCGAAGACCCGGTCTACACTCGTCGCGCTATACCAGGTACTGGAGACTCTAAGAGACAGCGGGACACCTCCCCTGGAGGCGATGCCTATCGATTAGGACTCCTCCAGAGGCGAATCGCCCCTTAAAGCTTGAGGACTCTCCAAAGTTCTAGGTTAAAACCCTGATAACGCTGTAAAGGCCATCTACGGCCAACAGCATTAGTCAGTACAAAAAAAACAGCCCCAACTGTATTTGTCAGCATTTTTCTTTTGCTGTCTATATGAATCTTCTGTTTAGGAAGCTCTTTTACGATTTCGATGATATTTGACATTGCTTATTGTGTTTACATTCTAATTTTTTTTTCATTTGTTTCAGGTCTTAACGCGTGTGAAAGGAAATCTTTCTTATTCTTAAGAAAGGAGTTACCGGTGAGGTTAGTTATCTAATTATTGAACTTAACATATCCAATTGTTTAGTGGAAAATCAATAAAGATTAATGTAACTTAATTAGTTTTAAAAAAGGTATTTAATAAGTGCAAGGGATCTTTGATTATGCCTTTTGCTTTAAATTTATCAATACCTATTGTTAGGTTGGTCAATACAATTGTATCTACATATCTTCGTACTTATGTAAAAATGTTACAGGTTTTAATTGTTTGCACGCGAAGTATATTAAAGCTAAATTGTTATTAGTCATTGTCACGTTTGAATTATTGTACTGAACGTGGCATCATTGCAAAAAAATCGTCCATGCATTAGGTACGTATGACGGACGAGAGAAGAGAATTTTGTTGTGGCTTCAGCCATTTTATCAATAGCAGATTACTGGCTATTGGTGATAATTGATGGAAGAAATCTCCGAAAGATAACAATTTAGATTTCAGGGAACGACCATGGCGAATCTTGCTTTGTTTTAGTAATCGACTTCATTATGTAAACAACACGTGGCTGAAGTTTCATTACATATTATGGCAAATACACATATGATACAATGACTATTTTAATATGCTGTTAAATTTAAAAGATGCTCTAAATTTCGGAAGATATGGTAAATAATTTAAAATTGCCGGCGACGGTGTTTGTGCCGTTTTAGTACTGTCAATTAAGACATCTGTCCGATAGCAGTTAGTACATTGTTTGTACGAATTATGCATGAAACATTAACGCTAATACCTATTATTGAAATACACAACGAACATAACAAGTGTTTTATTATCTTCGTTAATTGCGCGGAAGCTCTTATTTTAAATTTTATCCATTCATCCAATTAAGGTAGTGTAATTTTATCAATTTGTCTGTAAATTTTAATTATGCTTATATTTCATGAATGATATTAGTGATGTTTACTAAAATATGTTTGCGAACATAATAATGGTAATTTAAATCATATCCATCGATTGAATATCATGAATTAATCTAATTCTAACGAAGTTGTACATAGTACTTGCTAATAAGTGATATAGGTCCTAGAATTGTTCCCTGTTGAATGACTTTGAATATTTTAAAAATTAAGGTTTGACTTTTAATAATCGTTATGTCTCCGTTATCGCAACATAATATTATCTCTAATTTTTCCTTGAACGTTGTTTCGGCTGATATCAAATAAATGTTATTGTAAACAACTGAATCGAAAGCCTTTTATAATTCTAGTTATTAATAAAATGGATCCAATAGTCTCGGTCACTTTTTACATAAGATGTGATGTTTTGTTAATTTTAACAGCGATAATGATTGTTTTAAAAATGTTATCGTTAATGACGTCAATGAGTGTTTATTATTGTCATATTTTTTGTCATTACACTCAGAACGTGTAAAAATAGTTTCATTAATGATAAGCGGAAAAAAAATATACATTGTGATCGGTTATAGTTTGACTCGTTTGTACGAAAGGTGAATGCATTAGCTCCTGTTATCAAAACTTCCTTATTAAGATAACTCGATCCACCACAGAACAACTAAATACGATCTTCTGCAAGGTAGGTTTCAATGTAATACATCTAATATCTAATTGGGCAACATATATTTAAAAAAAAACCATACAAAAGATCTAATAACACTAAAATAACACTTGTAATTTGTAGTGCAGTGGTGAATGGAAGCCAAGGAAAAGAAGGAAGCTTTGATAGCAGAAGTTGAAATGTTCTCTTTTACAGAATCTAGAATTCGTATAGGGATTTTGAAAGGATTGGAGAAATCAGTTATTTAGCCATCAGCAATGGTCAAGTTATAAACACACTACGTATTGTTTATGGGACAAATGCAGGGTTTATAGAAAAGTATTTAATTAATAGTAAATAGGATACTAAAATCGCGTTTCGTATTTCGGCAGTGAAGCACTTCGCTGTGTTTCGATGTGAATTTTCCCTGTAATTGCACAGAATATTTTTTTGTAATTACAGGATAAGGGATGTGGGCATTCATTGACATAAAAACACTAAAAAGGTGAGAATAATTAAATGTAAGAAGTAACTTAAACAGTTTAAGAGCAACTTCGTACATTAAATTATGGTTGCTTATTTAGTGATTGAGTAGGTTTTTATTCTGTTTAATACTTTTGTCCTGTTTCTTAAAAATACTCGAAAATCTTTAGAAATAAATATGAAACTCGTGCCTCTAAAAATTTGAAGATTGCATTCTATTTCCAAGGCAATAGAATTGCATTCTATTCCCTTATTTGGTGACAATGTGACCACCTCATGAGTATACGCTATCGAATAAAAAAGAATTATGAAAATCGGTTCACTATTGACAGAGGCATGGCGTAATTAACATACAACTGAATCATACAATCGAATTGAGACTACTCCTTTTTTGAAGTCGGTTCAAAATTTAATCACAATAGTAACTCAACTAATTCTAAATTCTTTGTTAGTGTCATGTCTATATTATAAATATTGATGTGTTGCAGCCGATATTTTGTAAGATATATTTTGACGTTGTGTTTACGTTTGATAATTATGTTATCTGAGGTGGTAACGCACTGGGGTCTCCATACACAAATGACGGTATGCTCTTGTGACATAAGTGAATGCCAACGAACAACAAAGCAATGATACATCTATACCGCAATCAACAGAAAGGAATGTATACTTTTGACAGATAAAATCCTTACTCGCTTGATGACGTATTGGATTGAGTGCTCTGTTTCCGATCAGAAAACAAAGCAAGATTCACTATGGATATCACCGGATACCAAATCTGTGATCTATCAAGAATTGGGGTATCTCGAGCGTCCTCCTGGTTCCTCGTGCCTCATGTGGCTGTTAATGATGCTGTATTTATTTAAAGAAATTATATATCGAATAGAAAGGCCTCTGTCTAATCCGATGCGTTAACAGACGGACTGCGCCAAGTCAGGTTAAAGGTGCACTTCTGCACCAAGCTCCTCAAATAAACATATAATTAAGTTGAACGTCTATTTTAAGTTGAAGTTTCTTAAAATGAACTGTTCAATAATGATGTGAAATCCATTTTAGATATGGAACATATTGTTGTTCTTTCGATAAAGTCATTGATAAGTTTTAAATAATAACAATACTGCAAGCGTAGAAGTTACGTTAACTACCGGTTACGCTTCACTCCTGAAAGTTGCGTTGTCATTGTTGCGTTCCGGCAGTTGGAGGCTTCCATCTTCGGCTTTATCATTACTTACCATCAAGACAGATGTGTGCCAAGAGCCACCCTGTTAAGAATAAATAAATATTTTTTTTTCTTTTTTAATTTAAATTTACTGAAATCCATATGTTGATTATGACAACATGACTTTTTATGACAAGATTTTTTTTTTAATTTATTGGAACAAAAATAGGCATAATGTGTGTATATGGGTGCGTGTTTGTGTGTGTGTATTACATTTATATATATAACATATAATCATTTTGTTTGGTAATGGAAAAGCTCATAATAGATGTATATAAAGGGCAAAGGCGGGATCGGTAACATACTTATTTATTAATAACTAATGTCATTGCGCACGCGTCACTTTATTGTTACAATAATATGTTTTCGTAAGATGAGTCAATTTTGTTATGTAGCAAAAATCATAGGATCTACCCATAGATAATTGGACCATTAAGGTCTTATTATCATCATCAAATTTTTACCAAGGTCAAACTGCGCTGTTTTGATCCATTATGTCAGTCAGTCAGATCATTAAGTTGTGTAATGGATAATAATCAAATATAAAGCCATCTCGTCTCTCTTTACAGGCTAGCGAATATAATGAAAGAGATAGCCTTACTACCGGAGAACCTACTACAGATGCCGTCAGTGGGTATGGTGAACCAGTGGTACGAGCGATCGTTTGAGGAGATCATACAGTTTGAGAAGATGGAACCAGACCCTCCTATATTGACGCAGTAAGTACATCCGTTTACAATTCAACTTATACAATTCAAATTGTATCTAAAGCTTAGTAGAGATAAGTCTAATTTACTTGTGTATAGATTGTGGAATGTTGAAAAGTAATCTATCCAAAGAGCCTGATTTTGAAGAAAAAAATCTAATTTCAAGTTGCACAGCTTAACTTCTTCGTTATGAATATGATTGGAATAAGGGCATATGACGTGATGTTAGAAAGGTGTGTTCAATTTTCGACCTTAATGAATGTCTTAAAATGTAGTGATTAGGATGCATCGAACATCAAAATGAAGCTCTTTATTCGACTCGTTTACCAAGTTGTTATGGATCGTCATAACTTAACCCCACCACCGTTTAGACGTATACTTTAGATTTGGGCAAGAAACGGCGCATAAAACTTCTCAGATTTTAAAGTTTGTCGTAGCATTAACAAGTTAATTATGTTCGTGTCAAATTTATAAGGTTTTTTAGTATCATTTATATATATATAAATGATATATATATATATATATATATATATATATATATATATATATATATATATATATATATATATAACTTAACGCTCAATTTTCCAAGCATGCCTGAGAAAACCAATTTAAACAAATTTGTCTAAGGAAACTTACTAATCCCTCCGGTAAATGATACTAAAAAACCTTATAAATTTGACACGAACATAATTAAGTTGTTAATGCTACGACAAACTTTAAAATCTGAGAAGTTTTTTGCGCCGTTTCTTGCCCAAATCTAAAGTATACGTCTAAACGGTGGTGGGGTTAAGTTATATATACATATCTGTCTTAGGGTCTGTCTTCAAATTCAGGCTCAAAACTATACAAAATTTTGTATGTTCTAGTCGAGTCACTAATTATCCCGCTCTTTTCAGATTCTGTGAACGCCTCATCCACATACGCAACCGTCATGTGGATGTCGTACAAACAATGGCACAAGGAGTCCTAGAACTGAAGGAGTCCCACGAAGTGGACCCTGGTACTGAGAATTCGATACAGTACTTCTTGGATCGATTCTACATGAGCAGGATATCGATTAGGATGTTGATCAACCAGCACAGTGAGTTTTCTTTATGATGTGAGCTTCTGACGGTTCTTCTGAGGAGTGTTTTAATATGATAATATTAGCCTTTAAACGGTATGATCCGTTCTACATCTTAGCCAAAGAATATTTGAATTTGGATCAGTAGTTCCGGAGACATCAACGGAACATCACTACGTCATTGTGAGATTGACAGTAGCTTATTCGCCAAAACCAGAAAGCCTAGCAGATATTTATGAATTTCTTCTAGAACGCATAGCAGCTATTCGAGCATGCTTAAGTAGCTCTCCTGACAAAGCAGCGAACGGAATCGTGTGTCCCTCATCATACGTTTTAATCTTTTTGATAGGTTTAACTATTTGAATAAGTTTTCAAGTATGTAGATTTTCTATATAAATCTCATCAACCAACTCCAGAGTAACTCTAATGACTCACAACAAGACAAGCTTGCCTGATAGTAATCAGCTCTATATAAATAAGATGGCAACAGGTCTTTGTAATTTTTACTCTACGCAGATTCTCACAGATTCTCAAAATATCCTCGCTTTTCCATTGCGAATAGGCAAAGAAAGAACTCTCAATTTACCGGGGTATGTGACAATACTAAACTTAATTGATGATATTGTATTATTATTAGTATTGATAATTGATGATAATACAACTAACGTAGACTGTTTGTCTTATTAAAATGGGCATAGCCAAGGATATTGGGTTTATATCAAGCATTTACATTGTGGTAGACCGCCTCGTCTTGTGAGTAGGTATCCCCACTTGTCATATTTCAACAGTGGAACAGTTTGTTGTGCTTCGTAATTTATTTATTAACTCCAACAAGATTAACATTTTAACATGCACATAAAAAATACAATTAATAAGAATTAAATGCAATCTTAATTATAGGAGTTACACTATAGCTTTCCATAATACTTTGTGATGTCTAATTACAAAATTACAATTAAAAATAAAGTGAACACTAATTTAATTTGGAATGTAATGGAAAGGAGGCAACGGCTCTGAAGCAGATGTGGAAGGAAATTTGTTATTAAAGATCATAGGGGATATCTCTTATGACACAACGTCGACGCAACAGCGTCGTTCTAGATAGTAGCGTTGGTTATTACTTACCATCAGGCATTATGTGGATAGGAATATACTTATTTGGATATATTTCGCCCTAAAACTGTTATAAGCTACATATTTGGTCATGATTCTCCTTTCCAGCACTCCTGTTCGGTGAACAGCTCCTGGGATCGAAACAGTCATCAGTGAACGGTATCGGAAACGGTGGTCGTCACATCGGTTCTATAGACCCAGCGTGCGACGTGGTCGCTGTAGTCAAAGACGCGTACGAGAACGCAAGGTTCCTCTGCGATAGGTACTACTTGGCGTCACCAGATCTGGAGTTGCTGCAGATGGGAGGTAAGGAGGGGTTTATTTGTGTTAAAAGGTCCTCTACTGCTCATCACCAGGTGGTGTCGAGTCATTTGCTGAGCTTTTTATTAAAAATAAATAACAATGTATAAAATATCGCACAGTAAAACAAAAACATGTTTGTAATACATAATGATACTAAAGGCTGTGATTTTCTTGCGCCGTTTCTTCTCTGCAGCTAATTATTCGTATAAGCGGAGGTAGCGTTTATTGGGAATATGAATATTAGTGTTAGTTTTAATTTTAAAATAAATTAATTTAATACTTAATTAAATTTTACAACTGGGCCAATTTTCAAATACCCGGTTAATAACCAGTTAAAGTTATCACTATTACTAGTATTATAACTTTAATTATATTTATTTATTTTTCTCATGCATATTCCCTGGTATGACGATTTAGAATGAGTCTATTTAAATAAATATATTTTGACTTTGACTTTACACTTTGACTATGTTGCAGTGCCCAGTGATAGACCGATGCCCATAGTGTACGTCCCGTCTCACCTGTACCATATGCTGTTTGAGCTGTTCAAGAACGCCATGAGAGCGGTGATGGAACATCATGAGGGGTCCCCGCCCCCGATAAGAGTTAACCTGGTCACGGGCAAGGAAGATGTCTCTGTGAAGGTTAGTAGAAAGAGTGGGGAAGGGAGAAACAAGGTTAATCTGTGATCTGTCTATATAGCACACAAAGAGAGATGTAATCATACTATTATATGCTATAGAGTTTGTTTGGTTTAGTTGAACACGTTAATCTCAAGAACAACTTATTTAATTTGAGAAATTATTTTGTATTTGATAGTCCATTTTTCGAGAAAGGCTATAGGCTATATAACATTACGCTACGACTATAGGAGAGAAATGAAAAATATTGATGCCCAGCTCCTATTTAGAATTTCTGTCCTAGGGTTTCACCCATAGTAGATACATTAACATTTTACGCAAATATATAAGGAATGCTTACATGTAAGGACTGTTCACAAATATATAACATTCACGCAGTTTCCGAAAATATATTAGGGATATTAGGATGTTTGGGTGACCCTAAGAACCAAATACACTTTTTTCGCTGCTATATAAGGGTGCCAAAATATTCGGGCTACTCTACTAGGGTTGCTACCTGTCTTATCTTATCTTGATGTAGGGCCAGGATTATTACTCCCGGTGCACGTCGACCCAATGGGATCTTTTGTGCTTCCCTAATCCTACTGACTGCTGTCCTGGAATACCTCCAAGATGTACTTACTAAGTACACTCGGAGACAGCAGCCTTATATCTTCAGGACTGGGATAGCCCAGTCCAAAGAGACCCATTCTTTTCCTAGCAAGAGCATCACAATTACATAGGATGTGTTCCATTTGTTCGGTGTGCTCCCCACAGGCCCTACATAGAGGCGATCCAACAAGTTTCATCTTGAACAACATGCTATTGGTGCCAAAGTGGCCAGTAATAGCGCCACTTAAGCCCCGTAGTCTGTTACGTTGTAAGTTCCATATCGCCTTCTTCGGACCTCCAAGTGGAGTTGCTACCTGTACTATAATATGTATTATCGTACTATATTTCAGTCAATCGTCCGATACGTTATAGAAAAATAATATTTTAAGTAAAACACTATAGATCTACCCTGAAATCAAATGACGCGCTTATTTAAATTAACTGTGAGTAGCCTGGAACGCACTCGAAGAACGAGAGTAATTTATATGATAAAATAGAGAATCAATTCAAATGAATGTATCCATACTTTTTTCCTGAATTTCCCAATATATGATTGCATCTTTTCTCATAAAAATGCTGTTTTTGTTCAGAAAAAGATGGCAACCCTAACCCTAACGTTATTGAATTGAAATTAGTGTATTACTCAATTATTTGTAAAGATATAAATATCTCTAGACAGTTTACAATTTCGCTAGATAGATTATAATCTAGCGGTATTTGAAATTTCACGGTTTTCATTTGTAAACAAATATATCATATATGTTGTTCTTTTCAGATGTCTGACCGTGGAGGTGGCATTCCTCGCAGCGTAACTGACTTGCTGTTCAAATATATGTACAGCACCGCGCCTCAACCGTCCAAGTCGGATTCACACACCGTGCCTCTAGCTGGTAAGATATTTATATCATGTTGGTGTTAAGCCCAAACTAATGTTCATGTGTTACGCAAAAGAATATTCTAGATCCAGCATTGCGACTTAAATGAGTTGTTGATGACAGTCGCAATAGAGGGCATTAAGGTCTAAAATCTCAACTTTTTTATTGTAATGTACGGGGCAGCAGTCCTTTTTACAATCAAATTGAGGATCAGGCAAAATAGCAACTTAATTTTGTGTTTTATTTTCACACAAGTGAGTGTGAAGTGTCAGTTTCAAAATATATTTATTCAGTCTACGTACATTACATATTGTTAGTTAAGTTAGTTTTAGCGTAATATTATTAATAGTAGTTTTAGCAGACTATCAAACAGATATCCATTTTCATGTGTATGAAGCAGATTTTAGTATTGGTACACGCCACTCTACCTTTCGATGTCACTTTTCCCATATATAGGGCTGCTGGAAGAGATTTCTTATAGAAATAAGCAGTGCCTTTGTACAATTCTCTAATATTCTGTTGTGTCCTTTTAATTGTCTTTGAGTGTACATAAATTGTTAAATAAATAAATACACAATTTATGAAGGACATTTAAACAGCCATATAGTAGATTTATATTCTTTGATACTGTGCCATATAAGTCGATATAGTTATAATGACGTTTAAATATAAAAATAAATGTTTTCATTAAAGAATATATAAAGAGAATATGAGGGGACCTGATGAATTGACTATTCTTTTTCAGGTTACGGCTACGGTTTGCCCATATCGCGCCTGTACGCGAGGTATTTCCATGGAGACTTGGTGCTCATGTCCTGTGAGGGTCACGGGACTGACGCGGTCATATACTTGAAGGTAATATTACAACGTTTGTACTTAATTTTTCTTTACACACAGATAAGTGGTAAATGTTATTTTGTTCCATGCTATGTTATGATATATTGTTGTGAAACTCTATGAATGGGAAGGCAAAGGGAATCCATCCCATACACCCAGTTAGCCACGCCTATTTATAAACAGAAAATATAATATTGATTTAGTTTAAAGGTTTCAATATGGCTTTCATTAGTGTACTCTGAATGGAATTATCCACTCAGAGACAATTTTAAATTTCTGTAATTAAACATTTTGACTGAAGCCTGAAATTGTTGTTTTATATTATTTTTTTTCTAAAAATCATCCCATTAATAACCTTATATAACTGAATGAAGCTCCTACAGTCCTGCTTGATGTTATTATTGAATAATTAAATATTATTAACTTCTACCATTACTTACAGTATTAATGTAATAATATAAATTATGCATACACTATGTATTAAATTTCAATCAAAATATCGATAATTAATTTCTTATATTATTATTTTGTCCACAGGCTCTATCAAACGAAGCGAATGAACTCCTGCCAATATTCAACAGAACATCATCAAAATTCTACCGACCAGTTGCCCAATTAGCAGACTGGTCAGGATCCCTTAACACAGCAAGCAACTCCTGCAAAAACAGGGAAAAAGTATCACCACTATCGTCTAACCTCTCACACAGCCTATAGTCCGAGCGAGATGGAGCAGAAGCTGGTCTTAAATGTAAAATACTTTCTACGATAATCATCAGTTCTTTGGCTGTACGCAAATATGTGTTTGCCTTAAAAAAGAAAAAGCCATAGTGACTTTGACATTTGTAGTGATGTAACAGGGTTTGATTCTAATCTAAATGCGAACACAATCGGTAATTATGTAAGGATATGAATGGTATAATGTTTATTCTAGGAAAAAAACAAACAACTACAGAAATGTATAAAATACTATATATTTCTCTATGTCACTCATTTAGATAGAGAAATCTATAACTACACTAGAGAGTGATGAGTGTTTTCGTAAATTAATTTTTATTGATGTGATATTTAGAGTCTAAGATTGAATGGTACGCGCCAAATTTGGACTGAGTTTGTATAATATTTGATGTTGCGTAGTCTAATTGGAATATTTATAAAATATTGATATTGATATTGATTTTCGTATTGATGTTAAAGATTCAAAACGGAACAAATTATGAAAATAAATGATTTTCATTTAAATGGATCTCTGTGAAGGATGGAATATACATAAAATAATGAAAATTTATTTTAAAAAAAACTTTTTATGCTACGTAATATCTATAACAATGATATTAAAAGTTTCTCTATTAAATTTTAAGGATACAAAGCGAAAAATATAAATATACTACATTTTTTAGTCGCTTATCATCAATAGTGTATTAAGTGGACAGTGTGACTATCATAGTTTTTTTAATGTTATTAAAAAGACCTGTGTCTTTTCTGACAATTTCTTCAGATTTAAATTTTTAGTTCCGTACGTATCAAATATACACTAATGTGCCGTAGTTTTAGCATATCGACAGTACTCACTTGAACACAGTGACAGTCACTGGTCAAAAGAAAAAAAGAAAAAAAATAAAGATTATTGATCAAAATTCGCTTGTGTTCGTCTGTAAAACGCATGAATGGGCTTTATTCTGACGATACACTGTAAAATTAATTTTCTGTCGTTATATTAAATGAAAAGCATAACAAGTATAAGAACTGTAGACTAAACTAAATTTGTACAATTTATAAAGGATCCATAGATAATAATAAACCTGCCTTATAGGACGTTTTCACCTTTTTTTTGTCACCAGTTCTAACTGTAGCTTGTTTATGGTATCAGCACCACGTGGCGCTATGCAATTAAATTAAGGTTTACAGTGTGTAATTGAGAATCAGGCCTTAAGAGCATAGATAAAGCTGAAATAGTTGGATTGTTATGTCTCGATGTGAAAAGGTCTTTGTTCTTTAACGTTCGACCTTTACCCGAATCTTGGGTTTGTTGTCGTTCTGTGCAAGTAAATAAATAACCAACGAATTAAATCATACGGTGGAAATTATCTGTATTTTAACAGCGGTGTGTCTCGTACGTCCATCATTTCTTATTGAATGGTAGTGAAAGAGAAGCTTTTTAAAGTTAATAACACATCAAGCGACTAAGACCTTGAGAACGACCTTGCATCGTTAGTAATAGTAGCGGATTTTGTATTCCAATTGTTGCACTTAATATGCTTTCGTTTGTACTATAGAATTAGTACCATTATTTATGTACGTGGAAAGACATGATGGAAACACACGACACTAAAAAGATTTATTCGCCCTGGCTTAAAACGCTTTGTTGGTATTAATAAATTGGTTAACAGGTATCAAAATATTATGTGGTTAAATCTTTTCAGCGGCAAATATGTAATTGCGAAATCAATATCAGCTGTTTCAGAAAAAGTATAAAATCTAGATGACATACATATTTATATACAGAGTGTATTTAGATTGTAAGTGGAATTTTTTCTAGAAGAAATGTATATTATTTCATTGTTCATTAGTAACGGGTTTGTAACTTATATTTCTTAAACTTTTATCGGCGGTAACAAGTATAAGTTATCGTGCATGAAACAGCACTATATACTATATTGTTTTTAATACACCAATCGAGTATTATGATTTTATAATCAACAAGTGAAATCATGTCATAGTCAGTATCATTGATAAAAAAATTTATTATCAAACGCCATGATATTACGGCTAATGTGTTACTTAGAAAAGTAATTCTGTATAAATGACCTTAATGTGACCCATGAAGGTCATTTATACAAGATTATTTTGCAAGGTCTTGATAATACTTACGATAAAGCCCCCCTTTATCTTATTTACTTTATGAAAAATTGTTAACCTCTTCAATTTAGTCCTATATAAATCTATAGACGAATTAAAGAATAAAATCGACTTATTTTGTATGGTATTTGATATTATATAATTTTCCATAATAATTTTAAATTACAGTTTCATTCTCATATAATGTTACTAGAAAATATTCGTTGGATGCAACTTAGTGGTTCTAGGGTTGATTAGCGCAGCAGTCAATTTCAAAATATCAAAATTTATTTTGTAGCTCCACTGTCAACAGCTATAAGGTTCAAATTTGTTAATCAATTCGATGCGTAAACTCACTGTTGTAACAGTAGCAATTTTAAAACTGTGTATTTTCTAATGGGAAACAATAATGAAGAATACTCATAACAGGTCCGATTTAATTATTTAAAAAAAATATTATTTTACCATCCGATAATGGCGGCGCCTACTACGTCATAAAAACTCCACGAGGCAAAGGGATATATTACACCGGTATCCTGAAGTTATAAATAAAGTAATAAACTACGTAATTTATGGCTGTATCGGTTTTAGCTCTCCTTGCCTTATCTGTAATAACGAGAACAAAAAAAGAATCGCTTTAGGATCTAATTCTGTTTAATAATGTATAATGACAATTTATGTGAAACAAAACAATTGACAATTTGCTATTGATATTTGATCTTTAAATAAAATAGTACGGGTTAATGTACGACTGGAAAATCAGCTATCATTCTCATTATAATTGTCAATTTTTGTTGATATACAATGTTGGGCAATTTTATATTCCAAATCACACTCATGGGTTCTCACAGCGCTGTAACCACTATAAAAGTAACTAATGAAAAGATTTTAAGTGCGCTCACAGCGCTGTGGGCGCGCTAAATGTCCATTGAGTGTTGAGCGTAATTTGGTAGGTATCCGTTATAGAACGAATTGTCAATGTTTTGTGAAATATAATTTCATTATTCAAATTATGTAAAAGTATATCAGCCTTGATTGAAAAGTGTCAAACTAAATACTTAAAGTATGAATTACAATTTTTTAGTTAAATATGACATATCAGTTCGAGAAACGTGTTTGTAAGAAAGAATTGAATGAGTGGTGTTCGTGGTACAACTGATTTCTTTGATAAAAGAAAAATTGACAAATTATTTTAAAAAGTTAATTTAAAATTTATATGGCAATATGAATTCTGTGGTTGTGTGTTTAAAAAAAGAGAGTATTGATATCGAAGAATTACTAAAAAGTACAGAAAATTTATAATTTAATAAATCTAAATGCTGTTGTCTTCTGTATAAAAAATGGTACTAAAATAATATTACTTACATGAAAATAGTTTTACATTACATCATTGAATTTAAAGATATGTAATTTCTGTGCTAAGATATTTTTAATAAGTTTTCTGTGCTCATACGTGAGGAGCTTGTGGAAAATTTTATAAACTTACCTCTCGGTTAACGAAGAAAGTAATTATAGAATATATTTATATATAAATAGTTTATTTTTTATTTAACAAAGCTTTAATATTGATATTTGAAGCGATATTTTCATGATTTTTTTAAAATGCTTTTTTTAGCCTGGGATAATTTGATCAAATGCGCGGCCACGTTCAGGAACAGATAAACAATAAGTTTTTAATAATTTTTGTGATTTGAATTGTACATTTTTAAAACTATCGTTTTTATTTCAATCTGTTTGTGTGTACACTTGACGCTAAATTATTTCGTCATTCCTGTCATGGCGCGCATTTATCGTCAACATATCTACATAATTTGTACAAGGCAATGAAACATGAGTACACATTGTGTATGTGAACTTACTATCAATCAACTTACTACTCATTTGCATTTTAATTTCTCTACGTGTACAAAATAAGTTTTATTCCAAATCGTTAATAATTAAATTAATTATATATGTCTAGACACTTAGAAGACAAAATTATTTAATTTTGCAAATAAATTATTTAGTTATAGCTTTTGTTTTATTTACTGCTATAAATGAGTAATCGACCGAAGATTTGAAATATTTTTAACCCCATCATTTAAATTAACCTACAAAACATTTTGTCAATCCGACCTGAACATATGTTCGAATCTCATACAGTACGGTGCAAATGGCATTCAGGAAATATGCGAAGAAGAAGCAATCAGAAAAATAGTATGCTTTTTAAAATGAAGTTAGTGTAATCGCCTAGGTGTAGGGCTGGTGGAGTACACTGAACAAATGGAACGCATTCTGTATAACTGTGATACTCGTGCTAGGAAAAGTATGAATCTCTTTGGTCAAGGCTACCCCACTCCTAAAGACAAGGCTGCTGACTCCAAGCGTACTTTTTAAGTATATTATTCAATTAGGTTGAGATGCTCCAGGAGTAAAACCTGGTCCTTAGATAAGATAAGATAATCAATTATAAATCATTACATAGTTTTTCTAATTAATTTTTTTAAATTATATTAATATTGTTGCATTTTTTTCAAACCATGCGATAATTGCATTTTCTCTGAAATTAAGTTTAATTCATATGTAAAACGTCACATTTTGATGTAAACTCCATCCCATTCTTATTTTGACAATAAAATAAATGATAAAGATTGAATCAACCGATTGAGTTCAATATTTTAAACATATCCCTAGTCTTATTATCGCGATAAAATAAAAAGTATAACTTTGTATATAATTTCAATCATACATGGATATTTTCTATCGGCAGTATAGCCCCGTTTCACCTGCGCTAAGTGCGTTCATCTGTCACTTAGTTGTCAAATTAAGTTTCATATTCATACTGGAATGCCAGGTGGAATTTAAAATCTTACCAAAATTGGTTAAAAATCAACTGAAATGAAAATTTATACAAACGAAAATAATACAGCCACGCTAAAGCTGCTGATAGCGGCTAATTTAGCTGGCAAAAAGGTCCAGTTACTTAGTGCTACGTTTGGAGGTACGTTTTTTTGTAATATCAGGTTATATTTTCAATAGAAATCACTTATTTTTCTTGAATTAGACTTGAATAGTCTTTTTTAAGTAAAAGTACTTTGATGTATTGCTTCTGTCAATAAATCTTTTTTCAATATTTTTCGGTATTTTATAATATTAATATTGCATTATTAATACATTCTTCCTGTATCTTCGATTTAATAACTTCATATTCTTCAATTCAAGCGAATAATTATTCGCTCGGAATTTCCTGAAGATATCCACTTATTTTGTTGTCTGTAAAGCATGAATATGTAACTATATGAATGTTTATTTTAATATTTTCTGTTACTATATATCATATATAGAGAAACTTAGAAACAGAATTGACAAAATTTAGTTTAACTTGTAATCTATGCAATAATTCTTAAATATTTCTGAATTTTTAATATGAAATATTTTTTAAAATAATGTCTTAACACCCAGAAATTGTAAGCCACTCAACAGGTTAATAGTATTCATTCGTATTTTCCCTCCATTTATTTTGTTAGTGCTAATGTAAAAAGTTCTTTCCTTCACTTCATCATTTATTTACAAAAATAATGACATAATATGATACAAATATTCTTTATATGCACACAGAGTATTATAATACAAGAATAAGCAATTTTATTGATAATTAGCTATCTCTTCCATAATAGTTGAAATATAAAAACTTTTTGTTTTATGTGCGATATTTTCTATATTCTAAGTATTTTTGAATCTATAGATAAAGTAATAACAGCAATGGTTAGTAGTTACTAATTAGTAATGTCGAACATGTCTAACATGTTCCATGTGTGAGACATCTATAGCAATCATCAATTCATTAGCTTTTATAATAACTATTTATATTGATGCATGTTTAGTTGCTGTTGTAATTCACATTCTCATAATTTGTTATTACTATTTTTTGTATTATTTTCTTGAAGTCCGTATCTTTGTGCTATTAACTTAAAGAGTCTCATATTAACACAGTTTTGTTAAAACTTAAATGGATCAGACACACTATTATAATAATAACGAAAAAATCACAATTTCTAAAATACATATTTGAAAAAATTGTCAGGTTGAGAATCATTCACAAATATGGGTTTTTGTTCTTCTTATGAAAAATATGGCAGCGAAGCACTTTTGTTGCAGACAATGTATTCGCAGGCCCGCGGTCGCTCCCGCTGCTAGAGGTGGACGAGCAGCTCAGCTTCTTCTCAAGCAACGCAGCTGCACAGTACCTGTTCCCTGTACTGGATTTATCAGAGAATGGGCAATGGTATGTGCTTTATCATCTAGTATGCTTTAATGCAACCAGGCCAGTTTTTTCATTTGTTTCTTTTTAATCATCTTTATGTTATTAAAAGATATCACTGGCATAGTGCTTTAAGGTATCTGTAAATTGCCAAAGCATTTTACCAGACCATCCCCAAACCACTATCCTACCTATTCTGCCACTTTCAGAATGTAAACAGCTTTTTTATATTTTGGCAAGGTTTGAATAGCTAGTTCCTGCTTGGTTGACATATATGTTGGTATAGATAAATATATGTCTTCACTATTGGTTCGTAAAATCTTTCTAATCTTCAGTCAACAGATGCAGGAATGGGAGGCTACCCGCCTTCAACCAGCAGTGGCAGCTGTAATAGGCACTAAGTCTCCATCTTCAGAGCTGAAGCAAGGCTTGCAGGCAAGCCTAGCTGTCATTGATAAGTTGCTGAGCACCCACAAATATGTACTAGCTGTGAGTTTCTTTAATTTAATTTATACCAAAGGACATGTATTTAACATATCCTTTGGCAAATGGGCTTTAAATTAAATTATTTTTGAACCATTACCATGTGCGGTATTTCTGATACAGAAAGCTGTCCAGGATGGGCAAATGGTGGCTATGTGAGCAAAGATTAATATTAAAAACACCTTTGTTTAGTCTACTGCACACTGCAAAATTAACAGACACTTCTTAGGAGAGGATGTTTAGTTGGTAGTGGGGGACAGCCTTTAACCTGAGTTCCACACACCCCTAAAGTTAGCACTGTACTGCTATCATGATATGTAAATGCATTCGACATGTCTGATAAAAAAGGGTGCAGTGACAAAACAGTTTGAATAGATTGAATAGCGTCAAACAACAAATAGTAATAATAATAATAAAATCCCGTCAATCATTCAAACAATCAATGTAAAAATAAATAATTTAATGGAACAATAAAGCTTAAACTAATATTTGCAGTTTTAATGTCCTTTTTTATTCTTCTTCAGGACAAGTTATCAGCTGCTGACATTTCGATATGGAGCACAATCTACCCATTGTACTATAACAATAATTTTAATCAGCATTACATGACCGAGTTCAAACATATAGCGCGATGGACAGAGGAATTGGCCTCAGCTGTGGCTGTGCAGGTAACTAATTCTCTTTTAACAGACTTAAATAAGGAAAAGGTTCTCAATTCAGAAGAAATCGAGATAATTTAAATATAAATAAGTCTGTATTGAACGGTCATGTTTTTTAAGTGATCTCTGTGTTTGCTTTTTGAAAGAGCTTTATTTAAACTTGAACAAAAATGAATTGTTTATATATTGTATTTATTATTTTATTTTCTAACAAAAATGTCTACGTAAGTCGTTTGACTTTTTCTGGTCGGATTGTAATGAAAGAGTACTGAACTTAATTGCTTATATGACAATGTATAACAACTGTCGTGTATCGCGTGGAGGTCGCGGATTCTAGTCCCTATAGGGGCAGACATTTGTATGATGAGTACCAATATTTGTTCACGAGCCATGGATGGTTGTATGTTTATTTATTTATTATGGTATATTATATAAGTTATATTTCTAATATTTTTATACATATTACTATCTTTATTTCTCCGTTATCTAGTATCCATAACACAAGCTCTTAATGATACTTAATTTGGATATAATAGGTGTGAGTTAGAGAAATATTATTATTAATATTATCAATGGAGTATTAGTCCCAGAACAACAGAACTTGGGCACATGTTACAAGTTGTATTGTTTAACAGGAGGCCGTAAAACAATGGAATGGTTCTCCAAATGGTCCCTTCGCTCCCACTTCAGCGTTGGGTGATCCGCAGATAGCTAGCTTGGTTTCACCTGTAGGGTAAGTTTGTTAAGTGCTATAGGTTTCAGTCCAAACTCGTCATGTATGTCTCCTATGTAGGAGGGCCTGTTACCAGCAGAGTGATGTTATATTGAATAAGTTAGTGGATCTAAGAAAAATTAATTTTTAATTTAATATTCCAGGTCTCCGGAAGAAGACTTGTCTGGACCAACGATTGAAGAATTACAGACTGCCAAGGAGAACTGGTTGAAAGGACTGAAGATCTTGCAGGAACCTCTCAAGCAAGAGAAGATTGTGTAAGTAGTTTAATAAAGTCAATTTTAAAGGCAATTTGTAGTAATTTGCTTTCTCCAAAAGTTTTCTAAGCAAACTGAACTGCATACATTTAACAATTGTGAGGAGGCTCTGTTTTCATCATAGTAAAATTACTATAATGTTGAGTAATTTTACTATAATGTTAAGTAATAAGATTGAGATTTTAGTAACATTACTTAAGTAACTACTACTAGTACTTTTTTAAGTATTACTCAAGATTTTAGTAACATTACTTAAGATTATAGTAAAATTACTTAATAACTATCATAAAACCAATATAATACTGTTGAACTAGCAGATAAGTATTGATAGTGTTTTAGCAGAAAAGGGTCCCACACTAGGCTCCATAATAGGCCTTATAGAGTACTTGTACGTCAAGGACATGAGCAAAGTTTTCGAAAAAGGATCTGTGTGTCTTTGCTTTCGATAATTGCCTACTAACAGCTTCTTCTGACTTAATCATGGCGCAGAATATTGCGGTTGCGTACGGTTTGAGCGATTTGAATATATTTTATTTGGTTCAATTCAGAGGTGGTATAAAAATATTATCAATGTAGAATCGGAAAAAAAGGTAAAAGGCTAAATTCACTTTTTTAATAATTTATTTAAAAAAATCATAATTCGTCAGTCTTTCGTCTCGCACACTTTTTCTCTCTCTTGCGTTCCAATTCACACTCATAAACGTTTATTTAATATATTTTAACTCATTTATACATCATTCGTATATACATTCTATCATTCCACATTAATAATAATAAAGGAAACTTCTAAGAAGAGCCAAAAAACCTTAATAATTTTATTATTCAGTATGGAAAATCGTCTAACTGACATTAGTTAGTTAGAGTTTCTTTCAATAGATGACGTTAGTAGCAGTTTGTCGGTAATACAGTGATCAACAAGTCTTATATATACAAATGAAGAGTCTCGCGTAACTAAAACACGGCTTGACCAATTTGAATTTGTTTTATTATGTTTAATTTGGTTTAAACCAAGGGTGCTTTAAAAATATAAATAGCAAAATAGGGAAAATATATAATTAGTGTCTATATATGTATATATTTATATTATTAGTTATTTAGTATAGAATTCGTATAATTAACATGACAACCTACAAACTTTTGCAACCTACTTCAGATCACTTTTCATAGATGGCATTTTTGGCAAGCAAGCGATACAAAGTTCACGGGTTCAACTATTATTGTATAAAGTTTAGACTATAACTTAGTTCAAATAAGAAAATCAACAACATCACCAGTTTCGCGCTCGAATCAGACATTTGTTGTACTGCACTCTGCAGTAGACTGTAGTCGCTGTAGTAGACTGTAGTCTCTGTAGTAGACTGTAGTCTCTGTAGTAGGCTGTAGTCTCTGTAGTAGACTGTAGTCTCTGTAGTATGCTGTAGTCTCTGTAGTCTCTGTAGTAGGCTGTAGTCTCTGTAGTAGACTGTAGTCTCTGTAGTAGACTGTAGTCTTTGAGTACAATGTATTCTCTGAGTAGACTGTAGTCTCTATAGTAGACTGTAGTCTCTGTAGTAGACTGTGGTCTTTATTCATTATGCATGTTGCAGGTTACCAGTGAAAGGACGTAAAAACGTCCTCATTACTTCAGCGTTACCGTACGTTAATAACGTACCACATCTAGGGAATATTATAGGCTGTGTGCTCTCTGCTGATATATTTGCCAGGTAAATATCTTCGCTAAATTAATAATAATAATATTTGTCACACTCACTCCTAGTTTGTAGCCCAAATTAAGCATCATTAAGAGCATGTGTTATGGATAACTGAATAATATTTAAGATCCATGAAACAATAAGTCGTTAACTCTAGATATACCAGCGATTTGAATATATGTCAACAACAAAAATTATATTTGTTACTAATGTATATAAAATAACATTAAGTTTATAAAACGTACTCTCTAATTATAGCTACAAAAGTCATGACATTATTTCTGAAAAGAAAATGTGTAATATAGTAGGAATTTTGAATTGAAATTGCACGACCAGTCTAAATGACTGGTCTGGTAAATCTAGTGTTAATGTTTATTCATGACTTGAGAACAAATATTCTTGCTTATCATACAAATATTTTGCCCTATCTGGACAAGAACCTGGACCGGTGGCTAAGTAGACAGGGGTACGAACCATTCAACCAAATTTTACTTTACACTTGTATTTTTATTTTTGTTGTTTCATTTTCCCCAAAACTCTCATCACGGTACTGTTTATTTTATTGCAATTAATATTGAAAGTAAGCGTTCACAAATGACACAAATATCTACTAATTTGTTCTCCCTTTCGGTACAGGTATTGCAGATTGTGTGATTACAACACCCTGTATATATGTGGAACGGACGAGTATGGCACTGCCACAGAAACAAAGGTAGGATTATAGGTATCTTAATGCTAGATTAATCGGTTAGTGCATTTATCACAGCAAATATTTTAATTAAATTAGTAAGTTATCGGGCTCGCTCTCTCAGTATGATGGTAAAAAGGACAGCTCACTTGAATATACATCACGTGACGTTTAGTAAGATGTGTTCAATTTTCAACCTTAACGTTAAAAAAATTAACGGTTTATTAGTATGATTTCCATAAAGTTATTTGACTGCGTGACATATTGCTTTTATAACTAAAAATATTTTATTATTCAATCCAATACTTTAAAAAGGATTTACAAAAATTAGGTTCAAACCATACTGAAAGTAATTGAGGTGACTCACAGAATAGAATAGAATATTGCTTTATTGTAAATACATCAACTAATATTACATTTGAAATACGATACGTTACGATCTTATGTTACATTAGTATTGCGTTATTACTGGCCATATACAAAAGTGTATTATTTTCTAGGCTATAGAAGAGGGTTTGACGCCTCAACAGATTTGCGACAAATATTTCGAGATCCACAACGCTGTATACCGCTGGTTCAACATAGGCTTCGACTATTTTGGTCGAACCACCACTAAAGAACAGACAGAGTAAGTTTTTCAATCTCATAAAGAAGTAGGAATGTAGTGCGCTATAGGAGAGGCCTTTGCCAAACGTAAGCGCAGGGTTCTACACCAATAGTACCATTGAGTTGTAACATAAATGGTACTAATGTATATTGCTGGTACCATTGTTGGTATTGTTCATAAAATCATAAGTGGTTGGTGTCTTAGTTTAAAAAATTAAATGAGAAGCTAAGAAATTTCTTTTAAATTACACCTTTTGTTATATTTTTCTTGTTTGTTATTTGAAATTGATTAACATGTTGCGTGCGGCGAACACGCGAGGCGTGTCCATTCAAACTGTGTAGCCACGCGGTGAAAATCAAGAAATATGACATCTATAAATTCTAGCGTCTCTGTTGTCCTTTATATTTCATCTCAGCCACATTAAAAAAAAATAGTTTTAATGTAGAACTGCTGCGGTTCGGTTGTTTGTATGTACGTCGCTTGCATAAAGGCTGGTTTACACATCATAACTTATTCACACGTATGACAAACGAATGATTATTTACTGTAATAAATTGATCTTGAACATTTAACAGAAACAATTCTCGAATACTTTTATAAAATTTTGAGCTTTTTGTGTCAATTATTAATCGTGAATATTTTTTTCGCATTGAACATGTTAAATAAACAAAGATAACTAATCGATAATATTTGTATTTTATTTCATTTACAAATTTCCATAGTTTATGCTAATAAAGTTAGGTACTGTACAAAATATAATTTACCATTACATGTTCCTATTAAGGAAATTCACGTCATTACTAAAAGTTGTTGTGGTTATTTAGATATTTTATTATTAGCATTTGTAAAACTTTAAAAACTGTAAGACTTTAAACTGCATTTACTTTGTCTATTGTTTATTAAAAATAAGTTTTTTGTTATATTATATATACAAAACACTTATTTAATTACTTACCACTAGATGGCACTACCTATTCATGAATTAGAATTTAAGTAGAAGTGTGAGGTGCCTGTCAATTAAAAATTATAAAGGACTTTCGTTATAAAAGTATAAAAAGGAATAAAATAATTAGTTCCTTTGTCTTCTTGTTTTCGACGCTCTGATGAAAGTAAACAAAAGTCATTTTTCAAAAGAAGGTAGTAATAAATATATGTATATATGATATAGTTATGAACAATAATAACTAATTATAATTTAATTTCAAGTGCTTATATAGAGGACCGTGAATGGTTGTTTTGTGAATGCGTGTGTGTGTGTGTGTGTGTATTAATTGCAATATATTCTTAATTATTCGTTGGTACTATATATGATACAAATAATGCGTATAAGGATTAATACCATAAAATCATTGATGGTGTAAATCCATGGTACTTCCAGCTCAAGAGAAATAATGGCTTCATTTGTTTTTCTAAATACATCACATTATTTTGCAGAATCTCTCAGGAAATGTTTCTGAAATTGAAGGACAATGGATTCGTAAGCTCTCAGTCTGTGGATCAGTTGCTTTGTGAAAAATGCGACAGGTTTTTAGCTGACAGGTCAGTGATATATTTATAATTCAAAGAATAGATATTCAAAGAACATACATAAACATTAAAAATTAAACAAGAAAAAATATTAAAAATTGCTTTTGCGCTGTATAAAACAAGTGGTAACTCAGAAGGTAAAACATTCCTAGCCATCTTTTAAATGAGTTGCCTAAGTTTTGCGCTGAAGAAAGGAAAATATATTTATAAATAATAATCTATTAAAAGGAAGGCAAGGGAATCTTAATGCATTCAGCCATGTCTTGATTTTTTTTTCTTTAATTGTGGCTTATACATGCGTAAGATGTCATTTGGGCTATTTGTTGATGACTTGAAAATGGTATGGTATGTTAAATTTAATGATAGATAGATAGATAAAGTCTTTATTTTCATTTCTACATCACACACAATCCATCCAGACAGTACATTGGTTAAAAGACGAACATTTTATAATAAAGGTATCAAAGACCAATGATATAATAATTTGAAGTCTAACCGTGATTGGTAAAAAATGGAAAGCTTAAAAATCTGACGAAAGCCACAGTAAATGCTGGATTACGTATAAAAATACAGTTTTATACATTGTACATACAATATAGAGCACCCTCGTGTGACTGTGGTACGATAATATTGCCAGGTTCGTGGAAGGCACGTGCCCGCACCCCGGCTGCCTGTACGAGGGCGCGCGCGGCGACCAGTGCGACCGCTGCGGGAAGCTCGTGACGGCCACCGAGCTCGGCCGGCCGCGCTGCAAGCTCTGCGGACACCCGCCAGTGCTGCGCGCCAGCCGACAGCTCTTTATACAGCTCGACCAGGTCAGCTCGTGCTCCATCGATGCCTAGTCACCGAGCCTTTTTTTTTCAATTGTTTGGCCTGGTAACTAAGACCTTTAAGCCATATCTTCATTAATGTAGTTTTATTTTTATTTATGGCTTAAGGATACTGGTGCAATGTAGCCCTTTGCCCCATGGAGTTTTTGGCGACTAATGGCAGGCCCCGCTATTTTGTTAATGACTTACGAGAAAATTTTTGAAAATGGAATGCAATGTAAGCGATTATGATAAAATGATACGAAAATGGAATGTTATGATAATGATTACATCGAAATGATAAGTAAATTAGAATGAAATAATATAATGTTTTTAAGTAAATGAACTTACCCTACAAATGAATGAATGGAAATGAAACACTGAAAAATATCACGTAAGTCACTGAATGATGTATTCCATATATTGCATGAATTAACGATCTTTTTTGCCATAAAACAACACCAACTTTATGACAAAACCAACACTACAACACAATATATGAAATAAAACACACAGCACCAAACCGCCCCCGCCATTACGCGCCAAAAACTCTCGCCAAGCCTTGTATAGTACGTTTCTCAGATAATGCCATGGCCTAAAGGACTTGCATCCAGGCCTGTAAAGCTTTTTAAAAAATCAGATAATGCCTGGGAATTAAAACTAAGTAATACCTAGCGGCAACAAATTTTCTTTTTCTATTACGGCTCTGGACGCCTCTTAAAGACACTCATAGTCTTAACTTGAACTCACTTTGTCAAATACAATTGCTTTTCAAAATCAATGACGAGCAACGAACAAATAATTTTTTACGCGCCAAATTTTTGACGCGCCATTAGTTTTTTTTTCAATAAACAGCTTTCCACTTGCAAGTCAGTTCGAAATTTAAATTAAAACTTTGGTCGCCATGTTCCGAAATAAAAGATCGTCTCATTTTTAAATTACGCGGTAGATAATAGTTTATATAGTAATTGAATTGACCGCTAAAACACGACAGATATGAAATTTCATAGAACTTTTGTCGGTTACTGCCCATAAGTATTTATCCAATGTCGATATAGCTCGAAGAAGGTTAAGTTAGGTCAGAATAATGCTCAAATCTCCAAGCACGTTTAAGAAAAAAAAACAAAAATAAGCACTGTGTTATATGACAGTTTGGTAAATTACTCTAAGAATTTCTAGTCTACCCTATAAATTTCATCAATAATACCCTAAGAATATCAACTAGAGTCTCCACTTGTATTCGTAAAAGCAAATATTACATGTATTGGTCCATTTTATTGCTTAATTTTTCATTTTGTTTTAGAGCATATAGTTGACGATTTCTGTTATTAAATTTGTACTTAATAAGTAATATTGTCCACAGTTAGAATCCTCAATTCGCACGTGGATATCATCGAACGAGCGGAACTGGTCTCCGGCTTGTCGCGCCGTGTGCCGCGCCTGGCTGCGGGAGTCCCTGAGGCCGCGGGCCGTCACCCGCGACTTGCGGTGGGGAGTTCCCGTGCCGCTCGACGGGTACCGCCATAAGGTACGATATTAAATCTTATCACATACGCTTTTTCACCTCACACGCACGAAAATTCGCGCTTCATGCCCAGATGAAATTTAGTTGAGTTTTGTTCACATATAAACCATATGTTCGTATGCCATTTGTAAACACCCGCGTAAGACTGCTGGGTAATTATATGAATGAAAATAGAAATTGTAATGAAATTGTGTATTGAAAAACTTATGAATATTTGTATTGGAAAATAAAAGAATAACTATTATTACATCAAATCTGACATCTTTTTATGTCACTATAATTTATTATATCTAAATAGGTTTTATGTCGCTTACACCATTTAAATTTTATTTTTAAATTTAATTTCGAATTACTATCGACTAATAAAAAGAATTGTTTGAAAAATTGTAACAAAAATATTATAGTTCAAAATATTACGATGATGACCATCTGACGACCACCTGCTTGAGTGGTCAGTCAGTACCCTCGTATCCCAGATATTTGTATGATGAGTATATTTGTTCACGAGTCATAGTTATTTGTAAGGTTATTTAGTATATTTCTGATATTTACATACATATCACTGACAATAACAATGATATTACGTGACTGTAAATCTCACACTGCGGATTGGCTTAAAGGTTTGACCTACAATGATACCGAAGAGTTCTTCAGTAGTTGCTTATAAAGTATTTTACTCCTTCACACACACACACACACGCACACACACACACTCACACTCACATACACACACACACGTACACACACACACACACACACACACACACACACACACACACACACACATACATACATACACACACACACACACACACACACACACACACACACACATGTATACACTTAGTAATCCATACTTCACAGGCTCACTCTTACACTTACTATTTTTATTTTATGTTTTCTCATAAGTTGTTTATAAATTGTGCAAACTTTGATGCTGGGACTCTGTATTCTTTTTACTGGATGTGGGCGTTAATGTCTGCGACACAGTTTTATTTTAAACTAATGTAGCCATTATCGTTTACTTTTTTATGTATGCCTATTTTTGTTCCAATAAATAAATAAATAAAAAAATATCACTATCTATATTTTTCGGTTCTATAGTATTCATAACACAAGCTCTTTTTTTTCTATTTATTTATTAGGACTTTTATCTTACAAAGACATGTCAGTCCTATCGGACTCACCCAACAACACATAAGCAAACATTACAAAAATTAGTTTAAATCGCAGGAGGCGGCCGCAATCTGCGCAGAAGGTTATAAAGGCCAGTTGCTCCTTCTGAGACTGGTTCTGCCAATAAACATTGAACCACCCCTATGTCTCGTCTGTTTACGTTCAGTCTGGCAAACAGCGCCAGCCTCTCAGGCTGTCCCCGGACACACTCCATTAACAAGTGTTGAACGTCTTCAATTACACCACATATTTCACAACCCTACTACCGCTTCGACGAATTAGTAGCTGCAGAGAAGAAACGGCGCAAGAAACTCTCAGCCTTTAGTATTTATAATGACATTTACAAATCAATTATGTCATTATGTATTAGTATTACAAACATATACATGTTTTGTTTTACAGTGCAATCAAAAATATTTTTTTAAATATTGCAAAATATAATAAATAAGTGCAGAGAAGCAAATTATAGTGGCCACAAATTTTTATCTTTAAACTAATCTTCCACCTTGTAATACCCCTTTTTCATCAAACAACTTTTAATAGTTGACTTAAATTTACGCAGAGGCAATTCAATAAAACTTTGTGGTAGCATATTGTACATTTTTATACTTATTTCTATAAAACAATTACCGGTCTTGTGCAGTCTGTGGCTTGGAAAGGCGAGCTTATGCTTATTTCTTAATATCTTAAATGTATGAAATTTCTCCATAGGTATTCTACGTTTGGTTCGACGCGCCTATAGGGTATCTCAGTATCACGCAAAATGCTACTAAACAGTATGAGAAGTGGTGGAAGCCTGACAAAGAGTATGATGTAAGTACATACAATTATTCTTGTTGTATCTGGTTTAGTGTATGAGACCGTCTACTTCAGATCTGGAGGTCCTGGATTCAATTACCAGTGGGGCAGATTGGTTGTAGGGCTTTTTCTATGTCCACCTGGCTAACTATCACCATTTTACCTAAATCTGACAGCATAACAATAATGTTAACAGCATTATTGTGTTCTGGCACTTGGAGGTAAAATAGCCAGTTCCTCTGTGCTTGAAGAATCTGGGTGTAGCTCGCTTACATCTTCGACCTTAGCATCAGTTAGTATCAGGTAAGATGTAGACAAAGAGCTAACCCGTTTAGAATTTTAAAAATCCTTCTCTCGCAGGTCTGCTGGTAGAAATTTCTTTAGAGATAAACAGCCTATGCATAACTGCATAAAATAGTTTTATTTTATTTAAAATTTTTATTTAAGTTTGAAAGTACATGTTTTTTTTGTTTTCTCGTGCTAATAACGAGGGAATTTATGTATTATTGTCTATCATCTTTTTGATTGTTACAAATTTAGCAAAACTCTGGAAAAATAATAGAAATAATATGTAAATTGTTATTTATCTAGTCCCCTCAATATGTAACTTGTTTTTTTGACCCACTCTTAGCATAAATGGTACAATTACAGTCTTTAGTGCTAGTAAAGCTTAATATGGTTGTTTAATGATTTTATTATTTTGTTCTGGACCACAGGTAAAATTATACCAGTTTATGGCTAAGGACAACGTTCCGTTTCATACGATAATGTTTCCGGCGACGCTAATCGGCATCAACGAAGGACACGTGCTTGTGAATCATTTGTTTGCGACAGGTCAGTATTTAACACATTAAAACTTTTTTTAAAGAACTCAAGATAAGGAGAGACAGCTCTCCATATCTTTAGTGTTTCTATATGTTCTATTCTACCATTTTTATCCACTTTTAGACTTTGTTATTCTGTATGTTTATCTAATAAATGTATGTTGTATAATTTATGAATATATATTTATGTATATTGTTATAATATATTTATATTTCAATTATTTATCTTGTACAGTATTAGTATTTAAATTTATTCTGTTTCTTTATCTGTAGACGCGACGTCTAGTTTCTCCAAGTACTTATACTATCGCAGGTTGGTTGGAAGAAATTTCTGTTAGAAATAAGCTACATATTTTGAGATATTTCACTTGTTTGTTATTTCAAATTATTTATTAAATTTAAAAAGATAAATAACAACCTATAAAACCATTGACGGTATAAATTCTTTATTAATGTCTATGTATAATTTTTTATTGCACTCCAAATAAAACGAATGGTGAAGTTATCTCTAAAAGTTTTTATGTAATACTTAACAATGACATAATGAGAAAAACATGTGAAAGAAAATTGTACAAAGCAATTCGTTGTTCCTAATAGAAATCTTTTGAGTGTGACCACCAATTAATCTAATTCTACTAGAAATTAACCTGAAATCTACCATAAACTACTAAACTTCACTATCTAATCCTACCAAAAATACTGAGCTTAAAGTGGTCACATCCAGTTACACGCTCGCACTGGGTTATTGAACTCTACGGTACTAGACATACAGCTTGAGTAGGAATTAATATTTACCTTAACAAATAATTCTTCAGAAGCATCTTCTTTTATTTGGACACCAATTCTGCTTACCATCAGGTGGAATGGAGTCATTTGCTTGATCTTTCTATCATGAAAAGGCCTCGGGTTCGAATCCCAGTAGCGGCAGATATTTATATGATGAGCACGAATATTAATTCACGGGTTATTCATGTTTCTATGTATATTTTGTATATTTCTGACATTTATATACATTTTACTATCTATATTTGTCTGTTATATATTACACGTAACACAAGCCCTTAATAATGCTTAATTTGGGCTAGATAGTAGGTGTGAGTGTTAGAAATTATTATTATTATTATTTATAACGGTTTTTTTTATTATTTCATTACAGAGTATCTCAATTACGAAGAAGGAAAGTTCTCGAAGTCGAGAGGCGTTGGAGTGTTCGGTACTGACGCTCAGGTAATTAGAAAAATGGTCTTCTATACAATTAATTCATAAAAAATATTTATGAACATTGGCCTTGTTTCTGGTTTTTTGTTAAATTTTACTCATTGATCAGGACACAGGTATACCATCAGACGTGTGGAGGTTCTATCTCGCGTCCATTAGACCTGAAACATCGGATTCCAGTTTCAGTTGGATCGAGCTAGGAACAAGGTGAGTTGAACTTTGATGAGGGAACTAAATATCCTGCCTTGCTAGAGATATAAGAGTAATACGAGGAGTTCGGTACATAACTACACCATGCTAGCCCAATGTGTGTTGGTGGGTAAGTGGTCCAACAGCTAGAAGAGCGCCACAGAGAACGGAGGAACCAGATACCAATATAACTTGATGCATCCATGGCGAAAGTTGAAGTTTAAACTTCAGATTGTTATTCCCACTATCCGCATGAAGCTAGATCATTATTTTCAATTAATATTTGTTGTTATTGTTGTCGCGTTGGTTGACTAAAACAACAAATGATCCGCGAAGGCCGACATATTTATGCACGCGTCAATTTTCTTTTGATTTACAGCCGCGGACCACAGGTAAATAAGCCATTATTACACGATCAGTTTATAGATTGAAAGGGAGATAAACATATTTAATAGATATAATCTTCTTGTTTATTTATTTAACAATTTATGTACACACAAAGACAATTAAAAGGACACAACCGAATAACAGAGAATTGTACAAAAGTACTGTTTATTTCTATAAGAAATCTCTTCCAGCAGCCCCATATATGGGAAAAGTGACAACAAAGGTAGAGGGGCGTGTACCAATAATAATGAAATTAAACACATATAAATTAATGTATATTATATATACCCAAACACACACACACACACAAACACGTGCGCGCGCGCACAAATATGAAGCTGTCATTAGTCTCTCTGAAACTCAAAAACGGCTTGATCTATTTGAATTATTATTATGTTTTGTGCTTTGAGCTCAAAGTTGCGTATAAATTGAGCCAAGAAATTTATAACTCATTCTAGTACAATGTTACAACTAGTAGATGTACAATGCTGCGGTTCGATAGGCTACGAGGCGTTAAATTTTGTCATATGATAAGTGAAATATGTCAAAATTCAACACTTAGTAAGCAAAAATCTTGCGAACATAGCTTCTTGAAAGCCTGTGATGTGAAATACGTTTCTTACAAACATTTCTTTTTTACCAACAGGAACAACTCAGAATTGCTTAACAATTTGGGCAATTTCTGTCACCGTTCTCTAAGCTTCTGCGCAAACAGCTTCAAAGGGAAAGTGCCGGAGGTGAAGCCTTCGGAATCTGATTATGAACTGATAGCTTTAGTCAACAGGGAAATTTTAGGTAAGGCCTATTTTCATTATCTTGTAGACAAGTGCATGGAATTCCTTAGCGGCACTTCGTTCTTAATAATTAGTCGTTTTTACTAATGGGCCTTTGTTATTATTATATCTGTAGTGTAAATTATTAATATTTTTTGTTTCTAATGAGTTTTTATTGTCACTAAACAATCACTAAACAATTAATACGTTTTGTTATTATACTAATTAGTTTTTTTTGTGAGTTGATAATCTCGTTGTTACTAAATAGTTGGTTTTAACTTAGTCAGATTGTTGTTACTAAGAAATTTCTTAAAACTAAATAGTCTTGTTACTAAATTTTGTTTGTTGTGCAGCTTACGTCCAACATATGGAGAAAGGTCGTCTTCGTGATGCATTAAGACATGTAATGTCTATCTCCCGGCTTGGCAACCAACATATGCAGTCAGAGCAACCATGGGTGCTGCTTAAGGGGTCGGATGATGATAAGTAAGAAATATATAAGGGTGTCAAACAAACCTTAGCGTTAAAAGCTCGGAGTCAACTACAAAGTGTGTTAACTACGAGTAAAAATACTTCCTCTGTCTTACAATTTAGACGCACCAGGTTCCAATCACAGTACAACAACCCAGCCGGTTATAGAATGGAGGGTATTTATAAATTTTTCTGATAAACGGGCTTAACATTTTTGCACCTAAATTAGCGAGAAGCAATCTAGACTACCATTCCACATTAAACAGAATCCAGTAGCATTATAACCATCTCTCTCAGCCCAATAAAGTAATAGATTTGGACATAATCCACCGCAGTGCACGGAAATACAACACTACCTTCAAATTCATTAGCAGTAAAGTTTTTGTTTGGATATTGTTATTTTTATTACTACGAAAGTCATTTAAGTGAATTTTTTTTGCACAGGCAACGAGGAGCAACAGCAATAGGCTTATGTTGCCAGCTCGTGGCGCTATTATGCACACTCCTGGCACCGTATGTACCTGATACGGTTAGAAAACTGAGACAGCAGCTGAATATAGACGTTACTAGTCTAAGAATAAACCCACTGTAAGTATTTAATACAAGATTGTGACAAGTATATATGAATGAATTTACACGTACAAAAATATTATTGAGTGTATCGCTCCCCCCCCCCCCCCCTTCTCCCTCCTCCCTCCAAATCCCCCTCTCCCTCATACACGTATTTACACATATAAGTCGTGTAGGTACGTGTGTCCTGAAGGTTTTATCGTTATTTATTTATTTTCATTTCTATGTCGTCACAAAAATTGTACTTTCATTTTTTTAAATGTACTTTATTTTGTACTATAAGTAATATTCAGCCAGCACATACTATTAATACGTATAGAAAATCTTTGTTCAAAAATGCATAAATAAATAAATATTTATTAATACCATTGAATTGTAATACAATTAAGACAGGTTATTTATAATAACATTATTGGTTTTTTATGCAGAAATCCAGCATTCATTCAGTATCTACCTGACGGCCATGTTATAGGAAAGCCTGAACCGCTCTTCGCTAAATTAGAATTGGAAATGTTGGAGAAACTAAAAGAAAAATACGCGGGAACACAAAGCGAAAGAGCCAAAGCGGTAAGCATGGAATAATTTGATTATTAATTGCCTTGGTCAATGAGAATATTAATTTAAAAGCTTCATGCAATGCAAGTGGAGCAATTAATATGCTATTATATATTTATCAAATAATTTTAGTTTAATTTTTAAATGTTTTTTATTTAATTTTGAATCTTTAGTTGTGAATTAATCTATAGACGCTTGGTATCTGAAAAAATTAAAACCATGTTATTAATTCAGTTATTTTAGGGTAATATGGTCGATAAGTTACATTACATAAATATTGAGATGAAGAAATAAGTAAAAGCACAATCAAAATGTATGTGTTAAAAAAGGTACATGATTTTGAAAATAACTAGGAACTGAAAGAATATTAATTGTTAATTTGTAAAAAAAATTATACCATGTTCCTCCCTGTATTTGAGTTTCCCGATAGTTCGGCACTGTTGCAAGCGTCATGATCATAGAGATAACTGACGATATTGCTTGTGAGATGTAATAGGCAGATATAACTATTTACATGTTAACGGCCAAGTTTTTTTAAAATTCTTAACAGAGTAGCTCCTGACTTTCATCTTACCTTATGGTAAGGAGATAAAGCAACGAATATAAAGCTAAAAACTAAGGAACAGAGTTTATTTTTTAATTATTTCTTCTTTTACTTCTTTTTATATATGTAAATGATGATTGAAAGTCATTGGTCTCGCTAAAACAAAAATAAAGCTTTAATGATTTGAATAAGTTTTATTGTGTATTAATCTGTTTAATTTAGCAGTTGTTAGTAAGCAAAAATATTTAAAAAAAACAGGGAAAATCCTATATAAAAAAAGTAATTGGCAATTTAGTATGGGCAATCTCTTCTTTCAAAATGGTAATGTGCTATCTTCTATGATAATAATTCTGCCAGCCAAAGGGAAACTTTTAAATAGCACGTCGCTATTCAAAACTGTCATTTTTCATCTGTAATTCGGGTAACTTTTGATAGATGGCGGTAGTGGCATATTAGTTTGGGTGTTACTTGTCACCGGGTCAACTAGTATTATTTATAAATTCTCATATTTATCTCTATTGTTAGTCTTTTTGAACACTTTCTATATTATTTTATGGTATGTAATATAAATGTCGTATTTACCATTTTCCTATTAAATAACTTTGTTACTTATACAAAAATATCTCAGTTAAATTGTAGGTACATTTTCCAAAGTATATATTATTTACTTATAATTAATATTATCGTGTCGAAATACATTATTTATTTATATTTATTTAACAATTAATGTACAGACAATAAATTTCCGAAAAACCGGTGTATGAGGGTAAATTTTACAAAGAAAGATACTGCTTATTTCTAAATGAAATCTTTTCCAACAGTCCTACCGTGATTGTTTTTTCAAGAGAAACACAAATTTGGTGCGCTTATAAATAATGTATATTATTTAATTAATATTACAAATAAAGTTCCTACTACAAAAGTAAAATGAATATTATTTATAAAATAATGTTTTTCATTCAACAGAATGGTGATTCGAGTAAAGACGTGGCTACTTTGGAAGCGGCCATTGTAGAACAGGTACCTTTCAAATACATTTGAAACATACAAAATTACTTTTTTAACTCAGTTGTTAATTTGATGGACCGATTTGACGACTAATACACAAATGTTGCCAGTATAGGACTAGTGCTTTAGGTATCGATATATTTTATCGATATCAAGAGACCAAGGTTTTTTTAAAAAATGTAATTTTTATAAAATCTAATTGGTGAGAAATCTGATTTCTCTTTCAACTTTATACAGGGTGAAAAAGTACGGAAACTAAAAGCGTCGACGAAAGACAAAACAGTATGGCAGCCGGAAGTCAATACATTGTTGCAACTTAAAGTGCAATTGGCGGCTGCGCAGAAGGCGCAAAGTACGCCTCAGGGAGGAGGCGGTGTGGCTGAATTAGAAAAGGCTATATTAGAGCAGGTATATCGTATATGAATGTAGTTAAACGTGCTATGTACAATATTATCATCTACAGCCTATATACCTGCTTCTGTTGGTCAAATGTGGGTTGCAGGATTTGCAAATGAGCGAGACAAAACACTGTGAAACGAGGCTTATAGAATATTATGCTAATACGCTATTTGACAAATATTTTCATTAATAAATAGTATTTCAAAAATAAAGAAATATGGCAGAAGCAGCCGTATGTCTGTAATCAGTAGAATAGATGTTACAAGTCGCCTAAAAAGCTCCATACATGTGACGTCACTTGCAAGGAATTGTGATAACTTCGTTTGCCCCAAATATATGGACGCATGGATAAAAATAATGATATCCTTGTTGTTTATGCGTTTATATGCATAGTTGTAATTTAAAATTGATTACCTTTAATGTCGGTAAACTAATAGTATAATAATAATTTGCGGGTCCGATGGAAGAATCAAAGTCAAAGTCAAAGTCAAAAATAACTTTATTTAAATAGACTTATTTACTAAGCTCTTTTAAATCGGCACAACAGGGAATATGTATAAGAAAATAAATAAATATAATTATAAAGGCAATAGTCATAATTTTACTGGGTATCAACCGGGCATTTACTAATTGTCCCAGTTATAGTATTTAAATATGTACTAAATAAATTGTTAGTTTTAATTTTAAAATAATACTTATTTTAAAATTAAAAATATACTAATATATAATTATTAGAACGTTTACTATATCAGTTTTAATGATACATATATTAGAATTTAACTAAATAAACATACAAAAACCCATGACTCGTGAACAAATATTCGTACTTTTCACATAAATATCTGCCTCTACCAGGAGTCATACCCGGTACATCTGGCTAAGAAGACAGTGATACTGACAACTCCACCAAACAGCCGTTTAACGAATTGTTTATTTTTACTTTGATCCTATTTCATAGGTATCTCTAATATTTTGATAAAAGCAATACCTTAAATTTCTATTTGTAATTAATATCCACACAATGTTTATACCAATTCTTGTAATTAACATAGGCAAGTCAAAGAGCGAGATAAAAAACATTTGCTTTCACATCGTCCAAGTTTCGTTAGGTCTACTTCTTCTTTTTAACGTACATATTTAAGCATGGCTGCATGGACAAGATTCCTTTGCCTTCCCATTCAGACATCCGTCTGATCGATCCGATCTGATCTTTACTCAAAAAAGGTTCCAGTTTAAAATATCGGTTGGGCGAAACTTTGTTCACGAGACATGTGTGTTTATTTGCGTATTACTGCTTATCATTAGCACCTGATGATAAGCAGTAGAGGAGTCCATATTTGAAGATAGCTAGTGAAGCATGTGACATACTGCCCTAGCCACCCTCACCTTGCCGGCCCAAAAAGTGCTTTTTCACGCCTCATTTAAAGGTTGTATGAAGGAGGGATACGTGTAATAAGAATGACTCTGATGGTATTTTAAGGCCAGTCTTATACTTATGCCGTGTAAAAAATTCTAATTAATTTGAATGTACAGGGTGATAAAGTACGAAAATTAAAAGCGTCTACAAAAGACAAGGCTGTGTGGCAACCGGAAGTTAATAAACTATTAGATCTCAAGAAACAGCTAGCGAGCGCGCAAGCGAACAAAGAACCGAACAAGGAAGCTAAAACACAAGATTTACCTAACGTCAATGACTTAGAAAAGGCCATCGCTGAACAGGTAACTTCTTTAAAATATCTATTTGATTAATGATTGTTCCTATATTGATAGATAAGATGAGCAGCTCGTTTTTTAAACAATCCAATAACGGATTTTGATATAAATTTTTCACAAATAATGGCAGAGGGATATACTGAATTTAAATCCACATTTTGAGAATAAGTTCAGAATTATTAACCTTTTTATCAATAATTAAATTAACAGTTTTTATAATTGTCTCTGGATTTTAAAATTTTTGAAATATTTCTCAATGACATTTAAAGGGAGTGACAAATCTTGCTGAGTTTCTTAACTTGTCTCTGGACAAGACTACTAGGCTTATGAACAGATGGCTTTCCAATGTAAGGTTTTGACTTTGAATTTATCCACCAGGGCGAGAAAGTCAGGACACTTAAAGCGTCCACCAAAGACAAGACTGTGTGGCAGCCAGAGGTCAACATTCTATTGGATCTGAAAAAAAAACTGGCCGGCTTGCAAGTTAAAAATTGAATATTATTTTAATGACACTTAGATCTTATCTTCTATTTATTTAAAGCATAAAGTGTTCATAGAATGCGATTATTTCTTTTCAAATTATTTATTATCATTCGAAAAAAAGTTCTTTATTTAAAATTTAGCATTAAGTTCCTTTTTTAAAATGTATGAAATACTGGCCACAATTTTAGATTAAAAATCGAGCAAAATATACAGTGTTTGTTTCATTATAATATTCAGAGTACTAGTTGACAGTTCGAGACAAAATTTTGTTTTAGTTTGTTAATTGCTCGCAAGTAAAGAAGAGGTATTGTAACATAATTACAAAGTGATAGGGATGTGAATCTGATTACCATGTGTTCAAACTATACGTATCAACAATATATGTAAAGAAACTACGCTATAAATAAGCCCGTTTTATTGGTGAAAATTCAATACCCAACTGAGTAGGCATGTTTTTTTTTTACAAAAAGAACTATTTTTGCTTTGAGCTCATAGTTAAATAGCCGAACAAGCAAAGGAAATACTCATACAGCCATTTCATATAATATATACCTGATTAGTAACCGAAAACTTCATAAGGCAAAGGGTTACATTACACAGGTATCCCACAGCCATAAATAAGTAAATGAGACATGGCTGTATGAGCTTCAGTCCCATTTGCCTTGCTGGGGAATTTAACAAAAAATTTTGGCACTTAATGGCAGTGTCGGTAAAATGCTTTATATTATCTTATGAAATTGTTCACTCCAGAATAGGCTGTTAAATCGTGCAATATATGGAATAAATCATTCAGCGTTGATCAGACAGCAGCATTATTTCATTTGCAGGATAAGTTCATATTTTTAATATCAATGTATCATTTCATTCTTATTTTTGTTATGATACAAAATCATCGTAATAATTAACATAACATTCCATTTTCGTATCATTTCAGCATTGCATTCCACTTTTAAAAATTGTTCTGGCAGTGCCTGCCATTAGTTGTCAAAAGCTCCATGGAACAAAGAGATGTGTTATACTGGTATCCCGAAGTGAAAAATAAAACGAAATCTACTTAAGACATGGCCGCATGGGTTTCTGTTTCCTTTGCCTTACCTACAGGGAGAATATAACAACCAAAACAAAGAAAAGTTGTAGTGTCGTTTTTGTTATGAAATTGATGTAGTTTCATGCCAAAACGATCTTTGTACCATGCAATATATAAAATGCATAATTCAGCGTCGATTAGTGACTTACGTGAGATTATTCAGTGTTTTATTTCAATTCATTAAATTTATAGGGTAAGTTCATTTATTATCATCGTATCATGCCATTCTAATTTAGGTATCATTTCATTGTGATCATTAACATAATATTGTATTTTCGTATCATTTTATCGCAATCACTAACAATAGTTATGGCTGTATGGGCTTTTGTCTCCTTTGTCGTCCCTATAATAGGGAGAATTAAACAAAAAAAAACACTTTTTTCCTTTTAAGAAGGGAAAACACAATCTATGACAGTTGTCAAAGTCAAGAAAGGGAATTGGTTTTTTTGTGTGCGCTTGTAGTAAAATAATAGGATTTACCGATATTATAAAATAATAATAATGGATGACGCTATCAAATCAAATCCGAATAACTTTTGCAGGTCTTGTCTGTTAGAATCTTCCAACATGACATCTTTAGAACAGAAAATAAATGATAAACATCGTACACTTGCGGACGTGCTTTCATTTGTAGTGAATACCAATATTAAAATGGATACAGGCCTTCCAAAGCGAATTTGCAATGAATGTGAAACGATAATGTTTCAAGCTGAAAAATTTAAGGAGCGGTGCATTGAATCTCAGAAAGTTATAAATAGTATTTTTAAAATGTTCGTCTCCGAGTCCTCGATTACAATACGTAAGGTTAAGAAAGAATCTACCAATTGTAAAGGTGATATACCACCCCTTGAGGACCAATTGTATGTTGTAAATAATATAAAGACAATGGAACCTTTGAAATTTGAAGTAGATATAAATTCTTGTGCCTCTGACGATGTTGTAGCTAGAATTGAAATGAACAATACAATTAAAAATGAATTCTCCGACTTTTCTGATGATATTGGAGTTGACAATGATGATGTTTATATTAAAGACGACATTGAATCCTTCAAGTGTGATAGTGCAGATGTTTTTTCCAATTCCAATGAGATTAAAATGGATCACAACAGATTAACAATTAAAAAACAAGTAAAATCTATAAACAAACGGAAACCATGTATACCAGTTAAATGTGAATGGTGTGATGGGATATTCAAAAGTGAGAACTCTTTCAAGAAACATAAAAAACTACATCTCGATAAATTAGAAGGAGACTTTGAATACTACCAATGCTCTTTTTGTATGAGGAAGTTTAAGAAAAAATGCTCGTTAATATCTCATTTAAAGCACCACGAGCGGACAGACCAAATCAAATTTGTTTGTACTACTTGTAAGCGTGAATTTAAGCACCAGGGTCACTTAGATAACCATATTATAGCAATGCATAATAAAGGCAAAGGCCTGACATGTGAATATTGTCTTTCAGTATTCCCAACAGAAGAAAGTTTAGAGTTACACAAAACTGAACACAGAGATGAAAAAAGGCATCGCTGTAATGTGTGTAATAAAGCATTCATTATGTTGTCCACACTGACCGATCATTTAAGGACTCATACAGGCGAGAAACCGTTTTTGTGTTCTGTGTGTGGTCGTGGATTTAGTCAGAAAACGAACTTGGTACAGCATATGAGAAGACATCTCGGTGTGAAGCCTTTTAAATGCAGAGAATGTGATAGAGGGTATGTATAATTTAAAAATTATAAAATTTTTGTGCTCAGAAAGCTCTCTTACTCACTTCTCAAGCACATAAGATCCCATTGGGTCAAGTTGCTCCAGGAATAATCCTGACCTTACAAATTTAATTTGTTTTGTAAGGTCAAGGTGTATTTCTTGGAGTTGGTGCTAAGTTACCACCTCAGGAGTATACTCTATTGAACAAAAAAAAAGTTTCTTAAATATCTTAAAAGTGACGTTAAAGTATTAAAATTTTTGTTTTATATTCAATTGCTAGGTTTGTTTCGAAAGGCGAGCTAGACGCACACGAGCGCAAGCACAGTGGCGCTCATCCGTTCGTGTGCTCAGAGTGTGGCAACGGGTTCACTACATCCAGTTCGTTGGGCAAACACCGCAGGGTGCACACAGGGGAGCGGCCGTACGCTTGTGACTTGTGCCCCATGAAGTTCTCTGCATCTGGTAAGTTGATTTAGACTCTTTATATAACATTTGAAGTCCAAATACTAAATCAAAGTTGGTTAGCTACCAAGTCGCAACTATTGTTTCGTCTTCATTATCAACAGCCTATTTACGTCTCACTGTTGCGAAAAGACCTTCCCATATAAAAGAAACACATTAGGTACTTGGGCCATTAGACCACCGCACTGATCCATTGTTACAACCCGCAAACGAAAGCAGTTCCCGTTACAACTGCGACCAACAGCTTCATGTGGCTTTAGAAGCTCGAAATAATAAATTCGGATTGATCCATCCCGGAATCAACCAGTGCGAAAGTAGCTTTGTTCTAGTAATCGAAATCAGAGCAATTGAATTACTACACCAACGAATTTCTCAATAAATATTGATTGACAGTTATTAATAATTGGCATATATTGAAATGAGCGCCATGGGCGAAAATATTAAAAGAACTTCTATTTTTAGCTATAAATAACTCAGGTCTTACCCTCAAGACATAGTCTGCTATTAAAGTAGAATTTTTATTCGACGTACCTCGACCGGTCGAGTGTTACCATGTTGTTAAAAATAGAAATATAAAAACAATTACGAGGGGGTGTTTGGCTCAAAATATATTGCTTTCGAGCAATGAGATTCCTTTTTAAGATAACCAATAAAATATAAACTAGCTCTAACCTGGCAGCTTTTGTGTATTTGGAGTAGTCAAGTTAAAAACTCGACTGAGAAAGTCAACAATCTTGCACTGCACTCCGACCAATGGTTGAAATTCAAAAGTTTTGTTGCATAGTTTTTTAAATTATAAATACGTGCCGATTAAATATACAAATTTATATTTTTGTTTTGCGCACTGAGAAGTCATATCTACTTATCTAATATTAGTTTTCATATTTCTCTCCATTCAATTATCTTTCTTACGATAACAACAATGTATATACACAAAGAAACATAAATGTAATTTAAACCACATTCCCCATTCCAGGGACACTGAAAAACCATAGACGCACGCATACAGGGGAGAAGCCTTACCAATGTTCGTATTGCGAGAAAGCGTTCGTCCAGCGACAAGACCTGGTCTCCCATATCCGTTGTCATACCGGCGAGAGGCCTTACGTTTGCAATGTGTGTGGACAAGCGTTTAGGAAGGCAGCAGGACTGAAGGCACACGTGAGAATGCATAAAGAACACCAGAATATGTCAGGAGTTGTGCTGAGTGGGACAGTTGCGTTTGATGGCAGCTAAAAATTACTTTATCGCAATAAAATTCTTAACTACACCACATAGAGTCCATTAAGCCGTGAAGATATCCAAACTCACCTTACTCTACTTCAATGGTATTGATATTTAAACTATTGATTATTATATTTGTTTTAAAAAAATAAAAATAACCTTTTTACAATGATTTTTAATTTTGTTCTTGACTAAAATCGACTTTATTTTTAAGCATCAGATCGCCAATAGCATAAGACTCCTCCAAATATTGCTACTCACGAACTTGTGGAATACTCCATCCTCAGGTAAATTATCCTTCCATCTCTTCACATCTTACCTCAAGGTGTGTCAAGTTTTCTTACAGCAGATATAGTTTTATTTATAACACTGCCCTATAACTGCTTTATAACATTAACTAAACAGGTCAATATTGGTCGTTCGTCGGTTGTGTTGGAGGTACTTTGATAGGCATTCTTCTCTTTCTTACTTTATCTAGTTTACCAATAACTGACATACGCAACCACATTCTTAATAAACGTGCCGATAGAATGCAACATTAAAAAACATTTGAGGCTCGGAACCGGTTTGAAAAACAGTTAATACAGGTATGAATTGTCTATTTAAAAGAAACCTTTTTGCGGTGGTCAGTAAACTCGCTTGCATGGCGTACATATCGAAACCAGTTGACCAAATTAGAAAAAACCAGTGTTTTATTCGACCCACTGAAGATGATTTGTGTACCGCAAATGCCACGCGTATCTTGCGCGCTGTTTGGACGCATCTTAAGATTATATTTGTCTTTTAGTTTGTACAGCATACTCAACGCCATATACTGAGTTCACATGATTTTGTAAACGCCCAAGTCTGATATGAATGCACATGTGAATATTTAACTTTTTTGCTTAAGACTTAAGAACGAGAAGTATTTTCTTCTTCATCAGAGCGGGTCCACTGTCAGACCACGCGAATGATATCATTATTGAAAATTAGTTAAGGTTATTTTAATTATTTGTTTTATGTACCTAAATTATATAAATAAATAATAAAAATAATTATACATGGATTATAGATTATTTTTATCGAGTGTTCTAACTGGCTAATAAAATAAATAATTGTGCTTAATTTTTTCAGTCCATGTCTCGTGAAAATGTAAAGCTCGATAAGTGTCTTAAGGTTTTCAAATAATACACATCGAAACAGAAAATAAATTCTTTATTAAATTTCAATATCATCCAATTTAATCAGATTAACATAACGCTTGTCCCAAAACAATATTATTATTTATTATATTACACAGAAGGAGCAAGGAGGTAATTATATGTACTGAGATCTCAAAATACATCACATTAGCATGTCACTATAAAAAAATGTTTCATTTCTCCGGCCTTGGACCTAGTCATTTGGCCGTTTAAAAATATCAGTTTGTATTGCCATAATTTCGGTTTCACGCCGATGTTGCCACGCGAGAATAGTATTTATTTTTATTAATGGCAATTGTATGATGTAAGTGTAATACGCCTTTATATAAACTGGTCTAAATATTCAACTGGTTTACTATTAAACGTTTAAGACAAAAAAAACAAATATTGTTAATTGTACTAATAACGTTCCCTTGAATTTCACAATGTCTTAACCATTTCCTTAGTAAATAGTTTTTGTTGAAATATATAATTTCACAATAGTATAATATTCTACTTATCATTATATTTACAATAATACACAGTTTGAGGTAATTTTTTAACATTGTTTTGTACTGTTATTTACTTCTGCACGCAGAGAGCTTCAGACCGAAAGTGACGAATTTATTAAATTTTCTATAATTTGTCTACAATTCTTTACGTATTGTATATCTTATTCATGTAATAACTATATATTTATATATATATATATTATTTTATTATTATTTATTAATTATAATAATAACAAGTTTTCGTTTGTTGGCACGTCTGACTTAATATACAGTTGTATGAAGAAGTTATATTTGTCTATCAGCATAATGCGTTAAGAATAACTATATCAATGGATATATAAATCAAACGCACAGATCTTAACAATATATAGAAAAATATATATATCATAGAAGATTTTCATATCGTTATTTAGTTCAAATTATATACCTACCAAAAGATTTAAGTAGACAGTGTATACAATCTATGTTTGTTAAAAAAATATGTTTATACATAATATTATGTAAGTTGGTTACAATAACGAAAGTTACATACTTCGCCATACAACTGTCATACATAAAACTAAGACTAGGATTTTAGCATTCAGCTAAATTTGACACAAATGTCAAAAGTACATTGACCCCCAAATATGGGTTACACTAAACTTAAGTTTTTGAACGCTAAGTACTAGATTATTACAGAAAAAATACTTTACGCTAAGTTACGCAAGTGACGTCACATTTTTATTTAAATAAAAATAACAATATCCGCTTTACACTTGTGACCGATTCTGACGTAATACCCTTAATCTAAATTAAAGCTCAGTATATCCCATTCCATTCTCTCGTGATGAAAAGGAAAACTGTCAAATAACTTAGTTCAGGAAGCGTAAAGAAATCATTGACGATTTGAGACGGCATCGATAGAAACACTTCCTTTTACAACCTGCATTTGAATAAGTTAATACATTCTAAATATCACATGATATGACAGCTGATATTTTTACTATCAAACTGAGTGAACGAGATACACTGAAGTTAAATTCGAATTTAGTGATGTTTCAGAATCGGGCCGTTTGCAAAAGTAAAATGCGCAACTTATAGTTTGAGGCAGTGCAAGTTTTTTTTTAAACCAACATATATTTTAGCTGCCTTGACTGTTATAATACTTTAAGAAATAAGTTTGCCGTTTCAGACGGGTACGATTTTGCCTAAAACTTCTATAAAAATAACATAAAAAATAATCTATGCAAAATAATGTTTCCAAAAATAGCTAAATATACTTTTCAAATCACAAAATGTGCACAAAATTGTACCATGTTACGTTAAAAGCCAACCTTGTTTGACGTTCTTATCTTAGGTCAACATTAACTAAAATTGTCATATTTGTGTAAACAAAACGAAATAACATTTAAAAATAATATCATTATGCATTTAATGCTAACAACCTTTTTTTTAACGAAAAACAATGTCATCGATATAAGGTACTTATTACTTTGCCATAATATCATAATTAAATCGGTAACTTAATTGTCTATGGCACTAAAAATGAACTAGAATATTTTATATCTATATTAAAATTTGGCCAAAACGGGCTTAAGTTTGAAAATGTAATTATGAATTTAACATTTTAAAATAACTTTACCGCTAATAAACTGGCTGTACCACTTAAATCATGCGATATTTTAAAACAGTTTTTTTAGATACTTATAGCAGTCTACTAAAATATTCCCAAAACGGTGGTACCTATACATAATAAATGGTGGTAAAATTTAAATTATCTTTTCACAATTATGTTAGATCAACTAACCGTTTACACATAGCGGCAATTCTGTTATGATTAATCGAAAACTTAATTCTCTTAAGTTACCATCTTTCCCTTTCTTATTGAATTGGAATGAGATGCGTAATAATTTTCGAAAACAACCACAGAATTGTTGCCAGTGTGAAAGTATTTGTACAAAACATTGTTTTATGATAATTATTGTCATTACACTTTATTTTGCGCTGGCCTTTTCAAGAAAGTCCATTTTCAACCTTAATTCGATTAGGAAAAGTTGTTTTTGCAATGAAAAAATCTCCTCTTTCTGTCGCAACTCCATGTTAAGTATTTTCATCTTGGCTTCATGCTCCCATATAGCATGCTGCCTTTTCGCTGTGAAATATAACCTTTCTTCCTCCGTGGCCGTTCCACTGTCGTGTTTAATTTGTTCATCCATTTTCTCGTGGAGTTTTTCATGACCATTTTTCCGTTTGTCATCGTCTAAATGACTCAAATTCAATGGCGTATCCGACATTAGTTTCTGTAGTAAATTTTGTTGTATCCTCGCTTGCTCTATCGCTTGTATCGGATTAGTTAGAATAGGGATATGGGGTATAGCTAGTGGGTTAGGTAGGGGTTTAAGGGGGGGTGTGGGAGAGGAGTGGGGTATTATTTGAACTTGGGGCTCTAAAACGTTCGGCATCGTGTCGTCGCTGTCGTTTGTGCTTGATAGTCGTCCGTTTGACATCTAGAAATATATAGTCAGTTGAGTTTTGTATTGTCTTTTTAAGGTCTCCACCCACTACAGCGTACTGTATCACGACTGTTCTATGAACGCATCAGGTACTTGCCGAGTTACTTTCCAAGTAACTGTATGATACTGCGTTATGCAGTATCTAAGTCCTATCCAATAAGGATAGGCCTTAGTTTTAAATTTAAAGCACCTTCACCTTACAGATGATGTAACAAGTAAATTGGAAGCAGGGGAAATTGTCCCCTACTTTGTCAACATAACGCTCTCTTTCGATTGAACAGTTCTCAACGCGAGAGTAGTGTCCAAAGTGCGTTGAGTGTCAGTAACAGCTTACCATCAGATGCGTTTCTTTACTAATCTAAGTCGTATTGACAGTTTTAAATTAAATTACAAAGAGTTATTGCAAAAATTTAAACTCTTTTTAAGAGGACTATAACGTTGTATTGAAACTCTTTTAAGAGGACTATAACGTTGTATTGAAACTCTTTTAAGAGGACTATAACGTTGTATTGAAACTTTTTAAGAGGACTATAACGTTGTATTGAAACTCTTTTAAGACGACTATAACGTTGTATTGAAACTCTTTTAGGAGGACTATAACGTTGTATTGAAACTCTTTTAAGAGGACTATAACGTTGTATTGAAACTCTTTTAAGAGGACTATAACGTTGTATTGAAACTCTTTTTAAGAGGACTATAACGTTGTATTGAAACTCTTTTAAGAGGACTATAACGTTGTATTGAAACTCTTTTAAGAGGACTATAACGTTGTATTGAAATCTTTTAAGAGGACTATAACGTTGTATTTAAATCTTTTAAGAGGACTATAACGTTGTATTGAAACTCTTTTTAAGAGGACTATAATGTATTGCATATCTTTATATCTTGCTCGGTTAAAAATTATTGTGTATCGATAGATAGAAGATACCGCTACAAATCAGTTGGAGAGAGAGAGAGAGAGACTTACGTTAACAGGCACGCAATCGTCGTCCTTAACACTGTGAGCACCTTCTATACTGGTAGCAGCCTCGCCATCCTCCTCTGAAACGAACAAACAGAAACAGATTTAATTTTAATTGATTTCATTTGCAAATTTCCACAGCTTATGATAACATAATTAGGTATTGTATAAAATATAATTATAATTGCATGTCAAGTACTTGTATAGAGGTCTTTGCATATGTTTTGTTTGTGTGTGTGAGAATATGAGGTACTACTAATGACAATTTTAATAAGTAGGTAGTAACTAATATATCTACGTATATTCTTTACCATTATATATATATTATTATTTTTAATTATTACATATCAATTTTAACTCTTTCCAATCCCTCGACGGCTCAAGGGATGGGAGGATACTCCTCGACAGAGGAGGCCAGATGGCCGAGGGTCAGGAAGACATAGAGAGGTATCTAGAGAAGAGCCTCGCAATCATTGATAGATAGATAGATAAAACATTTATTTCTATTTCTACATCACACACAATCCATCCAGACAGTACATAGATTAAAAGACAAACATTTTATAATAAAGGTATCAAAGACCTTTGTGTGCGCTGCAGAAGTGCAAAAGGGTCGTAACTCGGTGACTAATTTTGTTCACATCGGGATGTGAACAAAGCACTGATATTCTGCTACAACCCGAGGGCTTTTTAAAATTAAAATTATAGATAGAAAAAAACAATACACGAGAAGTTGGGACGACGCCATTGGTTTATTCCATAATATTATATTTATATCTTATACACTTAAGTCTGTTTTTACACGGTCTTTTTGTACACGGTTTTGATATAACACGGTTTGAAAATTGAATATTATATAATTTCAAATCGTGCTAAATGGAATAAAATCGTGTAAAAAAATTAAAAATATTCAATTTTCAAACCGTGTTATATCAAAACCGTGTACAAAAAGACCGTGTAAAAACAGACTTAGGTGTAGTTCACGTCGCATGTCGTGGTTGTCTTTAATTAACTGTACTTAATGTTTAGGAGATATTGTTAAATATTTTTTGTAGGTACATGTTTTTGTTGACTACCCTTAAATAGGCTTTGGCTGTGAGTGTATGCGTGTATGTTAGTGTGTGTTGGTGTCTCCGCGCGCGCTCGCCTGTTTATTTATTATGTAAGGTCTAAATTATTAGGCAATGTATTATTCACCCGGTACAAAGTGCATGTAGATGTTTAGCGTCAGTATAAAGAGTTGTGACCGCCACATACATAGTTACCTTTCACGTCTAAAGGATGGATGCTTTGCCAGAGCATGCCGTCAAGCAACCCTGGAGGCTCGGTAGGTGCTTGCTGGAACAAGGCGAGTCATAAATAAATAATTATCATATTTAAACTGTTACTTCAGGTTTAATAAAACAGGTTAAGCTTCACTTTCGTTATCTCCATGTTTCTGTAAGTTATTTTATTGAACACACAATTTACAAATTTAATAAATCGTAACACAATCAAGGTAATCCTGAATTAGACATATTTGAAGAGAATGCCAAATCAATTATAAAAGTGACGTTCCATTTTACATAATTATATAAACAATTTGTAACACACAATTTGTTATGTCAGCTCCGTTATGTCTTATGTTTGAGTTGGAGGTCAAGGGCCGTTATGTATCAATTGAAGATCTCGGATTCGTATTTTATAGGAAACAAAGTTATTTAAATGCCTGTCAATCAAATGTAAAACATTTCTAAATTATTGGCTATGTTAAGTTATGTTTAAATAAAATAACATTTGTAACACAGCTGATTAGCCCTGATCGCAATTTTTATGTTTGCCATCCTTAATTTTGCACGCTTGCGCGGAAACGGGCATCGCGATCTTGTGAGTAGCCTAGCAACAATTATATAGAGCTTTCCCATGTTTTGTTATTTTACGAATTTAATAATAAAAATATCAAACAATCAGTGTTTTTGGGATATTCTGACTATTATACATTTGGTTTTATTATCTATAGAAATCGTGATTTTATCGAATTTTATGAATCGGAAGCGTCGAAGAACTTGTACGAGTTGAATAACAGAAAGTACTTACATTTAAAATTATTGCTTAATCTTGATATTAATACAAATAATTAATTATCATAGCGGTATTTGTGAAAAGGATAGCACTTAAATACTGTATGAGGGAATTATTACTGTACTATAGAATCAGCGGTGTACAGGAAACGGAACTTGTAAGACAAAGTAATATAAAATATCTAAAATAACAATTGTGCACATTTTTAATTCACATACTATGTAAATCGATTAAACCGCGCTTCGCGGAGGTGACCTGGTTTGTACCAATGTATGTTATATCTATCACCAGACCATCCTGTGACGGAACGGAAAAATAAAAAAGAAAATTTATTTGATTCATAATCGTGACATCATTTTCTATATTTAGTGTTTAATTCCCCATATATATATATATAAGAACGGAAGCGCGTCAACGCCACCTAGGTTCGTCGTTAGGAACTTCTTCAGAAATAAAGCATCGTCATAATCCCTAAAGCGCTATTTCCACTGCAAGTGGAGTGGACTCCATACGGACTGAGTTCGCATTACAACACCCAGTTGACTACAATGATTGTGTAAATACTTCTTCGTAATCCACTGTCCTAAGCTTAAGACCCCTACCTAAGTCTACTCCACTCGCGGTGGAAATCTGTCATAAAGGTTGATTCTATCTACAATGGCAACCTCAGCCATGTCGCTAGAGCACTAACCTGCGTGTCGTGCGCGCGCATCTTGCACTTCTTCTTGTAGTTTTCATACCACATCTTGACCTGCGCAGGAGTGCGCGGCCGATCGCCGCCGCAACGCTTGTTCACCTCCTCGCAGATCGTCGACCACACCAGCTGTAAAAAAGAATTACAATATTAATTTAGGATACAAATAGGGTAATCCCCCCTGTAATTTTGAGCCATTACTAGGGGAATCACCTCTACTTTACAAACGTACTTCTGTGAATGAGTTCACCAGAACTAAGCGAAGACGCAGTAACATTTTGATTCCTATGATATATATATGGAGCTCTGCAGCGCCAGGCACTGATTAGTGACTAAAGTGCAACGAGTGTCTTCAGGCTACGGCGACCGCTGACTTACGAATGTAGAACAACCCTTAATCCCGGGCGTATTACGATTGATACTGACATTACCAGGTTACCGTTTATTTGCGGCTTCTTATACGTAACCCGACAAAACGCCGCACGAAAAAACATCGTAGACAAAAGGTCGCAAATCGAAAAGGCATTTTTACTGCGACGTTTTGTCGGGGAACCCTTCTTATATGTATTGATTTGTATTGCGCTTATTAAATTTCAAAATAAGCCGAGAAAGTTAAATCACAGTAATCAGTCAAAAAATCAATCCAATTAGTCATATATAGTATCATTACTAATTATTATTTAAAATTTTGTTTAAATATTGGGCTGGATCACTGTCCCCGAAAATAAGAAGCAGAACGAATGCAGGGGTAAGTGGAACTCTTCGGTCAAAATGTTAGTAGACCGAGAATACCAGCAGTAACAGAAGCCCAGATGACAGTCTCCCTTTTCCAACAGTTCTGCCTTGCCTTGTTCGTTTGGATCCATTGCCGCGTAAAAAGTTACTAGTACTCCGCGCCACCATCCGGAGCGACCAAGCGACAACTTACATAATGATAATGTTAACAGCGTTGTTATGTTCCGGCTGTTGAGGTAAGATAGCCAGTTCCAGTTGAGAATCAGGGTGTAGCTCGCTTCCAAATTCAGTTTTATCATCACTAACCATAAGGTATCGATAATTTTATTGAAATATGATCCTTAACCCACATAACAACGGAGGTACTTTTAACTCCATTAAACAAAATCACAACTATTTGTTGTTACTAATGTAATAAGAACTAACTATTGCAATATTGAAGAGTATGACATTTAAGCAGATAGGATGTTTCAAGAAGAACCCATCACCAATCTAATGAAACCAAGAAATTCAATCTAAAACTTGCATACATTCACGTTATTATCATATATTGTTTTACTCTCTCTCTCTCTCTCTCACACACACACACACACACACATGTATACACTTAGTAATCCATACTCCACAGGCTCACTCTTACACTTACTATTTTTATTTTATGTTTTCTCATCTCGGACTCCTTTTTTTTACTGGAGGTGGGCGTTAGTGTCTGCGACACAGTTTTATTTAAAACTTTAGCCATTATCGTTTACTTTTTTATGTATGTATGCCTATTTTTGTTCCAATAAATAAATAAAAAATGTTAACTTGGGGTAGTCTTAATATATGTCGGCTACGCGCAGCAGACTTGTTGCTAGGAGCTCGCTGGCGTCGTGTTTCTAACTCTCTGATTTCAATTACTTTCTACATGTTTGGTCACTGGATGGGTAAATTAAAACTTCTTATCTTGAACTTCTCCATGCTTCTGAAGACTCGTTGGTTCCGGTAGTTATGGCAACCGCATTCACCCACCAACCTGCATGGTGTGATATGGCCCAAAACGCATGTGTTACAAATACGACAGCCTGTGCCCAGAAGTGAGACGCCTATAGCTGCGCCATGATAGTGCACGTCAATTTAAGAACCATCTTGCAGAAAGATACTGATTCTGTTTACTAATTGTTATGCGGAAGCTATTTGTAATTGACATAAACAGAATTAAATAACTAATATATCCTATTCGACTGAACGGTAGTTAAAGTGAAAATATCTTTATTTAAATAGACTCATTTACTAAGTTCTTTTAAATCGTCATAACAGGGAACATGTATGAGAAAAACAAATAAATGTAATTAAAGGCAATAGTGATAACTTTAAATGGGTAACAACCGGGCATTTACAAATTGTCCCAGTTATAGAATTTAAATATGTACTAAATAAATTGTTAGTTTTAATTTAAAATAAATATTTTAAATTAAAACTAACACTAGTATGCACATTCCCAATTAACCCTACTACCGCTTCGACGAATTAGTAGCTGCAGAGAAGAAACGGCGCAAGAAACTCTAAGCCTTTAGTATTTATAATGACATTTACAAATCACTTATGTCATTATGTATTAGTATTACAAACATATACATGTTTTGTTTTACAGAAAAAACTCATTCAAGTGTATCATGTGTCAAGTCAGCATAATCAACTAATTCTCTGACAAATGCTTACACGAGTCGTACTATGTATGCTCGATGGCGAAGCAACATTAAGTATAGAATTACAAACCTACTTTGACACATTAAAATAACAAAATATCATAACATACGTAAGCGTTCTAATGCGTAGTTATTGTATTACGTATTAATGATAGAAATATGATTTTAAAAATACACACTGCACTTTTTGTAGGTGCAAGATTTATAATAAATTTATCACTGAATTGGAATCAAAATTTGGACTCAATTTTTTCATGCCTGTGATCACAGAGCCAGGTTTACGATAGTTTAGTTATATCAAGTAATTTATAAATGTATTTTAACTTATTATTTATAATGGATTTTATTTTTAATTATACGAATGTAGTAGAAAACTTAAGTGTTAAGTATAATTATGACATTTGATTTGTACACAATAGTTATCGGTTTTCTAAATTTCTTGTCTATTAATATTAGATTAGTTTTGACGGATTTACTAAGTTTGTATCATAAATATGCCAATATGACATTTCACTTGAGAAAATAAAGAGCTTTATTCTAGTTATTCTGTTAAATATCCTTTTTTATATGAAAGAAACAGCAAATCACGCTGCCTGATTGTAAGCTCTCTTAATATGCTTGTATGGTTAATGCAGCAGGTATAGTCAGTTATTGCACGCCTCTTTTGAAGGAGTCTATTTTTTATGAAGGATGGAATACCTAGGAATACCACCATGACAATAATGTTAACAGCCATCGTTCCGGCAGTAAGATAGCCAGTTTCTCTGTGCTTGAGTAATATGTATGTATGTAGCTAGCTTGACTTAACGTCAGGTGATATCTATGTAAGCTAACTAACTTACTAAAACTACTTGACTAAAAGTAACATTGAATGGAATTTTTGTAAAAGTCGCTTTATATAATGGAAATTAACGATATTCCGTTATGTTACAATGCTGTTTTGTGTAACTATAAATATACTTAATGTTCTTGTTGATTTTAACCAACAAAAAATTAATAATTCAAATCGTACAGAATACGTTAAAATTTTATAAATATAGTTGACACGGCAAACGTTTTGACATATATATTATTCCGCACCCGGCTGCGCCCGCATGGAATTCGTTCTGTCACCTATGGTATATAGACTATAACCTTTCCCGATAAATGGACAGTCCTACAACAAAATATTTTTCACATCCAACCAGTAGTTCTAGAGCAGCCCGACGCGAAGTCACATATTGTGCCGTCACGCCCCAGAAGGGGGAGAGTTGGCAACAGAAGGGACGGATAAAGATAATTGTAGAGAGCATAGATCAGCGCTGAAGTTGAAAGAGCCCTATGCAAGTACCCTCGCGCTCTCCCGTGATTCGGTCCGTATGCCGCAAGGTAGGCAGGACCATGGGTTGGTGGAGTAGTTCTAGAAATTAGCACGTATAAAAAATCTACGACCTATTCTGAGACCTATCATATATACATACAATAAATTTCATAAAAATCGGTTAAGCCGTTTCGAAGAAATTCGATAATAAGTGTTTGTGATCGAACTTCTATTTCGAATATATTATATACAAGAGATTTTTATATAATATTTTATATAATAGAAATATCATTTTTTTGGCTTCTTGATGATTCTTTGGAAAAATAATGTGTTTCTTTAATTGGCTTGTGTCTTGGTTATTGTATTATATTGTGTGTGTAGAAAATTGCTGTTGAAACAGTGTTAAGATAAATAAATAAATCATTGTCTTATTTACCTAAAAATGTGAATACGTATTTACTGGAATAGATTATTGGGGTACCTATATGCGTAGTTTACCTCTGTTTTAACTGACTCACTAATATAATCATTTAGTAACGTCATACGAGATAGGTAACATTACATATTATATTTGGTATAATTATGTTAACACTTGCTGCTACCCGCGGCTTCGCACACATAGCCTTTTTTCCATTTACGGACCTACCCGCCACTGGCTAAGCGACGGGCGTGTGTGGGGCTCACTCAGTACCTCAATAGAGCGGCACTGAGAATACCCACTAAAACTGTAACTCCATTGCCCTTCACGGGGGTAACCTGGGTTCTGCCGAGCAATTCACAAGGTCCAATTTCGCACGCATGGCCTACCGGAAACTAATGTTTTTCATAAGCTTTACTAAAATCGCTTTAAATCCCTCTCAAGAAAATACAAACTTAAATCTTTATCATCATCATAAAAGCTGGGAAACGTCTCTGGTGTATCGGTGTAACGTTTCCCTTTCGTGTCGAAGAGTTATTACGACTATTGGTAGGAACCTCCATTTTGTTAATGGCTTGCGATTGGTCTTGCGCTGGAGGCTGGTGGCTACCCGATATTGTCGTCGGTCCACCTTACGAGGCCTACCAATGTTAGATGGGACCAAACCACGGTCAGGCCGCTCCATCGATACTACGGCGAAATGTCTTCAGGCCATTCAGTGTTGTCGATGGAAAGCGGCTAGGTGCGTCGCTGAGGAGTTTAGTGGGTGACAGCCCCACCCCCCACCCTCTTCCTCCCCCCCAGAGGTTAGAGAGGCTGGTAGAGCTTCTCCTTAGCGTCACAAAAAAAAAGGCCTACCAATGTTTTTACAAATTGGTGCTGTAGTTTCGGAGCCTATTCTATGAAAACAAACAAACAATCAAATCTTTGCTCTTTAAAATATTAGTTGAAATATTATTGGAAAGTGAGATTATGGACGATGCAATCGCACTTACTTTTACCTACTGATAATAAATTACCTATCAGTTACGTATATGATACTATTGAAAGTTTATCAACAAAAGAAATTTTTAAAGTATTTGCAAATAACATGCCTACAAATATACTTATACACTAATATTCTTGAAGCCTTTAACCTACATGTATGCTACCAAAAGTGGGTAAAAAGCACATTGTTACCCTAGGGGTGAAAATAGTTTATTTGCTAATAACCCAATAGTTCGAGGGTAATTAAATCTTCAAGTAGATAGATAGATAGATAAAACATTTATTTCCATCTCTACATCACACACAATTCATCCAGACAATACATAGATTAACTGACAAACATTTAATAAAGGTATAAAGGTAGGACCTTTGTGTGCGCTGCAGAAGTGCAAAAGGGTCGCAACTCAGTGACTAATTACAAGTCCGCCGTATACACTGTAATTATCATAACTAAAGCAAGGAAAGTAAAAATTAAACAAGAAATACAAATCTCCGCTCTATAGAAGTATGAAACTAACTCTGGTACTCGAAAAAACAAATGAATTGCGTCCCATCCAACAGTATCAAAAATATCCGAAAGAGCAATCCGTCTCTATGCCTTCTTTGAAAATTATGTATTCAATACTCGCCAATAAGGTTTTCGAAGAAGATTTATTTATTTATTTATTTAACAATTTATGTACACACAAAGACAATTAAAAGGACACAACAGACTATTAGAGAATCGTACAAAGGTACTGCTTATTTATATAAGAAATCTCTTCCAGCAGCCCCATATATAGGAAAAGTGCAACGAAAGGTAGAGGGGCGTGTACCAATACTAAAATAATTAAATACATAAAAACTAATATATATCATATTATTTATCCTAAATCTCTAATATACGCAGATTACACGTTTGCGCAACAAGTGCTTGGCTGCTTAACTTGATTGCAACGAGGGAAGTTTCTACGCATTCTGCTGTATATGACAAACGCCTATGACAGACTTAAACAAGAGATTCTTCTGCAATTATATCACTGTGATATAAGAGGAAAGGCCTACGATGGGCTAGCCTCATACTTGACAAAGCACAATATGTACAAATATTTATTTGATTTGATTTTTATTTTTCGAGTGTATATATGTCAATGAACTACTTAAAATCGTAAACACCTTGTGTAGGTACTGTTTACAGACGACGTGCCACTGTTATATAGATTAAGAAATATAAACCTTTTCGAATCGATATAAAAAATAAATACTAATAGAAGTCAAACAATGTTTAACTTAACATAACCAACTTATAAACTACTTAAAAACTAAATATAATTATAAGTAATACCCACATAATACAAATGTAAGATGTTCAACAGATAACTACACACACACACACACACACACACACACTCTATAAAACTGCTCATTATTAGGACTGGAAATGGGTGTCTATTTCTAGTCCTTACGATGAAGATTTCTAGACCTGAATTGGAAAAACCATAGATAAGATAAAGGCGAAAATATCCAGATCTATTTATGTCCTGTATTAGCTTAAATTGAGGACATTAAATACCACTGCAGCTTACTATGCTTATGCTGACTTCCACCGTACAGATAACTGTATGGACAGATACATGTTATAAGTGTACACAGAGACGATCCATTTTTAACCAGCCTCAAAAAAGAGGAAGTTCTATGTTCCACTGTATGTTCTCCTCAGGTGGTCTCATTAAGTTATATATATATTTTAAAGATATTCGAGTATTTTAGCGAGCAACGAACGAGTTGACTGGCAAGTCAACAATACTGACGGCTACCCATCTAATTTTGACCTAAGAAACTAACTTAATAATGGAGAAAAATAATATTAAACAAAACTAAAAACATTAAAACACAAAAATGGCAGAATTTTAGTCGGTTCTTTGCATTTATGTAAAGAGAAAACTTAGTGAATAGTAAAGATTTTGAGTACCATTATAATATCTTAACCGCTCATCGATAAGTATAGATTAGTCGCTTAACCAAGGCTAAAATTAACGTGCATTAATCAGCTCAGTATAACGATATATCTAGTTAATTATCATAATTGGAACGATGTGATAGCTTATATACCGATCGGTTTAAGATAGTAATCAATATTTAATAGACAGTAAACAGCATAATAGGAAATAAAATGAAAAAGGATTGTAATGATTGAGCAGAAGTAAAAACTAGGAATTAATAACAGAACAAAGGCAATTTAAAGTCAACTTCCACCTACTTCAGGGAAGGCAAAGGGGAACCAAAGCCCATACAACCATTAACTAACTATTTTTCTTTATCAATGTCTCTGGTGTATCGTTTCCCTTTCGTGTCGAAGAGTTATTACGACTACTGGTAGGCACCTCCATTTTGTTAATGGCTTACGAGACAAAAAAATTATAATTTAATGTAATGTTAATGATTGCGATGAAATGCTATGACAGTGAGAGGGAAATGATATAGACATGATAAAAAAATGAATTTATACTATATATGAATGAATAATATTTTCACACACAATCTTCCCCAAACTTAGTATCATTCAAAGCTAAGTGTTATCGAAACTAGATAACGGAGAAATATAGATAGTATAAATATCGGAAATATACATACAACAAACTATAAATCGTGAACTACATATCTGCCCCTACCGGTATTCAAGCTCGGGACTTCTGGCTAAATGGTCGGAGGTATTAACCAATCGACCAGACGGCCGTCCATTAATTAAAATGGAAACCTATCACGTATGTCACCTAATTCATCCTGAAGGACCATTTTGGTGTTTATGGTAGTTTTTTTTATTTTGTTGCGTTTTTGGTTTCTTTATGGTGGATAAGTATAAAGTTTTCAATGTTTATTTATTTATTTATGTACACATAAATGATTAAAAAACTGACATACAACAATATATATCTTTTATAATTAATTATAGAAAATATATATTACTCGATGTAAAAAACCTTTTTGCCATGAAACTACACCATTTTCACATAAACACATTACTCAGAAACACGATAAGAGATACAGCCTAGAATACGCGCCAAAAAAACCTTTTATATTAAAAGGGAACGCGTATTTCTTCTGATACAGAGATATACCAAAGAGCAGGGATACGTCATAGACTGTTTTTCTCCATCTTAAAGTCTCTTATTGTAGTCAATATTTGATTCCCAATATTATATTTGAACATATGATATCGCCTCGTGTTTCTTGTATTGAGTTTTATTCTAAATTGAAAAATTAGTAGCTAGTGACATGTCTTTGATGTTGCTTAACTTGTCTCTCTCTTGACTGATCTAGTAGAAGTGTTATATAGAATGCTAGACGTACTTGTATAGAATGCTATATAACGTTTATTTTTCACGTGTCTTTTTGTGGAATGAGAGGAACATTATGTGGAATAGTTTTGGAAGACATATGTGGAATAGTTTTCGAATAGTTCCTCATTACTAAGGGGCGTGGTGCTTTCGTAGAAACAATATGTTTTTGACGATATTCGGTTATTTGTGTGCAACTTGGAATTTTGTGCAATAGATAGACTATGAATAAATAATCAACTTAAGGTCAAGTGGTGTCTAATAGTCATCGCGACACCACAAATATCATGCATGCGCATTGACATTTTGGGTAAAAGAGACGTGAATGCTTCCAATACACTGAATACCCTTCTCATGGCATAGAAACAAAATTGCTTTATGGTCGAAATAGGATACATCAGAAAGGTTTTATTCTCATTTTTATAACATAAAATTATCACTTTCTCCTAACGGAGCTTTAAATGTGGAGTCTGTATCACCAATGTCATCTGAACCTTTATTCATAACTTTAGGAAGACAATCGAAAAACGGGATAGCGACACGGGCCATGACATTCTAAATCGACTCCGAGATCCGACAGTTTTGAATGAACGGCAGTCTACCTAAAGTCTCAATTATGTTGATTTGTACTGTGTATAACCTGTTTACTCCTGTTGGTGGCGTTGTTGGAGCGACCCTGGCGCAGCACGTCGCGGTGGTGCGCGATCAGCTCGAGGACGGTCCTTTTCTCGAGCTCGGTGAAATTCTTGGAGCGCTCCTTGTGCCCGCGCCGGGCTCGGATAGCGGTCGTGCTCCTTGTCGACATATCCACCTGGAGAACAATGATGTGATATTTGTTATATATCTAAGCTATATAAATTAAAAGGTATATACATTTTGAGGGTTCATAGACAATTACATGCCAATTGTATCTGATATATGAGGCTTGACAAGAGAGATATCAGGAATGGAGCAAGTCTAATAATTGTACAGACAGATACAAATGAATGTATACGTCGCGAATCAAAAATGATTATCATAACAACGGAATTTACTTCAGTGTTTAACTAGATCGTTAGTCGTATCAATTTTTTTTCACTTTGCGTGATTCATACATACATAGTGTATAGATGCTATCATTAATTAAGTACCTATGTATGTATATATTTAATATTTGTGTGTAATAACTGTTATCATGTATGTATTCGTTATACGTCGCCAATTTCTCTCAAGTACTTTAATCCTGTCCATCCTAAGGACCTGGAAGATTTAGCTTTAGCGATAAGGTCGCCTTTTGTACAAAATTAGTTAAATTTTCTTTGTGTATTTCTCTTCTTGAATTGGCTGATGATGTAAAGATACATTCTATTCTATTCTATTCTACATATTTTCAAAGTAGTAAGTTGATTTGTAAATTATTAACTATTAACCGACCGTTTGTCGTATAAAATACCCAGTTGATACATATTTTCGTAAACAATAAACCGCATATACTTGATCTAGAGAACCTGTCCTCTATCAGACTCAAAACTTAAAGATTATTTAAAACGACCTTTTCTCGACTACTTGTATGTTTACGTAGACCAACATGATAAATTGGTTTAAAAAATTAAGTATAATTTTAATATGATCTCCATGCAAAACGAGCTTTGAAACTGGCGTGCTAATTGAACTGATACTATTAAAATGAACTGGTTATATCAAGGTCAGACTAACTAAATTTAGTTAGTGATAGAGGACATACCGAAAGACCTATTATCATAGGTCGTTTTATTATAATATTCTGAAGGTATTTTAAGTACATATAGGATTAAAACGTAGCTCTCTATTAGTGTGTAGGGGACTCATCGCACACGAGTCATTCCCACTAATACAACTGATAAATTAATTTTTTTGACTCTGTATGTTAATCAAGTACCTTATCTTGAATCCTGTCCATCCTAAGATTATCTGGAAGAGATCGCTTTTTGCGATAAGGTTGCCCTTTGTACAAAAATTAGTTAAAAGTTTTTTTTGAGTATTTCTCTTCTTGAATTGGCTGATGCTGGTGAGAATATAACAAGTTCATGCAAGATTGCAAGCAGAGCACACACAAGACGAGTCATATATGTCCCTCTGCACGTCTGAACAAGTGTTGCTGTTGTGGACGTCGATGGCCGCGGCGCTTTGCAAGTCTGGACACGTTATCACAGATTACTTGTTAGTTACTCTTACTACGTAAATGTTGTACTTCACTATCTAAGGCAGATAAACTTTCGTGGACCCCTGCTCACGAATTGTGAACCCCCATTTTATTGTCACGCCAACGTAGACCCCCGTCGAGTCTCCCGTGGACTCCTAGGGGTCCACCGAGACCACTTTGGGAACTAATGGTCTAGACGTAGGCCGCACCCATGGATCTCCGACCAAAAGTTACCTCGGCTTTTCTTTACAAGACTGGTCGGTCCATTTAATGGAGCCACTACCAATGCTGCGTCTAGCAGTACGCGGGCGATACTAGGATCTATCCTCCTTGCAATTTACCCTGCCCACTTCTACTGCTCGCAATTCCTTGAGCTACATCGGCGATCTTAGTTCTCTTCTGGGTATCATGATGATACAGTAGTTTAACTAAGTACAGATCAAATCAGCCAAGAAAGTAGTTAAGTGCGAGAGATTTGTGATATAGCAACGGCATGCACCAAGGTATTAGAACGTACCAATCACAAAATATATTCAGAGAGGATAGTCTCTTTTAGATATACAAAATGTAAAAGATAAGAGCACTAATACGAGGAATGAAAAATGAATTAATAGTATACATTAGATCATCAAACATCAACATTTCAATCGTTAAAAAACAGATGTCCCATAGATTTGGGACAAGTCAGTATTGATTTTTTGTATTATTATTACGATCTCCCATATCGCATAATTGTTTGATGGTCTAATTCATAGGTCTCCAAACTTTGAAGCCTTCGGTCCATAATGATTTTTCAGTTTGTTCCAAGGGCCAAACCAGTTTTAATTTTTATGCCCTTAACTATATTTCTAGAGTAGAACTGTCGCAAAGTGTGCGACCTAAGCAAACTTACGCTTTTTTTGTAAACAACTAAATTACAAACTTTGCGGGCAGGATTTGGCCCGCGGGCCGTAGTTTGGAGCTAGCTGGTCTAATTGACCCCCTCATCTTATCTTAATATAGGGCCAGGTTATTCCCGGAGCACTTCGACCCAATGGGATCTTTTGAGCTTAATTGAACCCCTTAAGTGTTATTAATAATTTCTTTTAAATTCCCAATTCTCATTTCTTCAACATTTCAACCTCTACCAGAAAGTCAAGTGAATACAAATCATAGTTCTACTTCAAGGATGAAAAGATGCACTGACTCAACTAGCGTGGAACCTACTCCACAATAGTTAAGCTAGTGCAGTGCCTGTAGTGTTGTGTACTAACACAACACTACAGGCACCACATTTGTTCCAGAGTCGGCAAAATAAATGAGCAGCTCAAAATTATATAATGTTTTACTTGACATCATGTCGCGATAGTCCCATTAGAATGACACTGAATTTTTTGAACGCCGAAACCGTTTTTTGATTTTAGTTAATTCTAACTCCTGTTACAACGGATCAAGACACCCACTAAATTCAAAGTCATTACCACGAAGTTTATTCCATATTGACAGATTTCCATAACTTACTGATTGCTGATGCTCAGGTACACGAGACATATGCAACTTCTATTTAATCTGATCGTCAACATCAACTTCTCTTGACCACAGTTCATTTTCGGTTGTTTTTCGCTTAGTTTGTGATTTAGTCACAGCAATTAGGCTGTTTATTGTGATTCTATACTAGTTCAGTTATTTGGCTCATCATAATCAAATCCTACCACCGCTTCGACAGATGCTTTTAATTAGTTTTACAGTAGATGCGGTAAAAGTAACTTGTTAGGATTATCTACATTTTGACAGACATTTACAGGTCACTTGTTGGTTGCATTACGTGTCAATGTAAGTGTTAAAATTATAATTTGTTCATTCATTCTTCATTGCACAAAAGCCCAATGGTGGACACCAACATTTTAGTACTACAGACACACTTCACAAACATATCATTACGTAGATATTTTACAGTTTTATACACTGTTTCATTATTATCAACACATACGTCGCAATTTCGATGGCAATCAGGATTTCTTAACACATTCAATGCCCATATTTGCACTGTGGCGCAAAATTTGCGATATTTTAAATAATTTTATTAAATATTTTTTCCAATAAAACATTAACTGTTTCGCAACATTGAAGTGCAGACTGTGACTCCCTGTGTATTCATAAGCGTCAAATTATAATCTATTTAAGAACATTTCCAACAGCGCTACCTATATTTTGTAAGTTAGTAAACCCTTCATTATAGGGTGAACACGGCTACCGTGTCGTTAGCGTAGTGTGTTAAGTAAGGCCTAATTTGGCGCATACACATGTCACATGGTTAGTATTTCTATTATTGTATGCGTAGTTACTTATTGTTTAAATAAACATGTCTGTTTATTTAAGCAAATTATTGTATGATTAAGTGTGGCCACACATAAAGTGATAATAAAAATAAACGCATAATGCAATACTTTCTTCAAGCTTGCAAAAATATAATTTTGATCAAATTTTTATTAGTAACAAATGAAATTAAATAGTAAAATTTTGTTTTATTATTAAGTAAATAATACCATTTCAATATTATGAAATGTATAATATATATTACTATAGTAGGTTCAGCTGTCATTATTTGTTAGTAAGATTTTTTTTATTTGTTTGTTTTCTATTATGAAGATATGATATTAACAAATGCCAAAATCTACTACGAATTCCTGTATCAAAGTTTAATAGTTTATTGCACTTTATCACAGGCTAAAGTAAGGGCTTTCCTATCGTTATTTATATTAATTATTCCTGGATATATTTAAATATTAAAAGGCTAGTCGAATTGATTTAAAGAAAACCCATTTTGACGTTGACTTCGCAAACCTGATAAATACGATCAAGAACTTAGATATACCAGCGATTTGAATATATGTCAACAACAAAAATTATATTTGTTACTAATGTATATAAAATAACATTAAGTTTATAAAACGTACTCTCTAATTATAGCTACAAAAGTCATAACATCATTTCTGAAATAAAAATGTGTAATATAGTAGGAATTTTGAGTTGAAATTGCACGACCAGTCTAAATGACTGATCTGGTAAATCTAGTGTTAAATAAGACTACCTTAACCTTACGTAGACTAGATTCGATTGTATTTGATTCCAAGAAGTAGTTCTTCATCTCATCAACAGCTCATACACGTTTCACTCTAGTAGGATTCGAGTGTTACAATAAATTAGGGCGATTAGTACTTAGTCAATCACGCATACACATAACCTAAGATTTCTTCACTCACGTAAAAAAAATCTCTGGAGAGGGTCACTCTTATCACCTGATGGTATAAAATACATACAGATATACAATGTATAAAATCAGATATAGCCTACGACTAATTTTCAGACCTGTGTTGTTTTATAACGTTACAGATAGAAAAAATAGAAATAGATTCTTTTGGAAACTTGTTGTTTTGTTAAAACCGTACCTAATACAGAAAGTTAACATTAAAATTAGTTATTTTGCTTCAAAACACTATTTTACTTTTAATAATCTCATTCTAGACGTCCACGGTTAATGTTCTACCAAAATAAACGAAACTTTTCACAAAAATCGGTCAAGCAGTTTTGGAGGAAATCAATAAGACACTGTGACACGAAGTTTTTAAATTTCAAATTAAAATCAAGCCCGAAACTACTTAAACAGAGGTATTTGACATTTGTAAATGTTCAGCTCGCAAATTAGTCTGCGTCTAACTTGTATTTTTGCTAACGGTACGTGACAAATAAGATATTCAATTTAAATTGGGCTATTAGCCTTAACTGGAAGCCCACCGACTTACGCCGAATACTTTCTAACCGTGAGAATCGCTTTTTTTGGACTGACTAATACTGTTGGCCGCAGAGCGCCTTTACAGCGTTACCGGGGTTTTAAAGAGGCGAGAACCTTGGAGAGTCCTCAAGCCTTAAGGGGTGATTCGCCTCTGGAGGAGTTCTAATCGACAGGCATCGCCTCCAGGGGAGGTGTCCCGCTGTCTCTTAGAGTCTCCAGGGCGCTCGAGCTATGAGGGAGCGACAAACCTAAGGGTGCTTCTAAAGGCTCGGACCACGGCTCAGGTGATTCGTGTCGTGGAGATGAGAATCGCGTAGATATAACCCTGCTACGGACTCGTGACAGTGCGTTTGTTTTCGCTCAGCAAGTGACCGACTCGACTGATTATAAACAGTAGGAATCCATATGCTCGTACAGCTAGTGCAGTATCCTAGCCATTACACCAAAAAGGCGTCTTCTCACGCCTCTATAAACAACTTTAATGATCCCATGTTGTATGCATGAGCTGGAAGAGATCTCTTTAAGCGATGAAGTTTTTTTAACAAAATTGGTCAATTCTCTATGTATGTCTCTTTTTAAATTTCTACAATAAAGATATATACATTCTATTTTAGTTTTTAAATATTTATAAAACCATCTAAAACCTTTGCAGCTCAAAGTAAAAAAGCAGAATATCTCCCGAAAGACGTCATCCACCACCGAAGCGTTCCCCAATATATGTCGCTAGCAACTTTAGATCTTAAAAACAATTTTTGAATTTTGTTATGTATATTTATATATTTTGTTTATATATGTTCCTGAAACTAAACTGAATTCAGACTGAATGTGTCTCTTTCTTTCATTGCAATTTAGTTAGGAAGTTGTGTTTTAACTAGACGGCATACAAGAATTGAGCCCCGTTATTGTGCTTAGAAAAGAAAGCGAAACGAATACGTTATTTTATAAACAATATTATTTATTCTTTTCTGAGAAATCAAAATCACTTATTAAAATCTCATTAAATTGTCGTTTGACATACTATATATATAAATTCCATCAGATCCTACGTTATAATGGAATTAATAATCCCAGCAATAAAACTAAAATATATTAACATTTGGTATTACAACTGCAACTCTTTGCTAAAAAAAATAAAAAGTTATTCGAGCTAGTTTATGGTACATCGCATCGTGCAGTTTAAATTTGAATCTTGTTTTTTTTTTAAAGTTAAATGTTAATTTCTTTGATACAAGTTTTTGAGAACCAGTTTAGTTAACATTTAAAATGTTATTTCTAACACTATAGTATAAGCTATACTATACACTATAGTGTTTACGAGTAGGTAGATAATTTTTTACATGTTTTCTTTTGGCAATGATAGCGTTCTCTACCAATATTATTATTTTTGCATTACTAATTATTTTTATTTGCAATAGATCTTTGACGTTGATATTACTTTTAATAATTAAAACATATTTCGTAAATTACATCATAGAATAGAAAAGTGACATATCCTGCCGCGAAATGTAAACTCTTTTTTGACTTACTTCTCTCCATTTCTTTCAAAGGAGTTCAAGGAGGTTGTTATCAAAACTATTAATGTACAAACCAAAATTATTTCGAATATTAAACCACTGAACGAATTGATTAGTTTGACATAAAGATATATTGTACGGTGTGGAAACGATAAATACAATATTAAATTGGAAAATTAGCTCTATTAGTCATGTATAGAAAAGTTCATTATCAAGTAAGTTAGATTGATTATATTGCTTCCGATCATTCCTAAGAACTGATAAAGATAATGTTTAAATTTTTTGAACACCTCATCGCGGTTGAAAGAACTTTCCAATCCTTAACACAGGCGGAGGACTAACCATAACAAGGGCCACATTATTTACAACCGCGTCCCTTGACTGGGAGAATATCAACACTAGCATTTTCCATCTGTTCGATGGCGATTATATTTTAACATACAAATGTCAAAAATATTAAGAAGTCGGGTTAGTATTAACCTGTCGATCAGCGATCATCTTTGTAGACGTGGTCCATGTGGATTCCTCTTACAGTAAAACATAAAGATTAATAATAAATAAAAAAACCTCAGATATAATATAATAAAAGTTAAAAATTGTTACAAATTGTTATTGCATTCCGAATAGTTGAACGAAACCCGCATTGCAGAAAGACGACTCGCACTTAACCGGTTTTTTACAGATTTAGTGTTTAAATATTTAAACCAGTTTCTATATTAGCACCAATGTTTTAACGTTAATTCTCCATGATAACACACATAACGGAAAATAAATTTAATTAGTAAGTTGCATCCGTTTGTAACAGGTAGAGCTTAGAGAATGTTTAAATTTCGGATACATTTCGACGAAAACTATAGACACTTCCCTGATTAGTTTTAACTACTAATGATTTATAAGGATAAAACCCACTTCATCTCATTCGCAAGTCAAAGTCAAAATAACTTTGGTACATATATGTACTTATTGAACTTCAATCTAAGCCATTCGTTCGGAAATATTTAATATACCGTGGGTCTTGCTCTGAGAAGAAAGGTAAGTAACAAGCAAGATTTGTCTTTCCCTTTATACGACATCAAGAATTGTGTGAAAATCTTCAATCTACAATCTTCTTCTTCGTTAGTTTCGCGAAAACTCCAAAATGGCTTGACCGTTTAGAATTACTTTTGACTTTAATTCGCTATTTTTCGTGAGAGGTTTTAAAACAATAATAATAAGTAGAACCCTGAAGAAAACCTATACATACATATCGCCGCATGCACACTGTTCACGCGCAAGCTCGCAAGGAGGCTTCGTAGCGAGAGACATGCCGCCTCCTTGAAGTATGGATGAGCGGCGTGTGACTGTTTTAGAATAAAGCAGAGTTCGGCGATTGTGTTTTGTTTTTTTTTCTTTTTGTTAACTACTATTTCTTTTATTTTTACAATAGATTATAAATATCATATTTTAATATTATATTTGATACTACTTTAATCTCTTGTATTATTGTTCACACACAATGAATTATCAGTGCAAAAACTGCGCCAGGCGCGATTGCCTACACCGTAGACATGCTCCACGCAGCCTCATATCGTTGCAAACTGTTCTAATTTATCGACGTTTATTTATTAAATGAAGCTCAAAGTGGACTTCATATCGATAAAGAAGTTCAGTTTTAGTTATCGAAACTAGAAAAATCGTATATATAAATGGAGTAAAACCTGAGTTTATTTTTTGACAAAATTTATATGAAGACCTGAACGAACGAAGAGAATGATCTTATCAATGAAAAAAAACGCTAAATCTCTGTCGTCATATCAAAACGCGCGACGCTAAAAAGCGTCACCTTACGTGAATAGGTAATTATCGCTCGCACGGGGTTTGTGTCGGCTTTATTAACGGTTTCACTACGATAAGTACACAGTAGTTTAAGTTTAGTTTACCTAATTGTCAATCCTTTAGCTGATAACTATTTAAAGCTGTATTTATAAATGAAATTGCAAACATTAAGCAAATCAGGAGCTTAAGTGTGTGGGTGGAGTCATACTTAAAACAATGTAACGTTTATGATGATGATTTGAAAATTGATAAGCACGTGAAACAAGATAAACACAGACAGAGTCCCTGATTCAATTAATCGTGGAGGAATTTACTTGAATGGGAAATAACATTTTAACTTAAAAAATATTTAATGTACAGGTAAAAACACGCAAAATCTCATAAAGGCAGATTTTGTGAATTAAAATGAAAACCTCAAAAAACAGGTTGCAAATTAATTCCTATGTTTTATACAATCTCTTAAATTCAAGGGAGGAAATAGGTAGATAGATTCATAACTTTTTAATACACAAGATGAAAAAAAAGTGGGAAATTCGGCCTTATTGCTATCGCAGCAATTTCTACCAGGTAACCTTAGACAAATATAAAATAATGTGTCCCAGAGTCATATTCCATAAGGAAAAATTGAGAAAAATGTCCCAACTTTTATTAGGTGTTTTAAATTAGGTTGAGTTTAAAAATATGAAAATAATACTGCAACAATTACTATGAATTATTCATTTATAATCAGTTTCTACCGTGAAACAGAATATTGAGTGAACTGACTATGTGATGGTTATAATGATAACCATACATTTGGGAATTAAATAAAGTTTTGTATCACAATGTTAAAAGAGATATTTTGTACATCCCTAGTAAAAATACCTATACCTAGGTTTTAGCAGGATGCAGGTACACAAAATATTTTTAATTGGTTGGTGTGTGCTAAGTATAAGATAACACAACAATATATAATAGATGACTCATAGTCATGACAGTTTTTGTTCAAGCATATTTTTAAGCTGGCAAACCGCATATAATTGTTTAAAAAAAAACAACCGTTGAAAGGCTCATGCAAGATTATGTGAACCTGTGTACAGATAGAAAAGTAGCTGTAAGTAATTAACTAATTTTCTATTTAATTTTCTAACTTATCATCAAAAACACTACTTTGGTTGTGAAATCCTTTTTTTTATATATTGATCAATATTTTGAATTATTTTTCCATTCCTTTTCTGCATATTAAAGGTAGGATCTCCTCTAGGGAAAAATAAGTTAAGCCCTCAACTTGTTCTGTACATAATATAGTAATATTTACATACATATACAATATGAGAAAAGCAGATGTAATAGAATAAGAAATAATAAAACAAAAAATAATAATTTTAAACAGGCATAATAATCAAGCAATAAGATAATTAATAAGACCTAAGAACATAATGTGAACCCTAACACGGAGAGAATAAGATCATCAATTAAAATAGTAGAGTCTTCGGACAGACGAATTGCTTTCAACGACTTTATACAATCCAAAGCTTTATTTATTTTATCTAATTACTTTCATTAAGGATCCCATACTGAACAAAATCTTATAAATATTTAAACAACATTTAATTACATTGAGGTACAATTTAAAAATAGATAAACTGCTTGTCATTTGACATTTTAATGTAAAAAAACTAAACAGTCCAATCAAGGAACAAGTAATGTTTTATTGTCACACCTAACTAATTAAAAAACAAAAAATACTAACCTTTTTACATATTCCAAATTCTTGTAGAGCAAAAAATATTCGCGATATCGCTATATCAGTGGCCAAGAAACACCAATATCAAAACTAACTCAATGAAGATTTTAACACAAAGTTATATCAATAACTGCATCAGATAGCATCAAGTATCACTGTTATTAGTAGGTTTCAGCTAATCAACGGTTCAAAAGTGATTTTTTGTTTTAATAGAGATAACAAAACAATTTTATGATAAGTAGATACGGTTGAACACCGAAACTGTGCAATAGATACGTCCTTAATGTATGCGACGAGCGATTCGTAATAGAATTATAAGCGACAGAGCGTCGAATTACTACTCCCGCTTTTAGTTAAAAGGTTAACAGCCAATTGACTACAGTTTTTTTTAATCAGTTAAAAATATGGTCATTACGTTATTTGTAACTCGAAAATTAGATACTTACTGTTGCTAGCGGGCCGCATTCCACCTGTCCCGAAGTGCGTGGGTTCGTATTTTCATCGTGCAGACGTAATACCACTTTGCGAATAACTAATATTTTGGTATCAAAATGCAAGAGGTATAAAAAATACGATGACCACTGGTTACAACTGTCAAAATTGAACTTCATACATTGCCAAATGCCATAGACAAGGTTAAGTTTTATAAATAGATTTTGGTACCCCTACTCACCAATAGATGGCAGCGCTAGCTAGAAAATTAAATATAAAACTTATCAGATTTTCCATAGAGTAGTAGTTATGTAGTTAACACTAATTTTAAAAATTAGATTGTCAGGGTACTTTGTGATAAATTGTGTTGATTTAATAATATTATAATGTAATAATTTATGCTTTGAAATCTAAGTACTTAGGTAACAACTTTTATATTTTGGTACGATTTTAGTAGTAGAATAATAAAACGTAATTTTAACAAATCTTACTTGACTGAAAGTACGTAATATTATTTACTATTCTTAAATACGTAATTTATTATTAACAAATATATATTAATAAATTATATATATATTATTTTTTAATTTAATAATAAATATAGAATAATGAATTCTGTTGAAACAATGTTCATTTAATTAAATAAACAATCGACAAAATAAGCTAAGCACCATTTCTTTAAATTAGTGGCTGACTCTAAGAGAAATTAAGGTAGGCCTCAAATTAAAAAAATAATTAAGAAACTTCCAAGATCATTAATCTGTGTAGAACCTGTTACCATTTCAATTGAAGGATCAAGTTTATAAAACTCAAATATACTTTCGGAATGATTTAGCGTAGATTTACTACCTTTTTTTATATTAAGCTCAGCAAATGACTCGACACCACCTGATGATAAGCAGTAGAGGAGTCCATATGTGAAGATAGCTAATGAAGCATGCGACATACTGCCCTAGCCACCGTCACTTTGCCGGCACAAAAGTGCTTTTTCGCGCTTCTCTTAAAGTTTCTCATGTTATATGAAGGAGGGAATACGTGTGCTTGTAAGGAATTTCATGCTCTTGCTTTGCGACAGAGAAAGGAGTCACAAAATCTCTTTGTGCTCAAAGTAGACGTGGCGACAGTGAAGGTGTGACTCCGTAGACCAGCACGTGTACTCCTGAGTAGGAAAGGAGAGGGAGGGATAAGGTCTAAGAGCTCTTCAGAGCACTCTATATGGTACAAACGATAAAAGGCACTAAGCGACGCTATTTCGCGACGCAATTGCAGAGGCTCAAGGGTTTTCGTTACCTCAGCATCGCCTGTAATACTTGTAAAAAAAAAGATTCCTTGAGGATTACACTTTATAGCTATAACGTTATAAACGCCAACTTTTATTGATTCAAAGTTTAACGCCGCATTCATTGTGTAATGATGCTATGTGTCGTTGCTTTATTACAATCAATTAGCTACCTTCAACATGGCTACTCTATAAACCTGGGTAAACAGGATACAAAGATTTTGTACAAAAATTATGCATTCCGTAGTGCACGAACTAAATTAAATTTAAGTTCAGTATTACTCTTTCTGTACAATACAACCAAAACAAGACAGATGACCGGTGACGTCATTTAACGTTTCTAAAATGGCGACTATGCCTTATTTTAATGCGCATAATAAAACATGCCCATTAAAATATTTCAAAAGTGTATGAGTCGTCTAAGTACCCACTAACTTGACATTCTTTAAAGTCATTATATCCCTTCGTAATGAATTGCTTTGAAATAGATACGAATAGCTGAAATTTATAGTCTGTGTACAACGGAATTAGGGCCATTATTTTAATTATCACATTTTTTTAAACATAAAAAAACATATTTTTTTTTTTTTTTCACCAAGCGTTCTTATAATTAGTTTGGCTATTTATGTTTATCTTATTTATTGTCATATTTGATAATTTAGCGTTATTGAACAACAACAAACAGGTATTGCCAAACGTCTTGTTCTATGCTAAACGATCGCCGATACCATCATTATTGTCTATTATTGTCTATTGACTGTGACGTTACAATTTCGAAATGCTGATCGGAACAGCAATGTGTAGAGTCGTTGATATTTTTTTAGTAGCCATTAAATTAATTTTAACCGCCACTGTGGTCTTGTGATTGAGACTCTCTTAGTCAGATCTAAACGCCTGAAGTTCGATTCTCAGTGAAGGTTTAATTGGTAATAGGGCATTTTCTACAATAGGCCCTAGGTGAATAGATACCACCATTTTACCTAAGTCGCCATTATAGCTTTGAGGTGTTCCGATAGTTGGAGGTAATTGAGGAGATCTCTGTGATTGCACGACTCTTGCATAACCCTTGTCATGACTTACCATTAGGAGAGATGAGGTCAAAAAACCTTTGAATACCTGTGAACATGAATCACAGCCATCTATAATTTTAAAGTAGATTGGTTTTCCGTAATCAATAATAGTAGAGCTCTCAGTAGAGTTACAAATATAAAAAACATGATATGTAACACGGCCGATTCGCCAACATTAATTGCAGTTCCCTATGTCAGCGACTAGATGTCAATATTCAAACTCTTTTAAGTTTATCCTTTTTTTGTTATGTTGCTAGATTACGCTTGTTATTTTATTTATTTGGTTGTCATTGAAAAATTCTTGCAAACTAACTAGAGTAAAGCTGTTGTGTATTTTAAAACGACCTTTTATTTACCATCTTAATCTTACAGTAAGAAAATAAAGAGTATTGAATGACCTTCTGGTTATTAGAAATTTGCATGGTAAGTTTTTAAAATACATTTATTTGTTCTTCATTGCACAAAAGCACAATTGGCGGACTTAATGCCTAAGGCATTCTCTACCAGCCAACTAGTAGAAACAGAAAAAAAATATAAACTAATCAAAGAAATATGATACGCTTAACACAATAAGTATATACATATGTTGTTACACATATATATATATCATATGTTAAAAACACATACCAACATACACATATACAACATATCATTAAGTCTGACATTTCTCAGAATTGTTTGTATATATATTGTCAATAAATAAATTAGTTCATCGATCTTGTTACAGAGAAGTTATTTGAGTGTACTTTTTGGATAAATAGCATAAAAATATGCAATTGATCTGTAATCAACAGTGTAAAAGATAAAATTTTATTTTATCCCATCTTGACATAAAATAATCACAATTGACTCTACGTAGTTTATGCTCCAACATGGCTGCGATCCCGCCAACAAATTGGTTCAGTGACTCAGCTTAACTCTAAATAATGTTATTTACATAATGTTCTGTCACTTTCCACTTAACTATTTATTAGGCTTTGTTTTTTTCATCGGATTATATCACGTAAGGGCCCGGTTTTATTGTTTACAAATTTTCCTAACAATATTGATCTACGAACAATGCAATGAGAAGTTTTTATGAAATAAATCAATTATTAATTGAAAGTGAACTAGGATTGATTTTTTTTGTTGCTTTTTCTAAATAAATAGCTAATTTCTTTACGATAAAATCTAGGCGTCCAAAATCATGAATAACACTTATCCGGGTCCTTTAATAATCGACAAAGCAGTATCGTCACAACTGCATAATTCATTCATTGATAATCTTTAATAACATTAGTATCTATTTGGATATTTGGCGGGATTGTTTACGGCCATTGTTTTTTTTTTCACTGAGTCATGCAAAGGAACACGAATCTCGATTCCACTGATAGATTGTTCACACCGACAGACGTACCTTCCTAATCCAATCATCAGACATCCGGTACTAGATGGAAAGGATTGGATAATATCCGGTTTGATTTTAAATAAATGCGACAAAATCAATATAGTTAAATAAAGAAGAGGATTAAAATGACGTCATAATATCGTTGGAAAATCTTAAACAATAGAGATAGCATGTTTATCGCACTTAACGCTCTAGATATATAGAACGAATTCTTTAGAATATTCGTAATTAGCTTCAATGCGTTTGACGTTTATGATTTTATGTAGTTTACTGACAAATGTCAGTGCATGCGTAGCCTAACGAGGTATCTATGGTGGCCTATTGTAAGTTTGTATCAACACGTTTCGGTCTTCGGTCTTGCATACAGCTGCAAATCTAAAAAATAGACGCTGCGGGTTAACGACTATCCATGAGACGCTGCGTACGTTTTTAATAACTAATTAAACCAAGTAGTTTATTTCTTTAAAATCATTACCTCACTAAAACGACCCAAGTGCCAAATAATTGGCTGTAAAAATTTAGAATTTACTAAAGATCTGACTAACAAAAAGTAATGAGTTTTTTTTTGTGTGTTTCTCTTTTTGAATTGGCTGATGTACAATAAAGATATATTCTATTCTATTCTATGAGAAAGAGGTCCTAGGAATCAATAGAATAAGCCGACTAAATCGGAGGTTATATCGGGCTCCCTTTGATTAAAATGATTATCAATCTATGTATTACGATATAGACTTTAAGTAAATAAACGTAAAAGCAATTAAACATGGGCTTTGTATTAATTTAATATGTAATATACTAACCTCTAAATGTCCATTGCGAGTGTGTTTACAAGTTTTTACTTTAAATTGAAACCTATTAATGAATTAGGCAAAAAAATACTTGTTGGAAACTTTTATATATCTATGTTTTTACACTTTTTATAACTTTCACTAGTCAAATTTTATTACATTCGTATTTTTCTCTGTGTGTCAGTGCTATCATTCTGCTACAATACTGTCGTACCGCTCAGGTATCGTAAATATCGTTAAATTATATTTGGAAGTTAATATATTTGGGACAGCTGATGACAGATGTCAAAATGTATGGTATCGACAGCAGTGCCTCTATTGTCTTTGGAAACGATTTTCTATATATTCGATTATGAACGCGAAAGTCTCGTTACGATTGAAACTCACACTAGGGGTACACGTGGAATGCCTTAACAAACGAATTCCCTCCTTCATATATAATTATCTAGCGTAAAATGGCACTGGCTGGCAAGGTGGAAGGGGGTAGGACTTATATCCCAACCTGCAATATCAATTTATGTTGTCCACAAACAGATTACAGTAATTTCCACTTTTAAAATTAGACTTAGTAACATTAGTTAACTAAGTGTTTCAGTTTCGTTGTTACTTAATTATTTATACAAGACAGATTACTGTCTTGTATAAACTATATTGAAGCAGCTTATTGATTATAGTTAGGCCTTAAGTGTTGGAGATTACTTCTTGAATTGTGGAAATTTAACAAAAAACTACGAATACGGCCTCTTCTTAATACATACCAGGATGTGTTGAATCCTGAATTGATTAAAAAATAACTAGTTGCAGAGACCACTTATTTAAGATCTGGTGATCCGGAGTTCAACTCCCGGTGGCAGAAATTTTTCTATATTGCGCCATAAGACTGGCGCTATAACCGTAATGTTAACAGCATTGTGTGTATCAGCAGTTATAAGTAAAATAGCCAGTTCTGTCGTTGAGTAATCCTGGTGTAATTCCCTTTAATTTTAAGCTAATCTTCACTTACCACCAGGTTATATGAAAGCCAAGAACTACCCTGTTAAGAACAAAAACCTCTCTCCTATACTTCATCATAGACACATAATTAGATATTTATAAACCAGAAAGACAATAGAATGAAACGTGACATATATTAATAGGTTTAAACAGCCATTGTGCCTTCCGAAGAATGGAATCATTCAGTGATTCGAGGAATTACTTACGAAAGAATAATCTTAATTCTACAATATTAAGGCACATGGTACAGAATACCGATAGTCTCAAAATCGTTATGGTTAAAAATAGATATTTTAATTTAATACTTATTTATTTAACAATTTACGTGCATAAAAAGATAATTAAATAGGACACAACAGAAAACAGATAATTGTAAAAAGGTACTGATTATTTCTATAAGAAATCTCTTCCAGCAGCCCCATATATGGGAAAAGTGACATCGAAAGGTAGAGGGGCGTGTACCAATACTAATATAATATAATTAAATGAGAAATACAAATTAAAGCAATAAAACAACAATAGATTACATAAAATAAAATAAAAATTATATTCATATCTCTTTTTAGAAGTTTAAGAAATTACTTTACCAGAACCCAGGTGGCGGGTATGACCTATTATCTGCTCCCGCGCAGTCAGTAGAAAATCAAATAAGTTCCAGTTGGAAATTTTACATTCTTCTTGATAATTCCGAAGTATTTTTTATTGATTTAAAATGGAATTGTATATTTTCTGGTTTCTTATCCAATGTTTCACTGAAAAAAAAACGCTAGGAAATTGTCCCCGATACGCTGAGCACGTACTTAATTTAAATGTCGGCTGAAAGCCAAGACGATATCTGACATAAAAAAAAGATGGCGCAATTAGTTTAAGTTTTAAACTGTATTTTGAAGATTCTCTCTAGTCTGGTGACAGTTCTAAATTTTGAAATAAAATATGTTTGTTCCGTATCGCCCAAGAGGTAGGATTTTTGAATAATTTTCACAGACAATATTTACTAAAAATAATAATTTCAAAATTCAGCATATTCAATTTCAAAGTCATGTACCATCTTGCTTCCTTTAAGCCTTACAGCCTTACAGCCTTTAGTAGATCCCACTACTGGGCACATGGGAGAAATACAAGAGGCCATTGGGCTATAACACCACCGCGCTGGCACAATGCGTATTGGTTGCAACCAGTTGCCGTTACAACCAGGACCAGCGGCTTAACATGCCTCCCAAAGCACAAAGTAGCCGGAGATAACAGATTAGTTTGACGCATCTCTTTAATTTATTTATTGACATACAAAACAGAGTTACAACAATCTCAATGTTTTCAAAAACGGTTCGGTTTCATTACGTCTCAATAAAGAATCGCAAATGAGTACACGGTTCATTAGGTTTCTTTCAGTGAGCTCGTTTGGCACCCAAATATCGAGCTTTTTTCAAATGGGTCAAAACTGTTTTGTGGTCAATTCCCAGTTCTTCAGCTATGTCGTAACTGCTGATATGCCGATCTTGCTCCACTTTTTGCAAAAATAGCGTCCATTTTTGCTCAATATCAACCTCTAAATAAAACTATGATCACAATAACACTAACAACGCCGCAATGCGAATTTTTATTGTATGAAACCTGTCCTTCCTAGGCAGGATGACATCCTTTAGGATGTTGCATCATCACAGGACTCAATAATAGCCAAGTGACTACTCAATTCTTTTATCTGATGGTATATTAATATCCAATTAAGCAGAGCAGTAGTCGGCGTTGATTTATCGTGGTTTTCTTAAGAACCGTAGCTCTGCGCGTGCGCAGCATATTAATAACAAGGGCTTTCAATCTTGAGTTATGATGTACGTATTGGCATCTTTTTTTTTTCGCGGAGGAATCCTTTTTCGGACCTACCCGCCACTGGCTAAGCGACGGGCGTGTGTGGGTTGCCTTCACGGGGGTAGCCTGGGTTCTGCCGAGCAATTCCCCAGGTCAACGTATTAGCATCTAGGACATAGGTTGAGTAAAAAATTTGCTAATTTCTTGCTTTTTTTGACAATTGTCAAATACGTGTATACTAAAAGTATTTATAATGTCTGCTATAATAAGTATTCGGGTTTCATTCCGTTTTCCCAAAAGGAATGTTATTTTACTAATCTTTACCGGTAATGTGTAAAAATTTTATGCCTTTTTAGCGTTACCGGTGTTAACGGAGGCGGAATCCTGGGGAGTCCTCAAGCCTTAGGGAGTCGCCTCTGGAAGATTTCGAATCAACAAGCATCACCTACAAGGGATGTGTCCCGTTGTATCTTAGTCTCCAGGATGCTCGAACCATGAGGAAAAGACGACAACGATATTTAAATTATAATCAAAAATTGATAACCCTAAATCGATCGTGCCATCACGCATCGACAAAGGTTCGTGTTACGATACGTCACCACGTTATTATGAAATTGATGGGTCATTCTCTGACATCGCTTGTTCAGTAGTACAGTATACCCAATGCTAAGTTTGAGAAGGCGTACAACAACTTATGATATTCCGGAGAAGACGAATCTAATGATACCTCTCTTTTCTAAATCGGTTAAGCAGTTTAGGTTACAGGAGGTCACAATGAACAGACACGCCAAAAACATTACCCCGCTTATTAGACGGATAAAAGTAACTCTAATATCGTCTGAACAAAGTTGGTTATTGTGTGAGTGGTCTGTTAGATGCTCTGTCTTCTGTACATCCTCAGTGTTTAATCATTCAAATGTTTCTGAATCTTAATACCAATGGCATAAGAGCTTCTTTCTCATTTCATATTAGACTTTTACTTAATGCAAGAACCCGTTCTGGTCATAGACACATTGGCTTCGCAGATAGCTTTCTAAGGTGGTTGGCATAGGGGTTCAAGGTTCAAATCTCCGTGGGTATCTGCTGCTTAGTTAAGTTGGCGGTAGGGCTTTATTTAAATCGAAGTTACCTTAGCTATTCAAACTAGCTGTGCCTTTCGCGTGAATTTCGGAAAATAACAAAATATTGTATATAGATAGGTTAAAGTTACTGGATTTTACTTGAAGATTTATTTGGTTATGGATTTATATCTTTTAAAAAAAAACATATGTTATTTAGATCAAGCGATCATTAAGAGTTTGTTTGTGATGAATAATGTATTTAATAAGATAAAGTTTACAAAAACACCTTCGAGGATAATTTATTAATTTCAAACACATTACAAAAAAGTTTTATTAAAAGAATTGTAAAAGTAATAAGTATTAACATAGGTAACAATTTTGACAAAGACATTGTCGCGAACTTTTCTATGAACTTTTAGAGGAGAAAAATTCAAATATACATTATTAGTTTTGCGTAACTAAAACCGTTTACACAGCGCTCAGAACGGAAGCTAATAATTAATTAATTTATTAGTAAAATTAAATAATATTTTTCCCCATTTTGTTAAATTTTTCACTGATGCTCGGCTCCTATCGATGTCAGAGTAATATTTGTCATATAACCTATAGTCTTGCACGACAAATGGACTATACAATATATTAATACTTTTTCAAGTTGAACCAGTACTTCCTGAGATTAGAGCTGATCAAATTGAAATTTTAATTTATAGTTCAGTAATACAATCATTTATATAGTATCTAATTATATATTGATATGCAAGCTGTCCATTTTGTAATAATACTGATAGAACCAAACCAACTATTTTAGCTAAATAGATATATAAAAATTAGTAAAGATATTGCTGGTGTCTTCCGATGTGTTTCTCTTCCCGTCAGGTAAATCCCCTATTTGATATTCTATGCTCAAAGCTCCGTTTGAATTGCAATTAATATTTCCTCAATATTTTGAAACTATAAAACTTACTAATTTGGATTAAATGATATTGCAAGTACATCCTAGAAGACTAGTGTCCGGTCAGACCGGATGCCAGTTAAACTATAGTCCTGGAATCGATAAAATGCAACAACGTCCGGTATTAGGTTAAATACTTCTTGATAATTTGTTAAGCTTGTGTCCAGTGCAAGCTATATTTGGCAATTTGGCAATCTTTTTGAAATCAAATACTATGCAAAATATATATTAGGATCTTTTTACCTCTTCAATAAAGGAAATTATAGGCAAGATTCTTTAATAAACCTAATTGTTTGTATTTACTGTGAAAAACAATAAGCTCTTTTTGCTTTCTAGACTAAGTTCCGTTCATGTAGATTTATTAACATTCCGTTAGTATTGAATTCTATTGGCTCACTACCTTGGCCACTAAAACTAACATGAGACAAAATAATATTTTTAAAAATAAATTTTCAATGAGCCTAGACGAAATTTTCTATGGATAATATAGTGACGTGCCCCTACTGGATTACAAGCTTTATTATATCACTTTTTCGTCGCGTCATCACATTCTCGGTGACGGAGACTATATCATACACTATATGAAGTCATTTATTTCTTTTCCATTTTCAGTTTCTGTCGGTTTTTTAAACTTTGGTCCTACCATTAAGTCTGTATTATTTTGAATGGCTTGATTTACCAGAATTCCTAATATCCATTAACTACGCGACTAGATATTTTTAAAATATCCATCATTTCAAACTTTTTAGCTAACTAGTTTAAACCATAGCAATCACAGGACAAAGTCTTTATAAGAATCATTGTTTTCCAATTTGCATTCATTTCATTCGTTCGGGCAATCAACAAACGCATACAATTCTATTTTAGCATACAATCGATGTCCGATTACATTTGGCGCGTAAATAATTGACGGCCATTTTTATAATTGTCCGCCATATTTGTAATGTTTGACGCCATTAGCGATCATATTGTCTACGGTCCGAAAAGGTACAATGGTATGATTATAATGGTTTAATTAACGAGTAATTAGCATCTAATGGGCTATTATGTATATTTTATTAGGATTATTGATTTATTTCATTACTATTTCGGTCAAGGATTGGTTATGTAATTTGAGATCAAACAGAGTACCGAATGTCCGACAAGTTTATACATTCATTACTCACCAGCCCGCCCGGGCCGCATTTTTGTTGCAAAAAAACAAATGGACTCACCTCACTTTGATAAACATAATATACTAACCTACATATTACTGTATATTTTTATATCTTTGTTAAAGTTAGTCTGAAAACATCCATAATACTACTAATTGATAAATACGATCAATATAATTTCCCCAAATTAATATTTGTTTTGTCTCACACACATGCTCACGCTCACACACTTAGTAATTGAAAATCTATCACAAACAAACACAATTTTGAGCCAAAAATTTAATCAAAAGAGATTTAGTTTTCAAATTGAAATTTTAATTTATAGTTCAGTAATACAGTCATTTATATAGTATCTAATTATATATTTATAAGTAAGCTGTCCTTTTTGTAATAATACTGATAGAACGAGTCGGCATTGCACTAAATTAAAATATAGTGTGTACATCTGAATAAATCTCAGAGTAAAATATTTACTTACTCATCAGTGAGCTTTATTTTAGAATATAACCTATATTTATATTATATATAAAGCTTATAATAAATGTGGATTTCTTGTTAAAATGTCATTCCGATAAACAATAACAATAACAAGCACAGTATTATGTCTACTCCATCCGTTTCGCCGTGAGAAACTGAGCTTTAAGTACTTAGCATATGATTACATATGCTAAGTACTATTAACTTATATCACAAGTACAATGCACAAAAAAGTTGTGTCAAATCGACACATACCAAATGTCCATTGATGCGGACAGCAGCGTAATGTATTGCCGCTGACGGACAGCGCCGCATGCCATCACGATAATGGTACGGTTGGCAGAGAAAATGAGAGAATTATGATGGAAATAAAGCTTCATATTTGATACCTGTCAACTCGTATGATCCAAACTCGATTAACTTTTGCCTTGAATTTTACCGGCTTCCTCCGATGATCGTCAGTTTTAGAATTAACATCTCTCTTGTCTCCGGAGAGTCAACACCATGAGTGATTTATTGATATTGCTGGTGTCTTATCTGTGGTGGTTACCACTGCTTGACATTGTTCGTCTGATTTGTTACTATTACATATTATTTTATTTATGAGATCTACCCACAAGTAACAATATTTAATTTCAAAAAATTTCAGTGACTGTATTTCAAAGAACACTATGTAATGATCTCAAGAAAATAATTTATGATTTGTTTATATCTTGAACATTTTACAATAGTCATAATAGTAATGTCACCTGACATGCCATCTGTCTCTTGTGTTTTCACACTGATAGAACGAGATATGGACTCGTACTGCTTACTGAAATGCGTGTCGAATCATTAGCTATGCTTTTTATATTTAAAAAAAAAAGTAGTTTTAAAACCAATACTTGCAATATTACATTTGTAGATAGAATCTGGCCAACGCAACATGATACTGACCGTGGATTAGAAATTTAACAAATTAATTCATCATTACTGACTTTTATAATGCTTATATTTCTTGAATCTATTACTGTGGAGGGATGTATATCTAATTTGGCAATATTCCAGACTAGCTAGCTCCAAACTACCGCCCGCGGGCCGTAATTTGTAATTAGCTTTTTAATAATTGAAATGCAAAAAAAGCGTAAGTTTGCTTAGGTCGCGCACTTTGCGACTGTTCTACTCTAGAAATATAGTTAAGGGCAGAAAAATTAAAACTGGTTTGGCCCTTGGAACAAACTGAAATATCATTATGGCTAGAAGGCTTCAAAGTTTGGAGATCTATGATATAAACTATGGTCATTATCATGTTTCGTTGGCCTGACTCTGTTAGGCGTGATTTTGCTAACGCTCCCAGTGATCGTCCGGTGCACCTCGTCTAAAGTGAACAAATCTCTTTATTATGCAAATTTTCCATAGCACCATTGTTTTTACATACACGGAAATTATTAAGTGGTTATCGACGTCTTTTAGGACTCATAAATTAATGTGGTACTCAAGCAACGGGATTTCATCCGTACAACCTAGACGCTATTGCGTGTCAATTGTTTTAAGGCTTAAGAGAGTATCTTACGGTATAACAAATGCTTTTCTCAACACATGGTTTCATTTATGTGTTTCTCAATCTAAATGGAGTCTATATAGTCTTAGGCGACTCTCCTCCACGATACAACTCACCTGAGCCGAGGTCTGAGCCTTTAGAGGCACCCTCAGGTTTGTCGCTCCCTCATGGCTCGAGCGCCCTGGAGACTCTAAGAGACAGCGGGACGCCTCCCCTGGAGGTGATGCCTGTCGATTAGAACTCCTCCAGAGGCGAATCGCCCCTTAAGGCTTGAGGACTCTCCAAGGTTCTCGCCTCGTTACCCAGGTAACGCAGTAAAGGCCATCTGCGGCCAACAGCATTAGTCAGTCCAAAAAAAAGAAGGCGGCTCCCAAAATTCGAATAGATTTAAAAATTGTATTTAAGCCATCTCATTCCTTACATATTTGGATCATGTACAATCTTATATTTTTCAAAATTATAGAGCTATTTGATAAAAGTACTTGTAATAAATTATTAACTTAATAATAAGTAACTGTTTATTACTTTAGTAGTAGAATTCATTTTATATTACACCAGAGGGAGTGGAGTTTCCTGGCACAGTCATGATATGAAGGAGGCTTCAACAATAATTGTAATTTGTTACGTATGAATGTGTGCGTTACCGCGTGCTTGTTACTAAGCCCCCCGCACCCCTCGCTCCGGTTTATGTTAGACTGTTTGTCACCAATAAATCAGTACGTTACCAGATCCCGCTCTGTCCGCGTTAACAGTGGCCACGAGGATGGGATAAATGAAATAATGGGATAATTTATAAAGAAACAAGTACGTCCTTGCGTTGAGTATTGTTCGCATTATCGGCGATGTAGGTTACTAACCATCTTGAGCCTCTATAGTTGCGTCGCGATATTCCATCACTTAGTGCGTTCTACCGTCTATACAATGGAGAGTGTTGTGAGGAGGTTTTTCACCGTTATCCCTCCTGCCCCCTTCCATCTGAGGACTACGCGTGCTGGCCTACGGTGACACAGACAAACTTTGATGACCTTTTCTACGCGCACTTCTTTCTCTCCTTCCTACAATCCTGGGTCCTTTAAAAGAGGCGTGACGAAGCATCTTACAGGTCGGCAAGATTCAGTTGAACTATGCACTGCACTAACCAACTTTTTATTTGGGCATTTCTGCTTACCATCAGGTGGAATGGAATCATTTGATCGTACTTTTTATAAAAAAAAAAGTTGGGACGAGGCCATTGGTTGAGAATACGACTGGTGTGATGTCATATTATTATTTCAATCGATTTTTAATAGAGAAGGACGTATACATAGGATTCCATACATTTGTATCATAAAACAAAAATCAAAAAGCGCTTGATTGAAGTGTCCCCAATTACTGTTCTTTAAAATCGTCAAAATTTAACTTTACGATCTCTTGGACAGTTAATATTTTAATACTTAACTCTTGTTTCCGTTATGTAGTACCTAAAATAATAGCTCTTATCTAGGATTATTTTGAGCAACATTATTGTTACCACTAACTACCTTTATCACATCACATTTTATACCATGTTGTTATTTATGTTGAGTTATACCACGATTGTAAATAGAAAAATATATGTCAGTGCAAAACAATTGCTTGTATTGTTAACAATTACGGATTTGCGTGTAAAAAAGTAATTTTTAAAAAACTTATAACCTATAAATATTAAATTTAATAGCAATAACTTGACAATGCCTACTTAAAATTACCGAACAGTACGTGCGCTATGCAAATTGAAATAATTGGAATCGGTCTGTAAGGCGGCGCGTCAAAGGCCGATCAACTGACAATGAAAGAAACGATTAAATTAAATTTTCACGTACCTATCGCTTTCTTGGTAGCGGCTCGGGAAGACGCGGCATTTTGACTTCCCGCCATTTTTACTGTCAAAGCACGGGCCAGATGCTGAGGTGCTCGTTCTCAATCTAAATGTAAGTGCAAAGAAAGCTGTCACATGGTTTGAGGGAACTCTTCCGTTGTCATACTCACCATTTTATTTCGTTTGTCACAGTTACCTAAAGAAAATTTATCCTGATTGGGTTCGAATTGTGATCGAAAGATGAAAAAATAGAATGGTGGGCGTGTCGAATTTGACATATAGGGAGTAATACCACCATAAAAAAACTGATTAAAACTGAAAAAAAGCTGAACTAACCTTTTTATAAAAAAAATATTAAAAAAATTACATCAATCCAACTTTTTGTTGTGTAATCAGAAATCTTGATTCTTGTGTTCATTAATGGATTAAAATTTTAAAAAAAGGTATAAGAAAATATTTCCCTGCACGCCATCTTAGTCTAGATATCTTTAGTTTCTTTAAAACCGTCTAAAAGTAATATATTATCATGACTGTTCTAATAATTATTATTGCCATCCACTTATATTAATTAAAAAAACAGGTACAATTTTGACATATGCCAAACTAAGGCTGTCAAATATTTAATTTGACAACTCCTAAGTATATTTTTTTTATATTATTATATCTCGAAGGTTAAAATCCCACTGAGCGATTTTTGTCGCGGTTTTTTATCCACGTGCTGAATTTTAACTAACACATAATATAGCGAATAAAACTCCACACAATTTTTATTACTTCTACCCAGTTAAAGCGCTATATAAAACATTAATGCGAATTTAAATAGCGCTCGCGCGTAGTATATTGCTGTAAAATATAAGCGGTGGTTGTTGAATTATTTTCGCGCGTTTTTTATTGATTATTTTGCGGAATAAACGAGCGGCATATAGAAATTCAATGTCAACATTGACATTGCAAATATTCCTATTAATTATTGATTTTTTTTTTAAATTTTAATAGTAACATATATAAACTATTTGCAACAGATCACACCGTATTATTTGTTTAAGATTTGATGTAATTCATAATGCGTAATTTTATCCGTGTAGTAAAAATAACTTATTATTCGCGTGACTTCAATAATAAGCAGACCTTAGAATTCCATCCTCTTTGGGCAACAGCATTTAGTACGCAAAAGTACAAATAAATATTTAAAAAAAGAACGGAATTGAGTTAAATTGCTATACGGTCAAAATAAGATAGGACGGAGTCGTCAGCAAATTGTGACGTCATAGACATTCACTTCAGAGACTTTTCATTGAATCCATGTAAACGAAATCATGATTTGATGATTTTATTGAAATCATAATTCAAAGACGGTCAATATTAATGGAATGGTTGTTGACCTTCCTTTGTGGAGCGAACCTCGTTTGTCTGTGGTGCAGTCGTATTTTTATTTTAACCGCATAATACCAGCGTGTCTATGATACAATAAAACCGGCAAACATCAAACGTATAATTGAAATAAAACGGTAGCTAATGTTAAATATCAAGGAGAGAATTTTTATTTTATTACTAATTGTTATGTTTAGTTTTATGACGGGATATTAATTTTTTATTGGTTACCTGTACTTAGCTAATCAGTACATATAGCTTGAGTTTTTGGCTCGTAATGGCGGGGTCGGTGGGTGCTGTATATTTTATATCATATATTGTGTTGTAGTGTTGTTTTTGTCATGAAATTGGTGTAGTTTTATGACAAAAAGGATCGTTAAATCGTGCAATATATGTAATACATCATTCAGCGTTGATAAGTGATTTACGTGAGATTTTTCAGTGTTTCATTTCTATTTATTCATTTGTAGGGTAAGTTCATTTATTTAACAATTAATGATTTCATTCTCATTTACATTTCATCGTAATCATTATCATAATCGCTTACATTGCGTTCAATTTTCAAAATTTTTCTTGCAAGTCATTAACAAAATAGCGGGCTTACCATTAGTCGCCAAAAACTCCATGGGGCAAAGGGCTACATTGCACCAGTATCTTGGAGCCATAAATAAAGATAAGAACTACATTAATGAAGATATGACTTAAAGATCTTAGTTACCAGGCAAACTAATTGAAAAAATAATACATATAGCTTGTTAGCTACGTTAAGGACCCTTAGTAACATAATGACATGCATGGCAATGAATAATGGATTGTAGAATTGTCTGATTTATTTTAAAGTTGAAATTGAAAAATAATGTATTTCACACACTGTACAATAAGCACACAATCAGAAGCAGTCTCCTAGTAGTAGTTAAACTAGTAAAATAAATAAAAGGAATTGTGAGCAGCCTACTTTATTGTAACAGTCGCCGGCTCAGCATGTCACGGCGGAGATTTTAAAGCCGTGCCGCTGTTTCAGACTGAGGTCAGTATGTGATGCATACACTCACAAACGCAAAAAGTTTATGAATGTACTCAAGCCACTTAGCTTTAGAGCTCATTATTTTTATTTTTACATCAAAAATACAATTCAATACAATATATGTCATAAAATATACAACACCCAGAAGAGGCCTCACAAAAAACTCTGAAACTAAAATAAACTCGACCCACAGATTAGAAAGAGTGTGTCTAAAGACTCGACCCTATACTATAGAGTAAAGAAGCGCCTAACATCCCAAACAGACATGTGAAATTATCTAAAAGAGATGTAGTAAAGCAATCAAAGATGTTACAATTCTACAACTTTTGCACCACATTGCACTCTGCTACTTTTTTAATTCATGACTGTTAATTGCGGCCCGATGAAAGGCAAAGGCATTATGCATCGTGCGTCCAAGCGGCGGACCATAGAAGTATTGTAAGTACTGTGTGTAGCATCCGTAATGCATTTGTATGCGGTTTTAATTGATTGTCTATGGTCCTCGCGAGTCACGTACCACAATAAGTCGGGTTACATATGAAGGCAAAGGGCCGACATTGTATTGGGAATTCAAAATGTGTGTATGAAATAATGTTCAATTGATCTGCATAATGCAAGGAATTCATTATAATGAGTGGAATGATTACTTAACTCATTGGTAGACATCGCGTATCCGTTCGGTAGATATTTACCTGACGAAAGTATGTAAAAATAAAATAACACTTTTTATTTTTATAAATAATATGTAATACTTTGAAAATATTTGAATACCTTGTACATACCTACATTAGCTATGATTTACATTAAGGGTATGGAAGTTATTTATATTAGTTTTGCAAAAAATGATACCACAGTGAAAGTTTGGCCGGATTTTGAAATATTAACTTTAAAGTCACGTTGTCGTTTTAAGGAAGCAGGAAGGAACCGTCGGCACCTGCCCTGGCGCCCAACAACACTGCTTTTCTTGGATGTAGATAGATTCTTAACGATCTATGGCTTACGAAAAAAAAGATATATTTGTCTGCCCTTCTCGTTTAACATAAATATTATCACGTAACTATTGGCGCCAAAGACTTAAAAAATGATTCCGGCGGATTAACACAAAAACAAAACAATGTCTTTTTAATATTCCCACCTAATAGAAAAAGTAATCCGGTGTAACTAGAAAAAAGTGTTGGCGCCTTTTGTTAAGTTTGACAATACAGACTAAAAACAAGTCGTGAGATGCCGTGGTATAATCTGTGAGATCACTGCTTTAGATTCATATTGCGTAGTACCGGCGCCTTGTCAAAATGCATTTATTAATTTTTTTTTCTTATGAGTTTTCGCTGCTGTTTAAATGTTTGCCTGATTAGATACTGGCCTCGATTTCGTTGTGCACTAAATAATATTAAACAAATTACGTGATCCAGATCCATCCAAATTACGAGTTGCTCTAGCAACGAGAAAATCTGCGGGCAATCATTATCGCAGAACATCCTCCGCTCTCTTTCAATAATTTCATTAGGAATCAACTAATTATATTTGTATTAAAACCGAACAAAATAAATAAAACAATTATTGAAATCGGTCATGCCATTTAGACTAACAAAAAGCAATTAATTTTAAAAGAAAAACTAAAATAAGAATGCACACAGAGCAGTTAAAGAATTAATATGGACAGAACTTTTTACGTAATAGAAATCTTTACTCATCTCGAAGCGTCAGACGTTCATTTATGGTAATACAACGTCAAATGTCTAATGTCTATGGCACAGTTACACTGTAACTGCATTAAGTTGTGTTTGAGAGTGATTTCGAGGTGGGGTTTGATATGGGGTGGAGGGGATTACCCCTAGAACTACGTTATGAATTTTATGCATCGTTTACATTTCTTCCGGAATAGGGCTATGAAAGATTTTTCCATTTAATTATATCGATATTGCTTATCGATGTTTTACTAGGCAAAATTTGATGACTTTACGAGTAAATTAACTATTTCCGTTTTTTTATGAAATAACAATGTTATGTCAACGACTTGACGACGATCTCATGACGTTATACTATCCTATTCAATAACTTATTTTAGCTAGAGGCGACCGCTGAGTAATGAACAGGTGCCCTGATATTATATTTAAAAATCATAGTGATACTCGCCGTGTAGTGCACCAATGTATAAGCAGGTATTCAGTGGTTTTTCTTACAGATTACATGAAAATTAAGATGAATTTCAAAAAGGAGTCTACACTAGTCTTTTGGTGTAACTCACTAAAGTTCACATTAATCTGTTATTAATGTATTTATGTATCGATTTGAGCTCTAGTCAGGTTACCCGCATTGTAGTCACTATATAATATTACTAACAAAAGCTCTCGAAGCTATTTTTACTTATACTAGGTATTGTACACGCTGTGCAGTGTAGAGAGTTATACCAAGGTCTAGAAGGAGTATAAGCCTCGGAAATCTCCAGGCGGAAGTCTACGCCATCATCGAATGCGTAGACCAATCACCACCACCAACCGCCCCACCACCCTCGGTTCTACGTTCACAAAAGAATTATCATCTGAGCTGAAAGCCGAGTAACGTTTAACGCCATAAATGCAAATACACTGCATTCTAAACTAGTAAAAGACTGCGTGGAAATATTAAAACCTCTGGGGACAACAGAATTACTCTGTCAGAATTGCCTGGTCATTCTGGCATCATAGATAATGAAAAGGCCGATGAACTAGATAGATGTGGGCTCAGGGAAAAGATTGGTCCTGAATCTTTCTGCGGAATTCCAAAAACACCAGGCCATGCAATTTCTCAAAAGCAAAAACAAGAAGCCTCCGAACAAAGACTAAGGACACCTGGTACGATACACTCGTAATCATCATCTCTAATAAAGGGCTACTGTGGTAAACTATCTGATAAGCCGATAAACCTCAGCAGGAGTAACATAAGAGCAATGATTTCAACTGCAAATTAAACAGACACTCAACATGAAACTAAGCGATTCTGACGTTTGAGGGTACTGTGGACAGGAACTTGAAACTCCAATATACCGCCTATGTGACTGGACCTCTCATCCACAAAAGCCTTCATCTGGGGAGACAATCAACCCAAATGATATTAAAACCCATAGGCAGATTCTAAAATATATGGAAACTGTCCAAATCAATTAGCTACTCTAACTTATTGGTGGTAATTCACAAGAGAGCTTTCAGGTCGAAGTAACAAGACAGTATCAAGACTGCATAGTTCCAAAGCACAAAAATGGTACTCTTTATACACACAAATCTTTTGTCTAGCCCGAAATATGTTCGTATACATTACGCAAAATAGATTATATATTATATTGTACTATAGTTCTGTGAAAACAAAAGTTACCTAACATTTAGCTCATTCAGTTAGCCGGCCCTTCTATCCAAAAGATCGATCGCTAACTTTCTCGATTGTAGTTGTCTAGTTATTTTATCGACAATGTTACATCCCTACCGTGTAGCATCACCACATTCGCCACTCAACGCGGACATTAGCATTACAAACAGTACACGCGAATAGATTTAATACGACACGCGGATTTGCTCGCTCCGGGGAACATTTGTAATGGATACTTTATATAAATGGTTTTAATATTATGAATAATTTAACAGCGACGTAAAATGTGAATTGAAATCATTTGTATCACTGCTTCGAGATAAAATTTGATTTTTTAAGAATATATTGTGATTTATGTGGGAATTAGGTACCTGTTCCAATTATATAAAGATCAAAATCATATTCATCAAAATCGACACGAATCCATTTGTGTCGATTCTATCTCAAAAGTTTTTAAGCAAGATAGATGGACATAGGACTTCTCCAATATTTTACGCATCCAGGGCCGTCCCACGACCTATCGTCGGTCCCCCTCGTGGAAACCCTAACAACACTTCGTCTTCCCGTAGTTACAACGAGAGTACCTTTTCGCCCCTAAGTCCTCCTTGTATTGTGCCATGCCTGCCCTACCATTTCAGGCTCTTAATTCTTTGGACCTGGCTCTTCAAGATAAGATAAGATAAGATAAGATAAATTTTAATGTGATTCTGTGTACAATAAATAGATCTTACAGTCACATGCATAAGTCACAACAGATTGCCATTTTCGGGCGTACAATATTAACAAATTTTTAAAGATAAAGATTAAAGATTCCAATTAAAGTATTCATTTAAATTGTAAAAGCTTTTTTGTAATAGCCATTCTTTTAATTTTTGTTTAAATAGTGTACCCTCCAATGACTCATTCAAACATTGGTAATTCAAACATAACTATAATAACTGAGCTAATATCAGGATTGAGATTTTCTATGGCCTTAATAGAACTCAAAGCGTGTGAGAAAAGATTTACTAGAATGACCAGACTGATGTGTGGGTTTACTAAACTGGACCAAACTATGTATAGTTTGCAAATGTGAGATCGTGAAATGTAGTATAAGTCTCCCTCTTGGCGCGCCATTAGCCTGCCTGTTAGGATTTTCGGAGCCTCGCATGACTCTGTAGGGGGTGATTTTAGAAAAACTGTGACATAAAAGTCTATATTTATTTGGGTTTAATACATTACTGCTCTAATTACAATCCGATTAGAAAAAATACAGAATACCGTTGACGTCATTTGACATGAAAAATTCCGATTAAATTAGTCAAAAATGACAACTTTTAATCGACTGACTAAATGATATATGTAGACTGCCAAATCGTCATTTATGTCTGTACTTAAATAAATCAAGTCAGGGCCCCGTTGTCACTACTTTTTCATTGAAATACCAGAAAAATGAAGTCGCAAAGTGACGTCATTTTGACTTTTCAAAAATGGCGACTAAACATACTTACCTTATTCTAACACGTATCGAAAACATGTTTATATCAATTAGACATAACTCTATGGATCGTCTAAGTTAACGTTCCTATAAGTCATATAATATCCCTTTCATATAGAATTGGAATGAAAGAGACGCAAATAAATTATTTTTAGTATAAGATTTTTTAGTATAAAGCAGATTACCACTACTGTAAGATTACTTTAGTAGATTTTATAGTAGATTCCTTTCGTTTGAAACGTAGTTTTTTTTAGTTTGGATATTTGATGCCCGACTTGTCGAGTGATCAGTACTCCTGTGTAGGGATGTTATGGATATGAAATTTCGGATACGGATTGGATACGGATATAAAAATGATTATTTTACCGGATACGGTTACGGATACGGATATGAAATTATTTCGGATTATCCGTTAGTTTCGGATAATTTCGGTTACGGATATTAGATTTTTAAGGAATTTAAGAAGTATTAAATATAAATAGCTAATAAAATGGTTTTATTTGGTAGGAACAAAAATCAGTCATTTAAACTATTAAAATTAGAATTAAATTTAGAATCACATTTTTATTACTATATTTTAAGTTTAACGTAACAATCACAGCTTTCTTTATTTATTATTATTAGTTACTTAATTTTCAATTGCTCTGAATCATACATCGTCTTTCAACTTACAATAACATTCAACATATTTAATAGTCAAAATTTAGCAAAGGCAAATTATACTTACAAAAAGTGATTTCACAGCCTTATCACCAGAAAATCTATTTCTTAAAGGATCATAAATTAATCCAGCAGCACTGAAAACTTGCTCACTCGGTACACTTCCGGGAGGCTAAGAGAGGTACTGTCTTACTAAGGTACTTAAACTGTTGTACTTAGTATTCATTTTCGTGCAAGAACGTGTCGCAATTATGCTCTGCCCCTATCCGATATTATCCGAAACTTTTATTTCGGATTCGGTTACGGTTATGGATATTATTTTATAACGGAAATCCGATAGTTTCGGTTACGGTTACGGAGCTCCCTAACATCCCTACTCCTGTGTACTTATCCCGAGGTCCTGGTTTCGAAACCGAGCGACAGTGATGAGCACGAATATTTATTCACAAGTTATTCATGTTTCTATGTATATTTTGTATATTTCTGATATTTATGTACATATTACTAATTATATTTCTCGTTTATCTAGGACCTCAATGATGCTTAATTAATATTATTAAAAAAGTTCTTTCTATGAGCACATTGGCGTAGTGATCGAGCTCTCTCGTTTCGATAACGAAAACAAAGCAAGTTTTGCAATTGTTGGTCCTTGGATGGGCCAATCAAAGGTGTTTCCTCGTTTTTAAGCAGTTTACAGAGAAGCCATTGGTCGCGGCTGTTTGGGTAACCGCTTTCACCCACCAATTAGTTGTTGCTGAATGATTTAATTAAGATCTATTTGATATTTGTTGTCTTTATTTTTTAATATATTTTGATATTTAGGACATTAATCTCAGTCGTTCGTCTTCATAAAGGTCCTTCGAGCCGGATCGCATCAACATTAGAGACCATTTTTCTCTTCAGCCATTTCTGCTTCAGCAACTTAGTGACGTCACAGCATCTAAGCAGTCACTCCGCACATTTAAGTGAACTGGGTCTCCCATGTGATGCTGGAGTTATATTTTTATATTTAGAACATTAATCTCAGTCGATTGTCTTTAGTTGTAATGTCAACACTGTGTGTCTTCTGTGTGTGTGCTCACTGTGTGTGCTTCTCCTTTGAAGGAACTGTATACAGGCTGTTGTTGATGATGATAGATCTCCCTTAAGAGTAGTGAATTATCTAACTGCTACAAGGTGCAGGAATATTTAAAAGATAAGAATGAATAGACAAATTGTAATTGATTGATTTTATTATATGATATGCATTTTATACACGCAACAAAATAAACATACTATTATGTTTATTATTTTTTTTAACTCTTTCCCCAGCACAGCCGGGGAAAAAGTTTCTTCGCATTTCATATGAAAAATTAAGCTTTTCTTATAGTTTAAGTTAATTTACTTTATGCCATTTTGTTTGTAGAATTTCTGCCATCTTGTAGGTAGAGACATGATCCCGTTGCTGTAGACATTTTGGGATTCTGATCAAAAAACCGCAATAAGTAGTTTAGGCAGTCCTTTCTTGATGTTAACTTGACACTGCCTACAGAATTCTGAAGAGACAAAACAGGTGGAAATATGAGGATGCAAGGTCAGGGCCATATAGCGTATGCATTAACACCAGTTTTTCTTTTTAGTATAAAAATTTTAAATGTTACTAATTTCTTCATTCATTTTGGCAGATAGAGAAACAAATAAAAAATACTGGGAAACAAAATTTTCCTAATTTGATTCTTTTTTGATATGTCGCCATTTTAATGCTATGAAAACCAGCCAGATACAAATAGTGCACCCAAAGATATTTTATTACAAGTTTATACATACTATATGCGAAAAGACTTTTTCCCGGACGTAATACAATAAGTTAACATTAGTTAAGCGTAGCGGAGGTTTATTATTTTTATTAAGTATTTTCTTAAATTACTTATACCTTTCATCCATTAAATGAATCGTCAAAGTAAACTTAAGATCAAAAATTGCATTTCGCGACACCATTTCTGAATTGTAACCTATTTTTTTTTTATAAATTTTATAAAAAGGAAATTTATAAAACAGATAATTCACAAGATATCTAAGTCAATAAAATATTGAAGAAAAAATCGACCCAAATTTGTCCTAAAAATAATATTAGTAACAATTACGACCCTAACAAAAGAATTATTAACGGTTGACTAAAACATGAATTAAGAGCGGTCCTAAGCTCCCGCCCTGAGGGACCCTCGGCAAACGTCAATATGGCCGCCACGCCCACAAACAGTTAGTCTTTACAATATCATGATTTGATGCTTTTGTTAATTGTTTATGATATTTTGCGCTTTTAGAAGGGACAGATTTAAATGCTCGTTAGAATTATCGAATATAATTTATTGTTTGTGAATCTTAGCACTAAGTATATAGTTAATCATAGATATCCAGTTTTGGAAAGTATCAACGTATTTCCAGAATATTACCATAATCATTGATTTGATGGCTGAAACAAAAATGACTTAAAACTAGGGTAATCTTAGATAAAAAATATTTAAAATATGTTAGAACATTTTTATTTGAGGCAACCCTACTTATCAAACGCCATTGCGGTCTAGACGTTGTTGGCGTTTATATGAAAGTCACGGGGCACTACTATATCTGTCTAAACCGTAAGTCATTAACAGAATAGCGGGGCCTACCATTAGTCGCCAAAAACTCCATGGGGCAAAAAGCTACATTGCTCCAGTATCCTGGAGTCATAAATAAAGATAAAAACTACATAAATGAAGATATGGCTTAAAGGTCTTAGTTATCAGGCCAAATAATTGGACAAAAAAAATCTGTCTATACTAAGGTATTGCTACAGCGTGTCTTTGAAATTAAGTACCTCGTACAAATTAACAGGAGATTTAATGTATTACCTTAAACGACAGATGCGCGCGCGTTGCTAGTAATCTGTGGGCGTGACGCGCACAGCCAACAAACGATAGCTATTATGGCGAGAGCAAAAACGGTGACAAATTACTCAATCATTGTTACTTCTGCATTTCTAATGCTTTTACTTACTAGCTTATATATCGTAGCTTTTGATGAACTTTTACATTTAATAATAACAATAAATGCTATTTTTTTTTGTTCAAAGTCAAAATAACTTTATTTAAATAGACTCATTTACTAAGTTCTTTTAAATCGTCATAAAAGGGAATATGTATGAGAAAAAACAAATAAATGTAATAAGAGGCAATAGTGATAACTTTAAGTGGGTCTCAACCGGGCATTTACAAATTGTCGCAGTATTTTAATATGTACTAAATAAATTGTTAGTTTTATTTATTAAATAATATTTATTTTAAAATTAAAAATAACACTAGTATGCATATTTCCAATTAACCACCGCTTCGACGAATTAGTAGCTGCAGAGAAGAAACGGCGCAAGAAACTCTCAGCCTTTAGTATTTATAATGACATTTACAAATCAATTATGTCATTATGTATTAGTATTACAAACATATATATGTTTTGTTTTACAGTGCAATCAAAAATCTATTTTCAAATATTGCAAAATATAATAAATAAGTGCAGAGAAGCAAATTATAGTGGCCACAAATTTTTCTTTAATTTTATTTTTATTGATATAAATTTTAATTTATTTGGCAGAACTGATCTTCAATCATACATACAAATTTATAATAGTTACAGTTAGCCAATATTAAGTCTCCACAATTAAAAACTCAACTAAATATTTGACTATGTGTGAAGTAATAACATAAATTACACGACCTTGATTTAAATACAATTTAACAAGATCCAAATTAATAATCGTTTTGCTATCTCTGTACTTGAATGCTATAAGGCAACTCATTGGACTTGCATAAATCGCAGTTCTTTGTCGCTCGCCACTGGTATGAATTAAAAAAAAATTGTTTAAAGATATATTTTAAATATTTTTTTCTGTATCCGTAGCTCGGTTGCCTCGTTTTGATTAGGATCCAATAGTACTACCCCAACTTGATAATGCCTTCTTCTTTCCCAATCATAAACTCTCACTTAAGCCAAATTTCACAGTTCTCGTTGACTGTGCTTTGGGCCTTTCGTTTATTAACACTAGATTTACCAGATCAGTCATTTAGACTGGTCGTGCAATTTCAATTCAAATTTCCTACTATATTACACATATTTTTTTTTCAGAAATGATGTTATGAATTTTGAAGCTATAATTAGAGAGTACGTTTTATAAACTTAATGTTATTTTATATACATTAGTAACAAATATAATTTTTGTTGTTGACATATATTCAAATCGCTGGTATATCTAGTGTTAAACAAAAAGAATCTATATTTTCTATAATTATGTCTCTGCTTAGCGCTGAAGTGGTAGGGTCGGTCACATTAGTCGCAGAACCGATGACTAATGGAGAAGGGAAAGGTTCTCGATTGGAGACGAAGGTAATTAAAGAAAATCTATGCTTTCCGATCATAGAAAAAGTTGAATTATCAATAATAATCACATCACATCGGTTATCTAGCCCAAATTTAGAACCTTTATAAACTTGTCTAATGGATACTAACTACGGAGAAATATAGTTCGTAATGTGTCTAAAAATATCAGATATATTTTATATTAACTTACAAACATCCATGATTCATACTCAACATATATGTATGTTGAGTATATGCCGTCTATACATACAAAGCAACATCATAAAAAAGAAGAAATATGTCCAATTTTAAGTTATTAGATAGCTCTAAGGTTTGCTAGCCTTTTTCTTTACATAATGAGTGAATTCAATATACTAAATTTTAATTTTAGAGTGCGTCTTCAGAATATACTTTTGTCGATTAAAATACGATAGAAAAATATGGTTTATGGTTGATACTTTCCTAATTTGGCTTACTAATAACGTAGTCTAAATCTACATAAGGTTTAGACTACGTTGTCTAAAACGTGTATCTGTTTGTAAGATTTCTACAAAACTCAGCAATGCAGAATATAACCCTTAAGGTAATTGGCTTTTAGGGAAAGAATATTTTTACTATTATCAGTATAATTCAATTAAAATATCGATGTCGATAGTTTGGCATCACTACTTTTTTGTGGTCACCTTACGCGTAGCTTCTGTTTGTGGGCGTGGTACGGATTAGTTCTTTGAAATCCATTGTGTAGCAAAAACTTACGCCATACATCAAAATTTCAACCTTACTTCTGCAGATAAAAGATCTTTTCCCGCATAACATTGCATTCTGGGGTAGCTTTTAAACTTGGAATCAATTTCACGGAAACAAACTACTATTTGCGGTGAGATTACGTCTTATTTGGATAAGCAATAAAGTTAAATGTCGATTGCAAAATGGAAATTATGAGCAAACGTTATTTTTATAGTAAAATGAATTTTATTTCGTACTATTTGGGACGATTTTGTGATGTGGTAAGTTTTGAAAGTACTGCTAAAAGCAAAACTATTAATGCGATTGCCCTTTGACATATCGCACAAAAGGGATGAAAGATGACGTTTTTATTGTAAGCGTTGTATAGCGTAGGGTGGGTATGGTTTTAGTGGAAATTTGGATAACAAGCAAACTCGAAACTTATTTATTTTATTATTGTTAAAACGATACTTTTTACTGAATCTTTGGCAACCACCATTAGGCTGCCTGATGTTTAACGTTAAAAAAACTCTTTGATTACACAGACACAATAATCTCTTAGCTTGAAATTGTAATAATTTAACCCTACAACCGCTTTGACGAATATTATAGTTATTGTTTATTAAAGTCTCGTCGGACGCATGATATTTGCCTACCTATATCTGCCTAGCTACCTGACCCGCTCTTTTCATTACGTTAACCCCCACCAATCAACGAGTTCCTTCCCGAAGCTTGACTGACTGACATAAGTTTCCGCGGTGTTCGCCACGTTGCCCTCGTTGTATCGTTTTCTGTGCCCATCAGTGCTATCCTAGTGCCATCTGTGTTGTGCCTACCTAGTGAGACCCGGGATACACCTACATACCTGTATCGGCGAGAGGGTAACGTACCTAGATATACCTACCTATACAACAAACTAACTTAGCCCAGCACCTTCCCTAAACAGTTATTATTGACTATAACGCAACTAGTACCTTAGGCACTTATCACTCGTTGCCTAACATGTGAAGGTACCGCATATTGTTAGTGGATGAGATCTCCTGTTGACATCTTAATGCTGTTTGGTTGAGTTTTGACGAACGTCTTTAGGTGTGGACAGTATATCCTTCCTCATAGAAATTACTCACTAAGGGGTAAGACATTGAGATTGTATGGAAAAGTTACTTGGCCCATATGGTTTAATATTAGGAGAGAATAATTGTGATACATCTTGTCGAAGTAGTTCTTATAAAAGTCAAAGTCAACGTCAAAATAACTTTATTTAAATAGACTCATTTGCTAAGTTCTTTTAAATCGTCACAACAAGGAATATGTATGAGAAAAACAAATAAATGTAATTAAAGGCAATAGTGATAACTTTAAGTGGGTATCAACTGGGCATTTACAAATTGTTCTAGTTATAGAATTCAAATATGTACTAAATAAATTGTTACACTAACTATAAAAAGTTTTATGGACGTACCCAGTCCTAGAAAAGATGTCGAGAGATGGTCGACCAAAGTCAACAAAGCTCATTAATATTTTTTGCTTAGAGATATTTCACTCAGAGTCTAAAGACATAATGTCTTATATTTCTCGATATTAATCAATTTAAACTAATAGCAATATACAACAATATGAGACAAACTAACTTTTCCATCCCAGGATTAAATTTCAAATGAAAAACCAAACTTGATAAAATTTCACACTTTTAATTATAATCTTAAACTGTAATTAGGCAAATATCTTATAAAATAAACAATAATGTACACTAACCTAATGAAAACTGGTCCATAAAAACGTAATTTACATTTAAATTAACTGGTCCGGCCATTTTGATTGTAATGCCTCATGTTGGCAGCTTGGCTCATGCTTGCCAACCTAGCGGACATACTAGGGTCATAAATAGTGTTGCGACTTAAAACCGGGTTTATAATACTCGGTTCTTGTCTATCCGGCTGGTTTAACTTCGACGTGTTTAGGAACGCCGAGGTTTGTGATTGCAGTAAACTGCCGGGTAAAGGTTGAGTTCTATCTAATCGGTATTGAAGGTTCTGCTTCTCCATTTGATGGTGCTGTGTCCGGACTGCAAACCGATTGACGTGGACAGGTATAGGGACGACTATTTTGGTGCCGGACCCGTTTTTGCCGCCGGAATGGCTACCGGATGCGAGACCGGCTTTCACACGTTTCCATTTCGCTCTCCGATTCTGGAACCATATTTTCACCTAGAAAAGAAGGGTAGTTGTGAAAATATTGAATACATAGTAATAAAAGGCGTGTTTACTACCAGTAAACTTGATGTTCTTTATAATTTTGCAGTATAAATAAAAATTGCATAGCTAGAATAAATTTTACAAAATACATAACAAACATTAGTATGTACTGGTTTGTTCACATTACACGAAACAACTATTAACAACTCTTTAATTGCAAATATATAAATTCCTCAGTATTAGTGACACATGGAAGAGAGACGAGGGCGTTTACAATGGCTAATAAAAAGGCTCAATGTCACTCAAAGGGCAATTGGGAGGGTTGCGTTTAGTTTCTCAGCGTGATCGAATCAGAAATGATGATATCAGCAAGAAAACTAGAGTCACCGACGTAGCCCAAAGAATTGCGAGCCCGAAGTGGTCGTGGACAGAGCACATTGCACTTAAGACCGTTGGGACGGAATGATCCTCGAGTGGCGGCCGAGCACCGCAATACGCAGCGTAGGTAGACCTCACACAAGGTGGACTGATGATCTGGTAGAATTCGTGGGATAATGGACAGTACAGGATCGGTAGGTTAGAGAATACTTTGGGAAATCCTATGTCCAGCAATGAACGTCTCTCGCCTGATCTGATGATGATGAATTCAAGTGCCTTAGCAGTCTTAATCATGCTAAAACCCACTGCTGTTATGTGATAACACTGTGTGATTTAAGACAACTTCTACCAGCTTCTTAAACATCATCATCACAAAGACAATTAAAAGGACACAACAGAATATTAGAGGATTGTACAAAGGTACTGCTTATTCAGCTTCTACATCCTGAGAGCCAAGACAAGATACATTTTGATAATCATACGCGAATCGCTGAGTGTAAAAATTTTTGGGATCTGACGAGTGTGATTGTCAAATCCCATACATTTTTCATTTAGCGATTCGATTGGAATTATAGAAATGCTTCTTGTATAGGCCCTCTGACAATGCTGAACTTGATAAATGAACCTTTCTTCTTACGCTTAAGTGAGGTAAGACTGGGGTACAACAACGGCACAGCTCAAACTGCAGTCAACTCAGGTTAAAGGTCGAAGCTTCTGAGCACTAGAACTGTTACATACCTGAACCTCGCTGAGCTTCAACGCTGCAGCTATCTGTGACCTCTCAGTTAGGCTCAGGTACTTCTTCGCGTGGAACTCCCTCTCCAGCTCCAGCAGTTGTTCGGAGGTGAACGCGGTGCGTCTGCGCCGTGCTTTGTTAGCTTCTCGCGGCGACTCGCTGGAGTCATCCGCGTCTGGCTCTGAATCGTTACCTGTAGATACATAAAACGAGTCAATAAGCTGTTGGAACGGTAACTTCCCATTTCCATATAGGCGCTGTGGGTGATGGTTTGCTGGTGCGATAATGTAACACGTTTCACTTTGTTAAAATCATATATTGAACACACTATTTACAATAAATTAAGGCAAAGAAAACAAAAGGTAAGCGAAATATGTTTGCAGTGATACCGCTCGCGGATGCTTCCAGACTGCGTGGCGTCGGATGCGCCGCGTGTCTTTATTCTAAGACATACAAGTAAGTATGCGAGATTACCCACAATAAATATTAACATTAATTATTAACTAACAAATAGTAGTACATTTTAATTAAAATTAAAATTTGAGCCGTCGCTAACAGGCGCAATAATAAAAATTACCGCTGCATTTTGTATAAAGAATCACATTAATACACGTGAATAGTATCGTTTGAAAGTGTTTTTTATTTAAGTGGAAACAAAGACAATCATCACAATGGTAAGTGGATTTTTTTTAATGTAAAAGGATAACTATTTAAGGTTAGGTTAGGTTAGATTATGTTTTATTGAATGAAATCCCCCTCAAGGGCCACCAATATGTATCTTTAGGAATACACTGGGGCAATTTAAACTGCAGTAATTTGGTATCTTCTAATGTATTTAATATAAGTGGAAGTATATATGAACGCGTCAATGGGTTGCGAGTAAGTGAGTGAACTTTAACTTATCACAGACACGTATTCATTCATTCGGCTTTGCTGTACTTATTATAATAGGCGCGCGGAAACAATGATTTTTTAGCAAATTGGGAATTCGGCAGAATGAGACTTCGGCGAAACGGCATGTAATCTTTTGGAACATACTAATACAATTAGGTATTTGATCACTTTTTTATTTAATCATAGAGTGAAAGCCAAATAGAATATTTGTCAATTTAAAGAAATGTAATAGAAACAATACCGTGTTTCCTGTCATTAGGTTTTTGTTTCATTTTTTCTTGGAGGAGCTTTAACTTAGATTAGAGATATTAGACATTTCTTATAGAAATAAGCAGTACCTTTGTAGAATTCTCTAACATTCTGTTGTGTCCTTTTAATTGTCTTTGTGAGTACATAAATTGTTAAATAAATAAATAATATCCCAAATTAAATGCACTACAGAAATACAAACCACGCAGCAAACTGTACAATAATGAAATTTGTAATGAAATTTTATTTTACTTTAAACATTTTACTTAGGACTAAGATTATGTGTTGCTGAACTAGGCCGAAATCTGTATTTCAGCATACAGCGCCTCTATCCTCGGAAGAGTAAAAGATAAAAACTTATGGTAATAACAAAGAAATATTCACTAGACCATAACTATTTTAATTTACATATGTAACACTAATAATAATATATATATATATTAAACACATATATATACATATACAATACATACATATATATATACATACAAACATACATAGTTATACTTATAGAACTTTATACGAGTGTAGAAGTCCTCTCGGTGTGTATAATGATTGTGTGTGAGAGGGTGAATAGTGGGAAAATAAGAATAAGAATAATTCGTAATTAAATATTATGATGGTATAAAGTATTTTTTTACAAAATGAACTATGCGTCTAATCTGTGAATTTTGAATTTAGAACCATAATATTGTGGTCATATTAAGCATTATTAGGAATGATGTAGATCTCTTTAATGCGAGTGGGATTATATGGCTTATAAATTTCGTGTTTCAGTATTATATACAGGAATATTTTCTCAAATATTATTATTAAGTCAAATATTTCTACGGGGAGCTTCGGATTCACCGCCACTGCAAACACCTAAGAACTTGTACACAATTTAAATCCACCGTCAGCATTAAAAATATGCATTATTTTTTCAAATTTATTTTATTTTATAAACTAGTGGAAAATCCGGAACATCAGTTTGCTTTCCAAAAACTAACAATGCATTTAAGAAACATAAAAAAAATACAAAGTCTATGGTCAGCGTGAAGTGGCAAATTGCTTCGGGGCGGGGCGCTGAGTCCGCACTTCTTTATCGGCCCTGCTCTGACGGACCCATGCGATTGATTTGACGACTCCAACGATTTGGTGATCGTAAAAAGTCGATTGCTGACCCGGGGGATGGATTTTTTGTTTATTAAGCTTTATAGACCTCAAATGGGAATTGACCGCGAAATTGACAGTTCCGGCTTATTTTCTTTTAGCGTCTGCCATTTTTTTTTTATGCAATCTAATGAATACTGAGTACTAAAAACTTATTCATAAACCTCTTTCGAGTTTATTTTTTATATGAATTATTTTCTGACACAAGTCATTATGTGTAGATTATAAATGGCTTTACCGGCGAATTACAAGTGTACATTTAAAATTTTCGCTTTTTATTCATAATTAACACAACACAATACAATTATATCACAAATTAGGTGAATAATTTACACAATACTAATAATAATAAGTTATTCCTTTAATTTATCGCAATTTATGTCTGAGTCAATGCTAAATAATGTTCTTCTCTTCTTTTCTGCTCCGTCTTCTTCTTCTTATATATAAAAATGCTTCTATAAAAAGCAGTTGACAAATTTGAATAATTTTAGACCTGAACATGCGAAACTAAACTGTCATTTCTTCTATCTACGAAGATAGAAGTACTGATCACTCGATCAAACAGACAACCATCGAATTTTCGAATTTTCCGTTATCATATTAATGAAGTGAATTTAACAATTGCCCAAAAACTTGTAACCGCTTAAGGTTATATATTTTAAATCCACTCGTTTGTATATCGTTTCATACATGTAATGAGCAAACTCAGATTGATTTTAAGGAACCGGTATTTTATAGATACGTCTTTTATTACTTGATCGTATCTGGTGGTGCTATGTATTTAATTTCATTCTTTACTTGTGAAAAGAATTACTTCGCAATGAACAAAAGAGAGGAGGACGTTTAATTTACATTTAAATTAAAAGAAAAAAAGAAAGAAAGATATCAAAGAAATGCTTTTTTAATAATAGCAAATTCTAATATTTTTAGATTTCCTGATAATATTAGCTTAGTATCAGACAGCTAATGAGAGAAATTATAATAAATTTAACAATGTAAACATTTCGAACAATATCTTAAGTATTAGGTAAGTAAATAAAAGAAACTAAATGAAAACAAAAAATACGTGACTCTCTTTGACTACGGTAGAAGCAGTATTTTGTTAGAGCGTTTTACACAAGTTTCTAAATATTTTACGGACTTTATTCCCTCTTTCAATTAAGAGAACCACGAACTAAGCAACCATAAGCCAAATAAGTATTCAGGCGCGCATTTGTGCAATTTCCTCGAAAAAGAGACTATAAAAGCCGATAACTTCGGCAAATAAATACATTTATTTCTTATGGCCGACTCGACCGCGATTGACAGTTATAGAAAACGTTAAATGAATTGTAAAAACATACTCCAACTCACTTAAGTATTCAGGACAGTCTTTATCTCCATTGAATAAGGTTAAAAACGTTGAAACGTGTTGGTGTTCAAATTTTGTAATAAAACAATAATGTAATTTATATTTGACGGGCATGAATTATATTGTCGACTTTATTACATACGCATAAGAGTGTTAACATTCAGTCAATACGTATTTACAGAAGTTTGTAGACACATAAAGCTCGGTTCCCGCCAATGATGCGATCTGAATTTTAAATTCGAATTTGGAACGCATTTGAAAATAGTGCGTTCAGAAAAATTGTGGTGCTTAATCGAGTATGCAATTTCGACGAATAATCGCATTCATTCGATACTTATCGGTAAATATTTGATAAGGAATCATTTTTGTCACGTATCGTTTCGGTTTAAATGTTTGCGCTGGATATGGCGTTGAAATTATAAATAAGGAAAAGGGTTCCGTAAATTATTTAATATAATAAATTATTATATACCTACCTAATTCAAGTAAAACAATATTTTTTCAAAATTTAAAAATATATAGACTGTATTAGGTTTTGATTATTAAATGTGTCTAGGGATAGGCCTTGGCCGGCCGTACGCTATAAAATCAGATGTGCGAAAGTGACAGTCTTTAATTGAAGTGTTAAGGCTAGTGCCTCTTCTGTAGAATGAAATGCTTTACGCTAGACATAACGCAAAAATATTATAATGCTTTTATTTGCAAAACTGTGTGTGTAGTGAGTAATTGTACACATGTCGTAAATACTTTTTTTTTATTGCCTTGTTACTTTACTTAGGTTGTGTACAAAATATTCGTTTTTAATTCAACATGTATTTGATAACTTTTTTTAACATAAATTTAGTTATTTATTAATAATGGATACCACGGACACATGCATTTATTTTACTTACTTCCACAGAAGTAAATGGAAATGTATTTGATTACTTTAGTTTTCTTAAGATGTAGTTAATAATGTTTAATAAAACTATAACCTTGTTAACTTTACATTGAAGCAAGCATTAAAATAAATTAAAAAAAAAACAATTTCGGTAGTATAAAATAGAATCATTAAAATTCAAATATAGAAGATATTGAAAACAATTTCCTAGGTATGTCTATTGATGCAAAATTAAATTGGAAATAATAAATAATATAAGTGAAAGGATTTCAATTTTTTGCTATGCATTTTCAATAATTGCTGAAACCTAGATATAGCTTGAACTGCTTATATTGGAAATGTAACATATGGTATTATATATTATATATTGGGGTAACTAAGTAAAATCAGAGTACATTGATTTTATAAAAAAATGTATCTTCGTGAAGCACCTTTAAGAAAAAAAAACTAACCCTCGCTAATATAGTTACGCAGATTTGCATATACATAAACAACACTTTAAATTTGTATAATTATAAATCTCTTCGTACCTAAGGAAACAGATACAAAGATAATTAGAATTTGCCATCAAAAGTGCATTTGTTTCTGGCATAAAGGTGTACAATCACCTACCTACCGAGATAAAGCGTTTGGATAGCCATAATTTTAAGTTACAATTACAAAACATGGCTCTTGCACAATGTTTTTTATACTTATCAAGAATATTTTGCTCATAAGACATGTTAATAAATAAATTACATAGATAGATAGTGTTCTTTGCTTAAAATTTTAAATGTTGAATGCCCGGTTTGGGTGAATTGTTAGTAAGTACTTTCTGAAATGTATTATATCATTTTTAAACAATTTTGGCAATAATAATATCGTATATTATACCTAAAATACAAGTCCATAAGAGTTTTGGCGCGGAATGGCGGGGTCGGTTAGGTGCTGTATATTTTATTTCATATATTGTGTTGTAGTGTTGTTTTTGTCATGAAATTGGTGTAGTTTTATGACAAAAAGGATCGTTAAATCGTGCAATGTATGGAATACATCATTCAGCGTTGATTAGTGAGTTACGTGAGATTTTTCAGTGTTTCATTTCTATTCATTCCACAAAACACAAGGCCACAAATTTTTTTATAAATTCTTAAAGCGATTATTTATTAGCAACTTAAAGAGATTATTTATATTATCTTGAAAAATGATATGAGGTTAGGGAAAAAGTCTTATTGCATAATATAGTATATATAAAATTATAATAAAATATCTTTGAAAACAGAAAATTGACTACAAAACAGTTTTGACCCATTTGAAAAAATCTGGGTATACAAAAAAGCTCTTTATTTGGGTGCCACACGAGCTCACTGATAGAAACCTAATGAACCGTGTACTCATTTGCGATTCTTTATAGAGACGTAATGAAACCGAACTGTTTTTGAAAAGTGGGTTACGTATGACAAGAACGTGAAAAAAGGTCGTGTTCAAAGGTCGGTCAGGCTTCACAGACTGTGGCAAAACCTGGGTTAGTTCGCAATAAGGTGATGCCGTGTCTATGGTGGGATTGGAAGGGCATTGTTCATTATGAGCTTTTACCGCCGGGCACAACCATCGATTCGGATCTCTACTGCCAACAACTGATGAGATTAAAGCAAGAAGTCGAGAGAAAGCGGCCGGAATTGATTAATAGAAAGGGTGTGGTTTTTAATGACGATAACGCTAGACCACATACATCTTTGACCTGATCAATTGCTTAAGCTGAACCCAGGTCGCCCCGCGAAGGGCGATGGGAGTTTTAGTGGGTATTCCCAATGCCACTTTAATGAGGCACTAGGTGAGTCCCACACACGACCACCGCTTAGCCAGTGGCGGGTAGGTCCGTAAATGGATTCCTCCACGAAAAAAAGACCATATACATATTTAGCCACTCAGCAAAAATTAAAAGAGTTTGACTGGGAGGTATTAAGGTACTATAGCCCTGATCCTGCACATTCAGATTTCCACCTGTTTCGTTCACATCAGAATTCTCAGGTAAACATCAAGAGAGAACTGCCAAAACTACTTGTTACGTTTTTTTTATCAGTTGTCACAAAATTTCTACAGCAACGGGATCATGTCTCTACCTACAAGATGGCAGAAAGTCTACGAACAAAATGGCACATATATACTCATATTAAATTTAAATTAACTCAAAAATAGTCTTGAATTTTCATATAAAATGCGAAGAAACTTTTTCCCCAACCTAATATCTAATTGGTCAGCTGCTTCTAAACCAGTGTAACAGCTGTGACAGTTGGGTTGACAATTTTACGCACCAAAATTTTTAATGTCATGACCAATTGATTTTCATGTCAATAAGTTGTTGCTGGTTTCCGAACGTTTAAAGAGATTTGGCACTTTGGGATACAGGCCAATAGAACATGAAAATAAAACCTTTTTCTATATAATCGAATCGCGATATTCGAATTTTAAAATAATAAGTATACTTTTTGTTCACTCATTTATTGTAAATTATAAGTAAGTAAGTAATCAACTTACTTACTTACTTATAATTTACAATAAATGAGTGAACACGTAAAATAGAAGTAACCTTAATATTGACGATGGCAAATTTGGCTGAAAGGGAAATTTCTTTTATTTTGAAATATAATTATAATTAAAAAACAATTACCAAAACTACATTTTAGTATTTAAAAAAAATCACCCACAGGAGCCGGGTATCGAACTTGTGAAGTGTGAAAAAAATATCCTGTATTTTATGATAGCAATCGGAATAGTCATTCTTAAGGATCAATCTCAGAAACTTAATAGACTTTTAATTTAATGAAAGGCAAAGACAAAACTTTTTTACTTAATTGTTTTTTAAATACTATCTAAAGAAAATAGTTCACTTAAATTATTGTTGGGGATCCGGTTCCATGTTTATGGTCCAAACTGATCCCGATGTTAAAGTTTAATAATAAAACGTAATAAAAATTAGCTACACAAAGAAACCGGGTTTGTAAATGCAAAAATTTTCTTTTAATAATATAAATTGAAAACTTTGTTATTTTATTGTCGCTTAGCAACCTCAACAATTATGAACTCCTCTAAATGAGACCTATTTTCACGTATGCACAGACGTATACTTCTTATTTATAAATAAATTAAAATTCGAATCGTAATTAGATATTATATATTATAATACAGCCTCTAGTTGATTTCGGATGGGTTGATTGTCATGTTATATAAAGTCAAAAATCAAAAATAACTTTATTTAAATAGACTCATTTACTAAGTTCTTTTAAATCGTCACAACAAGGAATATGTAGGTATGAGATAAACAAATAAATGTAATTAAAGGCAATAGTGATAACTTTAAGTGGGTATCAACCGGGCATTTACAAATTGTCCCAGTTATAGAATTTAAATATGTTCTAAATAAATTGTCAGTTTTAATTTTAAAATAATATTTATTTTAAAATTAAAAATAAACACTAGTATGCATATTCCCAATCAACCCTACTACCGCTTCGACGAATTAGTAGCTGCAGAGAAGAAGCGGCGCAAGAAACTCTCAGCCTTTAGTATTTATAATGACATTTACAAATCAATTATGTCATTATGTATTGGTATTACAAACATATAGTTCACCGGCGTGAAGCCCGGCTGCGTAGAGTCTGATGGGGGAATTACTTCGGCAGAAGGTTTTCCCCGCGAAAAGTAAAGTTAGCGGGTATTCACAGGGCTTATATTCCAGTTCCCATCCGCCAATGTAAACGGATTAAATGTAGAAAAATGGTCTCCGATGGGTCAATTTAAATTTGGCATATCTCGCCCCTATGTGCTTTTAATAAGGCACAAAATATTGGTCTACGTTGGCTAGTACCAGATATAAAACCAATTTGAAGACCCAAACCCCACGTATATTTCTCTTTTGTAGTCCCAGCAGTGGGAGTTTATATTTCTGGTATTAAAGATTATCTATCTCTTACTATTAGATTCTTAGGCATTAGATAAATTTTATTGTGATTCTGTGTACAATAAATAGATCTTACAATCACATGCATAAGTCACAACAGATTATTATATACAATATTAACATTTTGAGATATAATTTATATTATAATTATAATTTATTTTATTTTTTATTTTGTAATTTATTTATTTATTTATTTTTATATATTCCTAAATATTAACAGAATGTAATGTTGAACGCTCTACATTGACTGATAATACAATCCCCTTTCTCCATGTTCCCCTGAAAAATACCAATTTAAGTAACAGCTGACAAGTCCAAAGGTCATGCTGTGCTAAGTAAATTGCTTTGCGAAATCCAAACTTTTTACCCACACTCGATTACGTTGTGTACGACAAATTGACATTTGATTTACGATAACAATCTTTAATTCGTTGGATTACGTGCCAGTTGTTTTGAATGAGAATTTCTCGGTGAAATTCGGTAAGTGGTGTGACAAATTTATAGAAATTTGAAGCTGTGACTAATACGGGACTGTGTCCCAACAGATGCATTTGCTAGCAAACGGCAAAGTATTTTGAAGTGTTACCAGAAGAGAAGATGAGTATTTAATTTATAGATTATCATTTGATCTGTCATACCACGTGAAAGTAACAAAAATAAACTTACTAAATAAGTAACTGTAAATGAATATTTAGCATTCGATTGTATTAGTATACAGAATGTCCCACGGCTATATCACATGGAGGAATAGTATCTTAAATACTTTTTTTTAATCGAGGAGGAATCCGTTTACGGACCTATCCATCACTGGCTATATGGTGGACGTACCAGTACCTGAACACTAGGAATACCCACTAAAACTCCCCTGTAGCTCCATTGCCCCTCGCGAGGGTGAACTGGGTTCTGTCAAAGCAATTCACCAGTCCAGTATCTTAAATACTGTAGATTGAAAAGTTCACTGAAAGAAGACTTCATTTTGATTTTAAGAACAGCTTTGACTGCATATAAAATATTTTTACTGAATCAAAACCTATCCATATGGTCACAGAAAATAAACAGTCTTTCGGGATTACCCCGACGTAATTTTTGGAGTCATCGTCTTTCAACGTAAGACATACCTTTGCCTTCCCTGAAAAAGGGAGTACTAAAAAAATAAAAGTTAAGCATGCAAGAAAGGAGATAGTATAGGTAATAAAATAACTCTTTTGAAGCAACCCATGTGGTACGAATTAGGGAATATGTGTAAGGAATTTTACGATCAATCTTGATGGTCAAGCAAAAAACGTCTAAAAAGCACGATTTTTGTATCAAACAGCCTTTAAAATACTATGAAAATATTAATTTTCATCTATTTTATAATATTTTTTTTACTAATAAATAAAAGACGTGCGTTCATTACTCCATTCATTGCTAAACTGACTATCCTACTCAACATATCATTCCTTAGGATAAAATAACTCTTTGCTACCTACAATATAAATATGTAACAATAATAATTTAGTGAAAATTGTATATCTGTAACGGCTAAAGAGGACAAAGAAACCCGCTAACGCTAACGAGCTGTCCTACAAAAAAGGAAGTTCCAAAATCAAATATTAATTGTTGAGAACTTACCTTAATCCGAAATATCGTCTTGAAATGCTCGAGAAAATATACAACCTCATTTCGCGCAAACGTTTTATTTATTTATTTAAATAGGTTAATTATAACAATTCTAAAGTATTACGATATACCAATATTCATTTGTAAAAAAAATCATATCATTATTTCATTTATAATGTTCATTATTAAAAAAGGCATTAAGCTACGGAATACAATTTTAAACATTGCTTAATAAGCCTTAACTTTACGTTATACATTAAAACTGCCAATAATTGCTGCATACAGCGTTTATTCTACATACAGCACAGAAAAACAATACTTATTTAAAAAGACAAAAGTAAAAATATCTTTATTTAAATAGACTCATTTACTAAGTTCTTTTAAATCGTCATAACAGGGAATATGTATGAGAAAAAATAAACAAATGTAATTAAAGGTAATAGTGATAACTTTAATTGGGTATTAACCGGGTATACAGGTTAACTTAATTCATTTGGTTGAGAATATACTTAACAATGAGGCGCTTATGAAGTTAAATTAATCACGATGTTTTATAGTCTTGATTTATGAATAAAAACTGAGAGAATATGTCTAAGTCATTAACATTAACAAATCCTTGTCGGTACAAGCTGTTTTACTGTGGAACTCTTTACCTGTCCACATAAGGCAAGCTCAGTCACTAAACAGTTTTAAAAAGCTTGTGTTTGAACACTATTTGTTGGTTGATACTTGAATTGTACTGATACTACATCTCCTTTGTAGTCTGTGATTACATGTATTTTAGTAGATATATATTTATATAATTATGTATTATGTAGTGTATACATACAATCCTTGAGTAAGTACCTATGTATTTATATATTTAATTAGTACTTATTCGTTATACGTCGCCAACTTCCCTCAAGTACTTTATCTTGAATCCTGTCCATCCTAAGGTTACCTGGAAGAGATCGCTTTTAGCGATAAGGTCGCCCTTTGTACAAAATTAGTTAAAAGTTTTTTTTTGAGTGTTTCTCTTCTTGAATTGGCTGATCTACAATAAAGATATATTCTATTCCATTCTATTCTATTCTAACATTTATAAGATCTGCACATTCGATACAAAGTATAATTAAATGAGGCATTGTTACTACAATAAGGCACGTCAAAAATTTTGATATTCTTTTACAACTACTAGTTTTAAGTGAAACAATCTCAATGGAATCAAAATTATAAAATATTCTTCGTTGACCTAGAACTATAAATTTTGTCAAGTAATACCGTCTTGTACTATAACAATTGGGGAAAATATGAAAAATATCTACGTTTGTTATAAAATAACTCTGAACCATTTACAATGTCGTCATCACGTAACAAGCATTGGTTTACTCCGAGTATCTGACAAATTGTAGCCAATTGCTTTTCCAAATTCAAATTCAAATAATTTGAATCATAATTCAATCAGCATCATTTTTTTTCATACATAATGTTACATAACGGTCTTAAGGTTGTACAATTGATCATTATGGACCCTGTTGGGCCCTTTGATCAACTATCGTGTGTTTATTCTAAATTAATAAAATTATCGAACTTGATAATAAAAACACTGTTGATCAGTTGAATGAAAATTTATAATAGACAGAAAAATAATGACAATAAAAAACAAAAGACAAAATATATATAAAAACAAAAAGTAAAGAAAATATCTAAAAAGTTTTTATGGGTTTTCGTGCACAGGCACAGACAATATTTAAGATATGCCCTGGAACATAGGATACTTTAAAATATATAGAGTATAAATACTTTAAAATTTTCTACTCTAAGATACTAATTTAATTTTCAATTTAATTCAAGAAACAGATTTAAAAAAAATTAATAAGTATATATTAAATATAGAATATATAAAATCAGCTTAAGAACCTTTGATAAAAGAAAATTACCAAATACTTTTAAAGTTACATCAGTTATTACTAATTCTAATTAAATAAAAATATATTAAATATTATTAATTAATGTTTAAAAATTATAAGATATAAAATATATCAGCCCCAGGGCTGCCGTCAGGAATGGTACTTCAATTCAATTCAATTCTTTATTTTGCGTTCCATAGTAACATAATATGAATCTTAAGACTATTAATGTCACTATGGACCCTGTCGGGCACAACAAAATTTTAGGTTATACAGGAGAAAGGTAGATTTCAAGGTAGGTTTAAGTTAAGTGTTTAAATTTGTATAATGGTCCAATTCAAATATATGCATTCAAAATGCTAATTATCTATTGTTTGGAATTGTAAGTCAGTGTGTTTTTAAATGTAAGAAATAGATTTTATAGTATTTTTGATTTACAATTGTTTGGATGTACTGACATCCAAACAATTGTAAATCAAAAATACTATAAAATACTACTATATATATACTATATATTACTGAATATTAATAATAAATAATTAGAAATAATTATATTGTATTGTTTTTTTTAAATTCTAATAAGGTGCAAGGTTATATAGTAATTACCAAATTATAACCTTCCCTTGTGAGACCTTAACCATAGTAGATCCGCAGATTTGCACTGTCCCTGACGATATGCCCCTAATTTGTACTTAACCCTGGATGGCCAAGTCCGACTCGTAATTGTTCATGTTTTTATATAGTAGTAACTATTATGTCTATCTTATTTAGTAAAATCTAAGTTCAGAAATGCAAGTCTTTGCAACTATTTACTATCGAGGATTGTAATGAATCCTGGGGCGTTATTTTGTAGTAGATAGATAGATAGATAAAACATTTATTTCCATCTCTACATCACACACAATCCATCCAGACAGTACATAGATAAAAGAAGAAGAATAAGACAAACATTTTATAATAAGGTATTAAAGACCTTTGTGTGCGCTGCAGAAGTGCAAAAGGGTCGCAACTCAGTGACTAATTTTGTACACATCGGGATGTGAACAAAGCACTGATATTCTGCTACAACCCGAGGGCTTTTTAAAATTAAATTATAGATAGAAAAAAACAATTAAATATTAAACGTGTGTACATTAATATAACTAAGTACTGTAGTATTATATCAATCGCGATAGCTTTCGTCTTTTAAATAATTACTGCGTACTGAAGCGAAACGTCACAACGATAAACAGTTGAGTGGCCATGGAAATATATGACAGCTTTGGCCAGGGCCGGATTAAAACTTATTGCCGCCCCTGGGACCTGAAGAAAATGCCGCCCCATCTAATCACTGAAATTTTACTTAAATTCATAGTTTTGATATCTTAATTTTTAAAAATTGTTATTATTTATTATTATTATATAAATTATCTATAAAATATACTTCAATAACATAAAAAATAAAATATTTTTTCTTTTCAATTAAAATTAATAAGTGTAATCGATAAATTTTTTTTTTTTTATAAATTCATCGATTGATTAAAATTTAATTCTTGAAAAATGCAAAAATAACTCGAAGTTTTATTTTATTTTTGCAAATCACTACTAATGAAATTTTTTAATTTCAGAAATTGAAAAAATCAAATATTATTATTTCGAATCTTCAAGGAAATAAATAAATAAAATTATTTTAATTATTAATTTATACTACAAGTACCAAAATTACGATTTATTAAATTTCAATTTTACAAATAATGTGTGATTTGAATTTCTTGAATTATCAAGAATCAATTAATAATATCGGGCAATTTTGATAACACAAAAAATTTTATTTTCAACTTTCCTAATTTTTAATTAATTGCCGCCCTGGGCACTAGCCCCGACTGCCCCTAGTGTAAATCCACCACTGGCTTTGGCAGATGAGATTCAGTTTAAGTAGTTTATAATAGTTAATTATTAAAAAAATGACAATTACAGGTTTCTCTTAACATAGCACAGATTAATCTACCTAAGAAACATTAATCTTCCTTACTTTATTTAATATTCTGTATTCTATAGTGACTTATCGAACTGTATAACGTTTATGAATGACGTAATACAATATAGTATATTATTGTATGCCTATAAATAAAGTTAAAATTTCTTTAAAGTGATTAGAGATAATCTTATTTATATTTCAAACAAGGAAAACTACTTTATACTAAAAAAATAAATGAAATTTTATTTTATTTTAAACATCTTACTTAGGACTAAGATTACGTGTTGCTGAACTAGGCCGAAGCCAGTATTTCAGCATACAGCGCCTCTATCCTCGGGAGAGTATAAAATAAAAAGTTATAATAATAACAACGAAATATTCACTAGACCATCACAATTATAATTTACATATGTAACACTATATATATTAAACACATATATATATACGCATATACAATACATACAAACATACATACTTATACTTATAGAACTTTATACGAGTGTAGAAGTCCTCTCGATGTGTATAATGATTGTGTGTGTGTGTGTGTGTGAGAGAGAGGGTGAGTAGTGGGATTATTGATGTGGATTCAAAGATTACTTTAAATTATCTTAATATTTCTAATAATTTTTCAGTTTCACTATATGAGATTCGTTGAATCCAAAATGAGATTAATTTCTTTATTGTTATTTTGTTTAGGGTATATATATTATTAGTTTTATTTAATTTATTGTAAATATACGGGCCTAAAATAAAATTAACCTAACCTAGAACCTTAAAGAAACAATAATAAGTTTTTTTTAATGAAACATTATTAAAATAAATTATTATTTGTAAACATAGTTTAATATAGTTAAAATATAATATGAATGTCATATATTTATGAATCGTGGATTACTAAATAGATGTCATGCTTGCTAAACAAGTTATTATATGTTGAGGTAGACGTACCAAGACGCCATTTTAATCATTCTTGGTACATAAAACAGCTGTGATAACGTGTGCGAGGCACAGGTGCAATACGAGAGACAGGTTACTAATTCGGCACAGTCCCAGCATAATCATATAAATAACACTGACATTTAGAACCATTTAACCCATTACTAACCTAACCACGGTTCACTGGGTACATTAGGACTACTGCCAAATTTAACTAAACGCAAATATTCCACTGAAGCGAATGAAAGCAAGGCATTAATCTCCAATTGATAATTGTGACTCTGCTAGCACACTCTTAGCTTAAGAGTAATTTAGTTATTTGCCTCCCTTTCACACCAATTTTATATAATCGATACACAAAACCAACATAACAATATACAGCTTTATTGAAGTCTATTAAAAATGACCAGTCATCCTGTCAAATTAAAATGTTAGCCTTCCATAAATAGAATTATTTAGGTATAGTTTTGCTAGATGATACGAGGAAAATAGGTCAAAATTCGCCCCGCCAGCAAACCCATACGAAAATTAATAATTGAACGATACACTTCCTATGATTTTCCTCGTCTCCAGAATGTTAATGGAATATCGAGCGATTCCTTAACTTTGCTGGGTCTTTAAGTTAATCATTAGTAGTACATGTATATATTTATGTATTATATAGTGTATATATGCTACCATTCGTTAGTACATCATGTATGTATTCGTTATGCGTCGCCATCTTCCCTCAAGTAGTTATTTTTTTAATTCTACCATGCTTTTAGCAATAAGGTTGCTCTTTGTACACAATTAGTAAATTATTTCCTGTATAATATTTTTTTTTTAATAAAAAGCACAGCAAATGTCTCGACACCACCTGATGATAAGCAGTAGACGAGTCTACATGTGAAGATAGCTAGTGAAGCATGTGATATACTGCCCTAGCCACCCTCACCTTGCACCCTGACGCCACTTTTAAAGGAACCCATGTTATAAGAAGGAGGGATTACGGTGTACGTGTATACGTGTTTTTCGTGTGCTGGTAAGGAATTCCATGCTCTAGTTGTGCGACAGAGAAAGGAGTCACTAAATCTCTTAGTACGTAAAGTAGACGTGGCTACAGTAAAGGAGTGACTCCGTAGACCAGCACGCGTATTCCTTAGTAGGAAAGGAGATGGAATATTATTAATTCTTAGTGATTCTTATAAATTTTATTAGTTAGTTTAGTTAACGTATTTAATTAAGATTTTCGTTATAAAGTTTATCGCTAATGTTATAATACAAGCTGTTAGATTGCTTACTATGGGCAACCGTCAACCGGCAAATCAATCAATCAAAAAAATCAAAAATATCTTTATTTACTACACGTAGTTTTTTAGAATGTGTGGGTCTCTTCTTTCAAGTTAAAGAAAACCTGTATTAGATAAGACCCCTCTCTTTTCTGTATAACAATTATGGCTTTAGTTACAGAGTCGCTATTATATTTATAATTTATTATTTTATAATTAATTATATACTTTTTAACACCAACTTTAAAATATATAAAAGAAAAAGAAAAAGAAAAATTAACATAAATATAAACCTAGCTCTTTTTTTGTAAATAAATGGGGAATAAATTAAACTTGTGTTAACAATATAACAAGACATATATAAATGTAAACATCGCAAAATGTATGTCTGTGATCTGTTGTTCTAATTTCCTCCCTTAACATTTCCTCTTATACTATATTTTGGTGTTATCTAGTCTACTGTATTTTTATTAATATATTTACTATCACACTACTATGTGTGTATATGTTTTTATATATTATTTGAGTTGTGTAATGCATCTAGTGGTCGGTTAACAGCTTTTCTATGTTCCCATAAGTTTGCAATTTTAACCATTCAGGCAAATGTTTGTCTTTTAACCAACGTACTGTCTGAATCTATTTTTGTGTGTGATGTAGAAATGAAAATAAAGACTTTATCTATGTATCTATCTAACCTGCGGCTCTTAGGATGTGTATCTGCGGCTCTTTAGTTGTATACGCAAATAATTTTTATTATTTTATAAAAAATAAACATTTTGCCGCCAAAGCCACTTTTAGACATATAGCACACAGGTATCGAATTACATACAGATATATCGAATTATTATCAAAAAACACTACTTACTTACTACGTTTATTTAAAAAAAAAAATTTCAAGTACTATTCAGTGTAGGCGAGAAAATTTTTTGTGACTCTTTAAAAACTTAGAAATTTTGTAAATTGTAATTTTTGGCTCTGGCAAAGGTTTGCTGATATCTGCTCTAGATAATAGGTGTTAGTGTGAAAAATATTATTATGATTATAATAAAAGGATATGAAAAATTTATTAATACGGAATGTGTTTCGAAAAGACTAACAGAAATACTTCAAATATTGTTCAAATAGTATCTATAAATGAGAATCTTAATTTTTGTGATTATGACAACATGACACATAATTTTTATCACAATCTTACCAGAATAAAATAGATATTTCGAGAAGTAAAAGCCAATCATTCATAATTTTAGAACAGGATATGCACGCCATATTATCATAATTATATATTTAATTAGTTAGAAAAAGCCTTGAGTAAAATCAAAAAAATTATACAAAAAAGTTCAAAACATTCTAAAAGCAATTAATTATCATAAATAATATTTTTTCTAATACGACACAAAACAGTGGCTGTGTGTGTGTGTACTGCCAAAAATTTAAATTTTCAAAAAAAGAACATTAGTATCCGTAGTAATTGAATATCTACTTCTATATTATAAGCCAGCATAATTTAAAACCCACCTTGAGTATTGTCGTCTCCAGCATCACTTTCAGCTTCACTCCCTACACTAACAGGACTTTCTCTTTTTTCTTCTTCTTTACTCTTCACCGTTGGACCTGGAATATTATTCCCTAACATCCTAGTTATCCACGGCTCCGGATACCCCAATAAAAAAGGAAAACTCACTCCATTTTGTTGTAAAAAAGGCGCATTAAAATAATATCGCATCCGATTCAATTCATCCAATCTCTCGCTATCCTCGTCTTCGGATTGTCTAGAATGTTCCGATAAATTGTTTTCTATGTCGATTTCTGGAGATTTTCTGTCCCCTATTAAAGATTCAATAGAGAACGGCTTAGGTATTTTCTTCTGTGTTTGAGTTTGTACGTCGGATTCCATTTTGTATTTCACTATTTCGAATTCCTTTATGCACAGATTTTTAATCTTTATGAACACTTAACAACACTAGCACTAAATCTATTGTACGATTTAATTTTATCGTAAACAATTATTTCGAATTTAAATTGTTAAGACGCCCGCCGCGTACCTACCAAGCTACATCACTGATGTACGCACAGTTCGGGACGAATATCGCCACGCCCCTTCGGGGTGTAGTCATACTATAATTTTGTTTTATTAATAGCTTCTAGCCGAGCAAATATAAGCTTTATTGCGATACCCTTAATACCACTATCATTATCTACTACACTACAACCTTTAAGACATAAAATGTTAACTATGCATGGTAAATACGTCTTTATTACGTAATACATAGATTTCTTATTCTGTTCTCTGAATTACTGCAGCTATTCCTTAAATCATTCATTGGGTTTTCGATCTTAAAACAAAAGTATCTAAGCACAATTTGCTTAAAACATCGTGAAACATAACGGCGTTTCAAAATTAGGCGTGGAATGATTAAAAGAGCTTTTCAGTGGCGTTGAACAGAGACAGACGTACATTTTAGTAGACGTCAGAAAGAGATGAAGTAAGTGATCTCGCAGACGGGCGTTTAGTAGTAATTGTCGGTGATCAGTGTATTTTGTCGGTGTCAGCGGGTTGGAACAATTTCATCGAGTTAATGCTCTATTTAGTGTTAATTCTCTTTGTCATAATATTTACGGCATTTTATTTAATGATGGAAAATACATAATACATAATGACGTAAATGATTTGTAAATGTCATTATAAATACTAAAGGCTGAGATTCGTCGAAGCGGTGGTAGGGTTAATTGGGAATATACATATATACACATAATACATTTTTAAATTCTATAACTGGGACAATTTGTAAATACCCGGTTAATACCCACTTAAAGTTATTGCTATTACCTTTGTTTATTTTTTCTCATACATATTCTTTGTTATGACGATTTAAAAGAACTTAGTAAATGAGTCTATTTAAATAAAGTTATTTTGACTTTGACTTTAATAATACGAAAAACTTAAAAAGGAGAAGTAAGTTACATTTAATCTGCCTTATGTCATTTCTAGAAATCAATCACAAGCTCTTCAAATTCTTGCTACGCTAATACCATTTATTAACTATAGAAAACTCTGTATGTACATAGGTTGTATTTTTGGTGTGTTTTAGTTTTTCGTAAGTGTTCATCGACTTTTTTGCTGTTACAGTAAAAATTCATTTCTTTTCATTTCACATAGCCTTTAATACTCTTACGGGCGATTGTAATGACATCTCGCTTTTGAATAGATCAAACCATTTAGGCTATTGGAGGTGACAATAGAATGAGCGTCTACTTTTGTCTAGTCTAGTCTAGTCGAGTAAAGAGGTTTTTTTCTTAAATGACTTTTTACTTAAAATGTGAATTTAATCCGTGTTCCAGTCAACTGTCTCGTGAAAAGCAACGCGGTCATTAGCAATCCCCCCTAAGGGAGGGGCGGCTAAATTGATTGCTGGTCCGAGGTCCACCATTACTGAGATGATTTACGAACCGGTACCATTAAATAAGTCTGAGATATTGTCGTGTGGTCATTTTTTTTGACTCTAAGTTACTGCAGTACTATGACAATACGAAAATGAATTAGTCATTGCCGTATTGTGACGTCAGAAATGAAAATTCCTATCAGTGTCTTGAAGTATGGTTTGCAAAGATAAATACTACTAACTAACCAACTATGATGCGAAGCCATGTTTAAAATGTCCATTAGTTTCGATTAAATTCCTAAACGGCTTAAACGATTTAAAAAAAAAATTGTGATACGTTCGCGTTCAGAGGTGGTTCAAAAATACAATTAAATATAAAAAATTAAAATTTGTAATACTTATTACAAATTGTATTTTTTGTAGTTTTTTTGTCAGGATTCCCTGAGGACCCATGCAAAACTGTCTTACGTCCATCGCTACTTCGAGTTCTTTTAATGGATGGCGTTAGTAGATGATACAAAATACTCAGAGTCAACAAGCCTTAAATAATTAATCTTTAATATAAAAACAAACGAATGCAGTTTGTTCTCACGACTAAAAATATAATTTAAATTTCCATTTCTCCAACCATTTCTGTAATAAAGCATAGGTACCCCATGTTGCAGTTAATGATAGAGATAGATATAGTTTAACTATAGATAGATATTGGACAAGTTTATTTTTTTAAAGAATTGCAAGCCTGAAGTGGCAGAAGCCCGGGCACCTTGCGAGGAGGACTGACGGTTGCTGGGGTGGATCTCCTCCACGATACGACTCACCTGAGCCGAGGTCCGAGCCTTTAGAGGCACCCTCAGGTTTGTCGCTCCCTCATGGCTCGAGTGCCCTGGAGATTCTAAGAGACAGCGGGTCACCTCCCCCGGAGGTGATGCCTGTCGATTAGAACTCCTCCAGAGGCGAATCGCCCCTTAAGGCTTGAGGACTCTCCAAGGTTCTCGCCTCCTTAAAACCCCGGTAACGCTGTAAAGGCCATCTGCGGCCAACAGTATTAGTCAGTCCAAAAAAAAAAAAAAGGTTGCTGGGGTGGGAAGTTCCTCGAGGTTCTTCCCACAAGGTAGACCGTCAATCTGGTAATGGTCGCGAAAAGCCGCTGTATTCGGACAGCACAGGACCCGTCCATTTTGGAGGTCCTTGAGGGAGGCATTAGTCCAACAGTGGCAGTTTCTTGGCCGATGTCATAATGATGATATTTTCAATCACCATAGCCATTACTTATTCTGCAGAACTGACACTTAATAATATATACTCTTAATTGTAAACGAAGTTAAGCTACAAATACAAAACGAGACAAATAGACGGTCTTATTACTAAAAAGAAATTTCTTACAGGCGACCTTAGTCGAACAAGATTATACGATCAAAGTTAAAGTCAAAAATAACTTTATTTAAATAGACCCATTTACTAAGTTCTTTTAAATCGTCACAACAGGGAGTATGTATGAGAAAAACAAATAAATATAATTAAAGGCAATAGTTATAACTTTAACTGGGTATGAACCGGGCATTTACAAATTGTCCCAGTCATAGTATTTAAATATGTACTAAATAAATTGTTAGTTTTAATTTTATAATAATATTTATTTTAAAATTAAAAATAACACTAGTATGCATATTCCCAATTAACTCTACTACCGTTTCGACGAATTAATAGCTGCAGAGAAGAAGCGGCGCAAGAAGCTCTCGGCCTTTAGTATTTATAATGACATTTACAAATCAATTTTGTCATTATGTATTAGTATTACAAACATATACATGTTTTGTTTTACAGTGCAATCAAAAATCTATTTTTAAATATTGCAAAATATAATAAATAAGTGCAAAGAAGCAAATTATAGCGGCCACAAATTTTTATCTTTAAAATAATATTCCACCTTGTAATACCCCTTTTTCAACAAACAACTTTTAATAGTTGACTTAAATTTATGCAGAGGCAATTCAATAAAACTTCGTATAATACAATAAGATCATTGTTTTCCTTCATAAGGCGTTTCACATTAACATGACTATCACATATTATAAGCAAATTTACCTATTTATACAACGAAGGAGAACAGTGAATGGATGTAACATTTTAAGGAAATTATAATTAAAAAAAACGTATTTAATAAATGTTGCATTTTCATATTTTATTTACTATTGACTTACCAACAAATGTACAGTAATACTCACATTATGTCAAACATTTTAAAGTTAATTATCTATATTTAATAGGCGAATGTATACCTTATTCACCAACAATAAGGGAACTCAATCAAAAACTATTTTCATTGAGTATATTTGAACTATTTTTTTTAATTTTTTTTACTATTTGAACTATTTTATAATGAACAGACTGTGAAATTAAGACAGTGAAGTGCCAAAAATGTCAATACCAGCGCAAAGCCGTTATGAGTGTTACAGAATCTTCTCAGCCGGGTACAATTCTACGGAAAGGAGCATCTTAACTTGGTGTCAGAAGGTCAAAGCTGTCAACCATATAGTTGAGAACTTTGTACAAAAACAACAAGTCATTTAATGGTTGTAATAGAAAATATTCGACACGTTTTCTGTAGTTTGAGATCTGTTTTGCCATGTTTGTCTACAAAGCTATGATGAGATTCAAGAACCGCTTTAGGACACGTTCTAGGCGTACGCTATAAGTCGTATAGTGAGAAGACCACCCTACAATACTCACGATAAGATCAGATAAGATAAGATAAGATAAATAGATCTTACAGTCACATGCATAAGTCACAACAGATTGCCATTTTCGGGCGTACAATATTAACATTACAATTTTTAAAGATAATATACGATATATCACGATATTTCTAACGAGACAATTATATAAAATGATTTTAGTTTTAGGCTTGCGAAACCATCTGGCGTTCCTTATATCAAACCCGAGTGGACTAAAGGACCTATCACATGTATAAGACACTAAATACATGATACACGCTAATTAAATAAATCTACATAATAGGTTAACTGGATTAATAGTCTTTAATTCAAACATCTAAGGTTCAAATTGCTAAAATTATTGAGAATGAATATATTTGAATTGGACCATAATACAAATTTAAACACTTAACTTAAACCTACCTTTTGTAATCTAGCTTTGTCCTGTATATCCTAAAATTTGTTGTGCCCGACAGGGTCCATAGTGTCATTAATAGTATTAAGATATACATATTATGTTACTATGGAACGCAAAATAAAGAATTGAATAAAAGTAGTTCCGATTTCTTATAGCTTCACTTTACAAGAGATTTCATATAATGATGGCTACACTCTGACAATTAGTATTAACATTTGTCCAACAAATTACATTTTACCACGTATAGAAAATATTAAAAGCCTTAGTACCTACTTCAGCATCAAAAACACTGGCTGGTTTATTAGCGTGACAACAAAATTGTCACCATGATAATCTTTTGAGGTTACTTTTACTGTTTTTTTGGTTTAATATTTGTCATTTGCCCCAATCTTTTGTTTATTTTGTTTTTGTCGTCTGAAAATGTAATATAGGTTATTGTATGTATAATAAAAACATATCATATTAAAGAATTTATATCGAGCAGACATTCAATATCAAATCATAACAAAACAATCATTGTGACATGTAATATCATTGTGAATTGTCATATAATTGTAACGTCGAATATTGTTACAACCTCTTAGATTTTATGTTTTTTTTTACTTTTAAGAATTACTGTCATGTCGTTGAGTTTTTTTGGTTCTTGTTTATTGTGTCTGTGTTTTTACAAATAAAAATATTGAAATTAATTTTCGGAGTTTTTGCATTTTCTTCTCCGATCGATCTCGCAGCTTATGTATCAAAATATACAACGAATATTATGATTACTCAAACCGTATTTTCATTGATTTTGAAAATCTGACATTGAAAAACTTATTTTTTATTACATCTTCATGTTGCTATGTAGATATTGGCCCAGATTCTTTAGTGCACGAACTAAATTAAATTTAGGTTCAGTACTACTCTATCAGTACAATACAACCAAAAAAAGACAATTGACCAGTGACGTCATTTGACGTTTCTAAAATGGCGTCTCAAAAGCATATTTGCCTTATCTTAAAATAAGTCAAAAGTGTATGAATCGTCTAAGTGGCAACTAACTTGACGTTCCTCAAAGACATTCTATCCCTTGTTATTAAATTGCAATGAAAGAGATGCGAATAACTTAAATTTAATAAGTCCATGCACAACGGAATTAACTGACAATTCATTAATTTTATTAGATTTATCATTGATAATATTTGTATGCTAGAATGGGAGACAACATATCAGAGCTATATTTAAAAAAAAAAATCATCATCATGTTTAAACAAAATATCTTAATCTTATCTTATCTTAACACTAGATATACCAGCGATTTGAATATATGTCAACAACAAAAATTATATTTGTTACTAATGTATATAAAATAACATTAAGTTTATAAAACGTACTCTCTAATTATAGCTACAAAAGTCATAACATCATTTCTGAAAAAAAATATGTGTAATATAGTAAGCACGACCAGTCTAAATGACTGGTCTGGTATATCTAGTGTTAAAGAAATATAATATTCTACTTTCATTTATAAGACAAATCTAACTTTAAGATGAAAATTTAAGGACATTTAAAAAGAAACAAATTTATTTTCCTACCATTAATTAACTTAATGAAAAAAGTATGGGCACACCACAGCGATCTTCCCAGCTGAAATAGACAGCACTTTATGTTGTTAAATTACTTACACTAAAAGAAATCGTGCTGGCAGACTACTGTATCAACCTCTTTTTTTATAATTAAAAAAAACCCGACTAAATAAGTTGACATATTTATAATAAAAGAACACTTATTCCATTGTCAATAAAAGCTAAAAGACAAGACACTAAATATAGAAAATACTTGCTACTATTGTTTCATATTTAAAGTATTTATGAAAAACAAATATATGTTTCAAACCTCTTTTGCAGTTGTATCTCGTTGTCTCTTCTCACATTGGTAATTGAATACTTTTTTAACATTTCACCGTAACCTGAACTCTGTTTACATGATAATAAAGATCAAAGAACAGAAATATTTGACAGCCTATCTATGATTCCTTAGGGTTGTCAGAAAAATACAAAATAAATGTGACATTTGCCTATAAACTGCTTTGTATTAGTATATTTATAAAATTATATTTTAATTCAGGGACAAAATTCGTTTGTTTGTATATACTAAATATTATAAAGAGGTAAAGTTTGTGAGTTAGTTTAGTATCCTACAGCCGTATGAGTAATCTGTGGAATTACTTTTTTTGAAAATTTTTTTTTGTGTTCGATAGTCTATTTATGGGAAAAAGTATTAAGCTGTATAATGTTTCAGATGACAGAAGCAATATTATATATTTTTACATTTATATAAGATAATATATTATTTATTAATAAAAAATTATTGTACGTTGGTGACGTTTGTTTATATGAAATGTTTATGTTTTTTTCAAAACTATACCAGAAATAGTAAAGGGATGAAAAATAACGAAAATATTATAATATAAACCAAAAATGCAAATTTTGGATATTTTGAAAATTTGAATAAACGAAATATATAAAACGAAATATATATTTGTAGCTAATCATACCTAGATATAAATTCATACAATTGTCGAAGAATTGGACTTATGAATACTATTTGTTGCAGACTCCTTTGTCTTATTGACATGATTTATTATTAGATTAAAAATTATTGAGAGACATTGTCAAAATTGAAAAATAAAATATTGTTGAAAAGTTTAATTACACTTTTTTATCTTAAAATATTGGTTTTAATAATTATATAAACCACTTGAAACAGTGTGGTCCTTCGATAAATCACGCCCTTATTTTGATGTCCCAGTCGACGCTAAAGAAAAACTTGATGATGGCAACCTGCGCTTGCACCACAACCAGCACGACAAGCCCTGTGATATTGGGGACAGCGAGTTAGGTGCACGGGTAGATCATCGCGACGACAAGGAACGGCGTGTCAAGGAGAGTGATATGAATAAGTTAACATGTTCTTTAACTAAGGCTTTAGCTCATTGTAGTAATAATGATAAATTGTTAGGCAGACTCACTAGCAACAACTTACCTAACTTTTCAGGTGATGCGCTCGATTGGTTACGTTTTAAGAATGCGTATGATATTACTACTAGGATCGGCCATTACTCGGAGGAGGAGAATCTCGCTCGACTACAACGATGTCTTCAAGGCGAGGCGTGGGAAGCGGTTGCAGCACGACTGATCGCGACTTCTTCTGCGTCTGACGTCATGAAGGTTCTTGAGATGAGGTTTGGCAGATCTGATCTAGTATTAGGTAGGTTAATTGCTGAAATGAAAAGAGTCCCTAAGCTGACCGGTTTACGTTCAGAGGTGGTACTCCTAGCGACAAAAGTAGATAATTGCGTAGCCGCCATACAGTCAGCTGGTAATATTGGTTACTTACACAGTCCAGAGTTGATTTCGGAAATATTAAAAAAATTTACTGAGCCTTTATTTTATCGCTGGCTTGACTATACTAAGTGTGCAAACACGCTTCAACCGCGATTGACATTACTTGGTAACTATTTAATGTCTGAAGCTGAGGCAATTTGTGAGAGTGGCGCCATTGAACCGCCGCCATCTCTTTTTAAGTCCACAAGAATTAATTTTAAGCAACGCACTCCTTTAATGACGAATATGGTCGGGAAAGAGGTCCTGATGAACAATGAAGTTTTGACATGTGACAACTCCGCTCAAGAGTCGACGAATGTGGTATCTTCTAAAAAAGAGGATGTTTGTTGTGTTTATTGTTCAGAGGTGAGTCATTCTATAAAAACTTGCCCTAAATTTAAAGCTGAACATATTGACAAACGTTGGGAGTGGATAGTCAAACGACGATTATGTTTCAGGTGCCTCAGTTCATCTCACCGACGTGACAGATGTAAATCTAAGAGGAAGTGTTCAGTTTGTAATATGTCTGGTCATCATTCACTCCTACACAAAGAAAAAACGAAAACTGGTGAGCTGAATGATAATGAGAGCGGTACTGAGACCGCAGCTAATGTGTGGTCGAAAAGACAGATGAAAGTGTACCTGAAAGTCGTCCCAGTACATATTGATGGCCCAGCAGGTACTTTAAGTACATACGCTCTTTTAGATGAGGGCTCTACCGTCACGTTAGTAGAGAAAAATATAGTGGATCAGATTGGAGTTGACGGACCAGAATCAGATTTGAATCTACAAGGTGCAATAGGCAATAGTAATGAAATGCCTAGTAGCGTTGTCTCATTAACTATACGAACAAGTGATGATGTACACCGTCTTGATAGAGTACGGACCATAAGTAATCTTACATTGCCTAATTATGCCATTACTCGAAAAGATCTTGACTATGACCATTTAAAAAATATTCCATTGACCTCTTTTGAAGGAAAACCTACGTTGCTGATAGGGCAAGATAACTGGCATTTAATAGTAAGCCGTGAAATAAAAGAAGGAAAGAAGAATGAGCCCGTCGCTTCTCGTACTTTACTTGGATGGGTGCTACATGGATTCTCATCGTCACTTACTAAAACTGTTCTTCAATTCTCGTGTCACTTACGACAAGCCGATCATGAGCTTCATAATCTTGTAGAGGAGTATTTTCGTCTCGATAGTATAGGTATCAAGTACCAGGATAAGCGAAGATATTCACCGGAGGAAACCCGCGCATTACATATCCTAGATACTAAGTCTCATAAGCTTATGGATAGATGGGAGACTGGGTTATTGTGGGCTTCTGATAACGTAGAGTTCCCTTGTAATCGCCGGAATGCTGAAAATCGTTTGCGGATAATCGAGAAAATGATGGACATGGATAGTAACTTCGCAATTGAATACTCGAAGCAGATTCAGAATATGTTGGATAAAAGTTATGCTGAAGAGGTTTATGATATGCCACAAGGTAGAGTTTGGTTTCTCCCTCATTTTGGGGTTAGGAATCCCAATAAACCACAGAAGTTACGTGTTGTTCACGATGCCAAAGCTGAGACGAAAAGTGTGTCACTTAACACCGAACTTCTTACTGGACCTGATTTGTTGAACTCGTTGCTTGGAGTATTAATGCGCTTCAGAGAGCGGTCTATTGCTGTTACTGCAGACATCCGGGAAATGTTTATGCAGGTTAAAATTATTAAAGAGGATCAAAATGCTCAGTGTTTCCTATGGCGCGGGATGGAAAGAAACATTCGCCCTCGCATATATCGCATGACATCTATGATATTTGGTGCAAGTCATCTCCATGTACTGCCACTTATATTTTAAGACGTAATGCTGATGATTTTGCTAACTCTCACCCGCGAGCTGTTGAGGCAATAAGAAAACGTCATTACGTCGATGATTATTTGGACTCCGTTGATACCGAGGAAGAGACTAGACAACTACTGAGAGATGTCACCATGATTCACAGGGCTGGAGGATTTGATATACGGGGTTGGGCCTCAAACAGACCCAATATTCTTCCGCGCGATAGTGATAATGCTGATGTTAGTCTACTTCAAAAATCAGATAATGTTGAAAGAGTCTTAGGTGTAACTTGGAGACCTGTAGCAGATAGTCTTGGTTTTGATTTAAGTCTGAAAAAGTTAAATAAAGATCTTGTTAACGGTAATAGAAAGCCCACGAAGCGAGAAGTCCTAAAAGTCGTGATGTCAGTATTTGATCCACTCGGTATGTTGTGTCCTTTTATGATTTAAGGCAAGATACTTCTTCAAGAAATATGGCGAGGTAAGAAGTGTTGGGATGAACAGATTGATGAAGAAACATCGCGAAAATGGTTTAGATGGCTGCAAGAATTCAGAAAATTAGATTCCTTTTCTGTTCCTCGTTTTTATGACTTTGTTGACCAAGAGAATCTAGAATTGCACGTGTTTGTCGATGCATCTGAAGACGCCTATGCCTGTGTAGCGTATTTACGTAGATTTGATAAAGTTGTTTTTGTGGCAGGGAAATGTCGTGTTGCGCCACTTAAATGTGCTACGATACCGAGACTTGAATTACAAGCAGCCCTTTTAGGTGCACGACTTGGTCACACAGTTATAAAAGAACATTCTCTTGTCATTGGAAAAAGATATTTTTGGACCGACTCTAAAACTGTTTTTTTCTGGATCAATAAGAAACCCAAGAAAGACAAGATATTTATTTCAAATCGTTTGGCCGAGATTGATGAATTGACTAAGTCGCATGAGTGGAGATGGCTTCCGGGAACTGTGAATGTGGCTGACGAGGCGACCAGGGCTAAGGATACTCCAAATAATAGATGGATTTCTGGACCTGAATTTCTTCGCGGCCCGAAAGAAAACTGGCCTCAATATCAGTTTCTTCCTCAATTTCTGCCAGACCCTAGAGAAGAAGAAGTAATGGTTCTCGATGAATATCCTACACTTCGAAAGTTAATTCTAGATGAGCGTTTTTCAGATTGGCGTCGTCTTGTTAGAAGTTTGTCCTGGGCTTTATTGTACATAGATAAATTTATTTTTAAACGTTCAGTTAATATGTTTGTTACCCCTGATTTGGAAAAACGGTCGAAAATAATAATAATTAAGCAAGCTCAAGCAGAGATGTTCAGAGAGGATATTTTTAGGTTAAGAATAGGTAAGAAGCTAAAGTATTCCAGTAAATTAGTTAAGTTAAATCCTGAATTGGATGCTGATGGCTTACTTGTAGCGAAGAGTCGCATTGACACTTGCGAGGATCTCCCTATGCCTCTTAGAAGGCCGATTGTTCTTGATGCAAAGCATAACGTGACTAGATTAATCATAAAATATACTCATGTTAGGCTTGCGCATGATAATTCTCAAACGTTACTGAATGAGCTACGCCAAACGTACTATATTTTCGGACTTCGTAACGCAGCAAGAAAGTTGATACGGAACTGCGTTATATGTAAATGTAAGAGAGGCAAACCGGCGCAACCTATGATGGCAGCTTTGCCTAAAAATAGACTGCAACACCACTGCAGACCATTTTCGTTTTGTGGTATAGATCTTTTTGGACCGATGACAGTTACTATAGGTCGTCGAAAGGAGAAACGCTGGGGTGTTTTGTTTACGTGTTTCAGCACTCGAGCGGTACATATTGAGTTAGCCTCATCTTTGTCAACAGACTCTACAATCTTGGCTATTCGTAGAATGGCGGTTCGTCGTGGATTCCCTCAGCAAATTCATTCAGACAATGGGACAAACTTCCGAAGCGCAGATAAAGAATTGCGAAAGGCAATCCAAGACGTAGTTTGTGGCAATGAAATCTTAGAAAAAGTTAACAATCTTGGAATCAAGTGGACCTTTAACCCACCTGATGCAGCACATATGGGTGGAGTATGGGAGAGACTAATTAGGTCGATCAAAACAGCTCTCTCGTCAACATTACACACCATGTCCCCAAAAGAAGAGGTTCTTCTGACTTTGCTTGTGGAGGCAGAAAATATTGTAAATAGCCGACCATTAACCCACGTATCTTTAGATATTAATGATGAGGAGGCTCTTACACCTAATCATTTTTTGTTAGGTTCTTCCAATTCCTTACCATCTCCTGGGATATTTTCAGATGATGATTTATCTTTACGAAAACAGTGGAGATTGTCTCAATGTTTAGCTGATAAGTTTTGGTGTCGTTGGCTACGCGAGTATTTGCCCAGTCTTCAAGTGCGTCATCGATGGAAGTCAGACGCAGGAAGTCAAGTGAAAATAGGAGACTTGGTTGTTGTCGCCGACCCGACTTCTCCGAGGAATGTTTGGCCGAGAGGTAGAATAATAGGGGTCACTCCTGGTCGTGATGGTCGTGTACGTATGGTTGATTTAGCTACTAAAGGCGGTGTATTACGTAGGCCTGTTAATAAGTTGGTTGTGCTAATGAGTCTGCCACCCCCTGATAATTAGCTGATAGCGAGGAGGAGTATTGTTGCAGACTCCTTTGTCTTATTGACATGATTTATTATTAGATTAAAAATTATTGAGAGACATTGTCAAAATTGAAAAATAAAATATTGTTGAAAAGTTTAATTACACTTTTTTATCTTAAAATATTGGTTTTAATAATTATATAAACCACTTGAAACACTATTATATAAATATTATTTAAATAATTAATTAATAAATAATATTCCCTGTGATATTAATGAGAATTAATAACGAAAACAAAGAAAAAAGATTGAATTGTCATGGTGGATTATAATACCAGATCTTTTTATATTTCTAAATATGAAGTGTATGATTATATATTTTGAAAATAAAATTAGGGGGGAAGGAATTTTAGGGAGGGGGTGTATTATATATCAAAAAAATTCTTTTTTTAAGATCTATCCAACGATATCAACTTTATTGAAATATGTTGGATATTTCTCGACTTATTAATAAAAAGACCAAAAATGGGCGTCCGGCCCTGAAAGGGTTATTATGTTTATTATAACCTAATGTATGTTAAGCGTATTATTAAGTGTATCTAACTCACTCTCTAGTTGACAAATAGAGAATGCCAAATGGCATTAAGTCCGCCAATTGTACCTTTAATACATTTAAAGGTACAATATATTAATATAATAAATAATTAGATTTGACACTCGTTTAAGAGTTATCTATCAACAATCTACATTGGCTGAAACATGGTGCAATAAATGTGTTACGGTAGTTAGCTCGGGGAGCCTGTGGACTGTATTCTGGAGAGAAGTGGGAAAAACAAGGAAACCACGTCTTGACCCGTCATCGGTATATTGACAACAACATCAAAACATATAAAACAATCTAGTATCAAAATATATTAAAAAGTAAACTGACATATAAACAAAACAGGATTTATACAAGCTATCAGTAACAAAATGTATAAAGAATAATATCACATATATAAAGAACTATTTAAACTAGCTTTGACACTAAACAATTAATGGCTCGTTAGAAGTTTTTCTAAACACAACAATACCGTGCCAGCCCTGGTTAGTCGCTTGGCAGACATCTTGAATTAGTGTATCAGTGCCGTGGTTTGAATTATTATTTGTGGTTATAAAGCAGACAATGCCTCATTATATTTTAAAATAAAACAATATGTACATTAATCTGTCTATTGAAGCTAGCTGCTGTATGTATTACAAAAAAAGAAGCCTTTATTATCTTTGTATACGACCTCCTTAGACCATAGCGCTGTCATTGAAGAGATCGAATAGGAATGTGAAGTAAAAGTAAAATTTATTTTTAATTTATGATTTCAAGATTATCAAATCAGCGTTGCAAAGTATATCTCTTTATTATGAATCGAAAATTACCTTCAGTGTTGCAATTAAAAAAAAACGGCGAAATAAATATTAATCAATTCGTTAGACGTCTTTACTATTAACTGACACACATTGAATAAACACAACAAATTTCATTATGTCTACAAAGCATGTACAAACGCATAAATTACAAAGATATCATTGATTTCGTCCATGCACCCATACATTTTGAAATTTATTCGTGTGAGAGATTACTTTTTAAACAGGTCTTCAAACATATGTATATCTTCTTCTTCTTCTTGTTCTTATATATAAAAATTTATAGATGTTCGTTAGTCTTGCTAAATTACAAAACTGCTTGAACTATTTTAATAATTTTTATTGTGTTTTATTCAGATTAGTTCAGGGATGGTTTAAAAATTAAAATAACTCGGAAAATCTTAAGGAAAACTTAAAAACATACAACTGAAAATTGGTTATTTAGCATGAAAAACCGTGTAAATGACATGCAATTAAGGATGTCATTTCTTGCGTGAATACTTCGGGTTTATTTTATTAGATGGCGTTAGTGATAGTTTGTAGGTGAAAGTAGTAATATAAAATATAATTATTAAAAAAAAAGGTTAAATACTCTTTTCGTTAATTAATAAATGAACGTTTAGATTGTCTTCGTCGCATTATATCATATTTTGATAAGTAAACGAAACGTACTTAATTAAGTATATTGTCTATAGAATCAGCCAAAGTAAAAAGTAATATATTTTATTAAATTGTGTGTATGTACATAAATTGTTAAATAAATAAGGTATATGGTAGGTTATCATTAAGAACTCATTTTAATTTTTTTTTGATGCCATAACATTCCACTGTGAAGTTATTCTGTGGTGCTGACCATGTCTTTATGTATTGATGATAATAATGTGAGTATAGCCAGTCTTAACTTGACAGAAAAATTTTAAGTTTTAAAAGTGCTATTTTTTTTCCAAAATAATTTGGACGTATGACCGTCAACACTAAAATAGCCATTGTTATTTTTGACAGCGTCATAATCGCGCCCAAAGAGTTTCGATTTCGCGCCCTACACGTCAACTGTCAGAAACGTCAAACGGTGTTCCATTTTCGAAAAATCCTAGCCTACCATCCTTTAGAAATTCCATTTTCAAAACGATTATTCAACCTTATTTCTAAAAACATAAGCATGCATTGTAAGGAAAACAGCGGCAAAACTTTTTGGTCTTTCGCCGCGTTCTTTGTTGCTGTTCTAATAAAAATATTTTAGGAATATCAAAACTTATGTCTTTTGGTTAAGGATTACTTTTTTTATACTAAAAGTACACAGAACTTTGTTCATTTATTGACGTTAGTCACGCATTTTGAGTGCACTCTAGTCTCAAGGGAGCATTCGTTACGATTGGGGTGACTTTTGAATTGGTATAGTAATTTTATTATCACTTCTGAGAGAAGCAGAGCATAAATATTCTTATCAAATTTGCATGAGTTAGTTACGGATAGTTGTGTTATGATTTTAATGCGCTGTAAAATTGTTTTAGCGGATTAATTTAAATAAAACTTAATTATACGTTAATAAAAGTGATTTTATAATGATGTGTGATAACGTAACTTTCTATATCAAAATGAACTCTAATTAGAAGCCTTTTGGTTTCTGTTTACTTAGGCCAAGCCGTAGAGTTTAAATTTATTCACAAAATATGTAACAACTAAATATATATTTTATATGACATTGATTGTTAATTATTTAAATCCTTGTGTGCATGACGTAGCGCCGATACATATGAATGTTTGACATCTCGTTTGATATGAAACTGTCGTGAATGGAAATTGTTATTCCTGCTTACAGATACTATAAAATGTAGTAGGTGTAACATGGCATCGCAGTGTGGATCCATTTAATTGCCTGACCGGACATAATAGGATGGGAATATTAAGTAAATAATTACTTAAAATTTTATGTTGTCGATAATGTCTCAATTTTTTCTTTATCATTTCAATCGTAATACGCGAAAGGCCGCGCTTATGATTGGTATGATCTGAGTATGTTGTTATTATTATTATCCTAGTTACTTTTGGGTCTTATAGGCTACTTCGACCGGAAATTGATCTTTTGTGGCAGCCCTTTAGATGGGTTAATGGGGTTAATCAAATATGTTATCTCGAGAGCCTCCTAACTTCGAAAGGCACGTTAAGCTTTTTGCTTTGGTTGCCGTAACAACCAGGATGGTTGTGACAACAACCAACGCATTGTAGCGTGGTGGTGTTATGAACATAAGATTAAGAGATAAATATAAGATAAAGTTCCTATTTACAAAGACCCGGCTGTGAGATATATATAGGGTATGTGATAAGTAATTATTACAGCTACTAAAGTCACAGCCTTTTTTCAGGAGGAATCCATTAATGGAACTACCCGCCACTAGCTAAGCGGCGGGCGTTTGTGGCTCACAATCCCCACATAAAATTGGACCGGGGAATACCCACTAAAACTCCCCGGTAACTCCATTGCCCTTCACGGGGGCGACCTGGGTTCTGCTAAAGCAATTCACCTAATCACCCCCAACTGAAGGCATAGCCTATATAATAAAAGGTAACTATAATATTTGCGGTAATTATATAGTAAATATTTTAGTTATATTTAGTAACGCTAATTTCTAACTTTATTGCAATGTACCGTCATCATTAGGTATTCAATTTAAATTGAATTATGACGTGTAGATAGTGAAATAACAACAATAGACACTAGTTGACCCGCTGAACTATATTTCACCTACCACTAACGCCATCTATTAAAAGAAACTCAAACTAGCGATGGGAGATATGACAGTTTTAATGTTCATAACGTCAGTTAGACGATTTCCTATACTATAACAACAATTTTCAGCAGGGCCGGATTATCCATAAGGCGGATTAGGCAACTGCCTAGGGGCCCCGCGTCAACCAGGGGCCCCGTGCACGCGCAAAAAAAACTGTCTTCGTTCATCAATAACACAGAATCGTTTAAATTCATTGTCGATAATGCCGATTGAAAATTATGTAATGGTAAAAGTCAACTTCCAAGATGTTTCAACCGATTTTGTATGTAAAAAAAAAAGTTAGAAGAGTTGCTATTTTAACTTATAAACTTCTTCCGTTTTTTTTTCTATTGTAATCATTGCATTTAACAAGTATTGTACTTCACAAAACTATTTTCTTTCTTTTATTGTATTTTATTTCATTCCACAAGATTAAATTTAAAATAATGGCGTTGCGTTTCATTTCTCTTTCCTGCTCCATCATGAGACCTAGATCATCATTTATCTATATCTAGGCTATTCATTAAGAACATTTCAATGTAAGCAAAAAGAAATGAGTCAGGCATGTGAGGTGATGCTGTAGCATCAAGTCAGGGTAACCATGTTGTTGCAATATTACATAAGAAGTAACAGGATACCAAACGAGTCGATTTGACCGACTCCATTTTTGTAATAGAAAAAATGTATTTTAAAAAGTAAGAAAAGGGGCCCCGAGAATTGCATTGCCTAGGGGCCCTGGTAGGCTTAATCCGGCCCTGATTATCAGTTGTAAATTATTGAGCTACCCCTGAATCAAACCGAATAAAACACAATATAAATAATTTAAATTTGTAAAGCCGTTATTAAGCTTTAGCGAGACTAACGAACATCATTTCAATTCTATACATAAGATAGAAGACTATTGAGATTTTGGCGCGTAATGGCGGCGGGCGGTTTGGCGCTGTGTGTTTTATTTCATATATTGTGTTGTAGTGTTGTTTTTATCATAAAAATGGTGTAGTGTTATGGCAAAAAGGATCGTTAAGTCATGCAATATATGGAATACATCATTCAGCGTTGATTAGTGACTTACGTGAGAGTTTTCAGTGTTTCATTTCCATTCATTCATTTGTAGGGTAAGTTCATTTATTTAAAAACATTATATGATTTCATTCTCATTTACTTATCATTTCGTCGTAATTATTATCATAACATTCCATTTTCGTATCGCTTACATTGCATCTCATTTTCAAAAATTTTCTCATAAGTCATTAACAAAATAGCGGGGCCTTCCATTGGTCGCCAAAAACTCCATGGGGCAAAGAGCTACATTGCACCAGTATCCTGGAGCCATAAATAAAGATAAAAACTACATTAATAAAGATATGGCTTAAAGGTCTTAGTTACCAGGCCACATAATTGGAAAGAAAAAAAATAGAAGACTATTCGACGGTGTAATTTTAACACCCAAACTCTGCCACAAATGCCATCTATCAAAACTTATCTAAATTAAAGACTTAAGAAATTACAGTTTTGAATATCACGTCAATAAAAGATTTTCCATATTTAAATACCAAAAAGAACCAAAATAATTTAATTTACTTTTTATCATTTTCCGTTCTTTTTTTAAATTATTCAAATCTGTTAAGCCGTTTTGATTTTTCGTGAGACTAACAAACAGCTTTCTATTTAAAAAGAAGAGGACAGAAGAAGATTATGTACGAAATTGTCACACGGGAACCGCTCATAATAATGGCTTGGACTCTAACGGTAATCACGCAAACAAATTAGACTCCCTGGAGACATTATCCCGGCACTAATGAAACGAAAATGAGAAAAGCACACGAAAAAAGCCCAATTTGAAAATTTTCGAACGCTATTAACGCTGACCAATCAGAAGCGACATCGTAGATTGCTGGGCGTGATTGTACTCATTACTTACTGTCTGGCGTTTGTTAGAACAGATAAATTAAGTTTGTCTCGCTCGTTCGTATGTACATTGAGGTTGTCAGAAAGAGAGAAATTTAGGTTTTTAGCTCAAACTGCATTGTGCAGTCGCGTGGACCGTTTTATATTTAATTTTACGCTCATATTAAGTTTGTTATGAATAGTTCATTTTGGATTTATGAGGGGAACGCTAATGGCGGCTACGATGGAATTAATGGTTCGAAATGCGATTTGGGAAATTACTCGTTGGAAGTTAAGTGTCGTTAAATAAAATTAAGATAGAGTTGGGGCTTGGGAAATTATTTTTAATAATTAATAAGGATTTTATTTATGGATTCTATTTTTTTTTGTTTTAGGGGTGTTTAGCAAAAGTAAGAAAGACAACTGTGTTTATTTATAAGGAGACGATTGAGTAGGGCGAACACAGTCGAGATCTTTCAATTCAATTCAATTCTTTATTTTGCGTTCCTTAGTTACATAATATGTAGATCTTAAGACTATTATTGACACTATGGACCCTGTCAGGCACTAGAAATTTTAGGATATACAAGAGAAAGGTAGATACAATTATTTCGACACAATGGTTTAGTTATTGAGAATACTTTACTCAGATCTAGTCCGGAGTTTTATTCCCAGTGGGGGCAGAAATGTACAGTTCCATATGGGTGGTGCTTTCTAAGAGCTTTAAAACCACTTACCATCAAGTGAGATTACAGCCAAGAGCCAACCCGTAAAAGAAGCTAAAAGACAAGTAAATACATATTTAGGTGTGATTTAATAACATTTTTCTAGTAGAATTTAACCTCTCCAAAAATCTCTTAATTAAGGAAAATGACGCAGTTTAAACTCCTTTTCTTATAGTCTTTTAAATACAATTATTGAAATACCCTACCTTGGTAGTGAACTAGTAATCATTTTATTGCACACTCTTTCTTTATTTTGCGTTCCATAGTTACATAATATGTAGATCTTAAGACTATTAATGACACTATACCTGTATGAGTTAACATCACTTTTCTTTCTACCTCCCGGGACCTCAGATTACAGATACCTACTTATGGTTATCTGGTAAAGATAGTTATGATCGCCTTGTCATTTGTTTTTTCAACACTGTCTTTCTTCTTTGTATTGTTTATATGTATATGTTGCGTATGAATGTGTGTGTGACTGCGCGCTTGTTACGAACCCCTCCCCCCCCCCGCACCCTGCGCTCCGGTTATGTTAGACTGTTTGTCACCAATAAATTAGTGCGTTACCAGATCCCGCTCTGTCCACATTAACAATGGCGACGAGATTAACCTACCCACGAATATTAAAGTTAAATTTAAAACAATGTAACAAAGGTAATTAGATCCATCTTTCTACACTGTATTTTAATTACCTTTATTTATAGCTCGAACGCTTCCATCGACAACTTACTTCTAATAAGGTACCATAGACCACGTGTTACACAGATAATTAACTAATTATCCCACGTCTAATTACGTACGGACGTATCAAGCGACGAAGGGGACGGGCCTTTTTAACACTAGATATACCAGCGATTTTAATATATGTCAACAACAAAAATTATATTTGTTACTAATGTCTATAAAATAACATTAACTTTATAAAACGTACTCTCTAATTATAGCTACAAAAGTCATAACATCATTTCTGAAAAAAAAATATGTGTAATATAGTAGGAATTTTGAATTGAAATTGCACGACCAGTCTAAATGACTGGTCTGGTAAATCTAGTGTTAAAGGGAGAAGCAGCCAGTGTAATTTATAAGAAATAAACTTCTTTTATGAACAGAATGTTGAAACATTTGTAATGTCAAATGATTAAAAAAATTACTTAAAAATACTAAAAAAGCAAAAATAGAGCAGCCAGTAATAAACGTGTAAATATGACGAAGCCGAAGAACACATAAGTCCATCAATACCTTGTTTTGGCAAAGGCAAATTAAACCCAAGTAGTACCTACCTAGGCAGAACTTTTTAGAGAATACAATTTATTTTTAAAATCAATGACAAACATTTATACGCGCCAAGTGTTCCATTTGTTTTTTTTTCAATAAACAGCTTAATATTTGCACGCCAATTCATAACTTTAATAAAACCTTTGATATCCTCCCTCCTTGGTAGCTATGATTCGGAGATCGGGAATAGATCGTTCTATTTTTAAATTAGTTTACATAGTAATTTATTTGGCCACTAAAACACGACAGATATGGATTTTCGTACAACTTTTGCCGGCCGCTTCTCGCTTGTCTTTCGCTAATTTGGAATTATATCAAATTTCCAAGTATGTTTGAGAAAAATTATTTTTTAGAGTCGGTGTTTCACTTTCTATTGATTCTGGAAACAACTAAGTGCCATCTCCAAAATATAATTTTTAATTAGATATCTTCTTAATTGGAATTATTTTTGCCTGTTTAGTGTTTGAAGACGGTTTTTAGTTTGAGTAGTAAGTGGTTTCGACATGGTAAGATGTAGTATCGAATGGCCTGTCTGTTTTCATTGGTACAAAAACTCATAAAGAATAAATAGCTTTAGAAAAAATATGAAACACGTAATACGTGACTATAAATTTTTCAAATTACCCTCGATTTCCCTGGAATCCCATCATCACATCGTGACTGAGATCACCTCAGGATAAACTTTATCGAATAAAAACTTTTCTTCTTCATAAAATAATATAGTTCACAAAATAGCTATATGCATATCTACTATAAGCACTCACTAGTTTCCTCGATTCCTCATGCTTCCTATCATCACAACTAAATTGTGATAATAATTAAACCAAACTGGAAGTACGTCTCAAAAACCGTTATAATTTGAAAAATCAGTCTACTAATGACAGGGTGATGTAACGAGCTAAAAATATTTTTTTAAGTCAATTAAAAAGCATAGTAAAGGAGTCGAAACCGCCGGACGTAAAAGCAGAAGGAGAAGTCTATTTGTTAGTATGCCTCTTCCACCGCCGACAACCAAAGGTTATTTTTGAACCGTTTTTAAACAGGTCAATTTTATGTTAAGGAAATGGAAACAGATGGATATATGTGTGGAGTCTACATGCGATCGTACATAGATCTTCGTCTACGACGAAATCGTTACAAAATGTGATAATAACCACAGGCGTTATTCCAATTATATTTATGTTCTATATGTTAAGTTTATACTTAATCCGCGTGTCCGATTAATCTGTTCATAGCACTTTCAGAAAAAATGATTTAAATAAGTTAACCATATTGTTTAATTAAATAATTATATTTCATATAATACAATTTAAAACCGCAAACGAAGTATTTTGGCAAAATTTAACAGATAAACTATCAAATCCATTATTTTGTCGTTTTAAGTATTCTGTACAATTACCGATCGATTGTTGAAATTATAAAATTGTGTAAATTATCATATGAGATGAATTCTATAAAAGAATGGTAGAATTCGGCCTTGAGATATTTATTTTGTTTCTATTTACTTAAGTTTCTAGAAGCTATTTTATTTCGCATATTATTTGGTTTTGATGACAATGTCAAAGTATTTTAAAAGCCGCCAACCGAGATGGATGCGGTTATATCTCCTGTCACATTGACAGTGCGGCGGAAGAGGCGTGGCGCGCGTTCCGTTTCACTTACTCGACGTCGTTCCATTACACGCAGCCATTTAAACTTATCTCCCCCAGTCTTTGATCTCGTAATGTCTTCTCGTTGCGGATGTGTCAATTCATCTTCGCATTTTGTGCCTAATGGGGTAATTACAGATGCCTAATATTGTTGCATTCGTTGACGGTACTTTATGATTTGTGTTAAAAATAATAAGACTTAATTTTGTAAGCTCGCCAAGTGTCTAAGTTTTGAGCACTGGTTCAAACATTTGTCCACGAGTCATAGATATATGTATGTTGTTGTATTGAACTTAATATTATATAAAAACATGTTCAAGTTTAAACCACAATAAAGTATTGATATATTTTGAAAAGCACTTTTTAAAACCAGTCTTATTTGAGGAATTTCCCTAACTTTTCATATAGTTAAGTATTGCCAGAATTTCCACATAATGACTTCCTTATAACCATTGCAGCTTTGTATAGTACCTACAGGGATCTACTCCGGAAACAAAACACGAAACCAAGTATCATATTTTTATACAGTTTTTGAATCAGTACCTAAGACCTGTCAAATTCCTTTCTTTCACTATCATTTTCCACAAGAAGAGGTCCACAGATTTGTTCGTATAAAATTTAAATTTCGAACAAAAGAGATGAGACACTACTAGGTATGAAACAAAAAAAATTATGAAATGAATTATTATAAATTATATACTCATCAAAGTAAAACAAAATCCCGCCAAATAATTCAAAGACAATTACCACAAATAACAAACTAATTACCATAGCCACTGTAATTGTGTAGAGCTGTGCGTTATTGAAAAACAAACGTGGTATTACTTATACCGTAATTTAGTAACATTATCGAATTAATATTCATTGGTAATTGATGGGTGAGGGTTGCTATCGTTGGTGGTAGGGATCAGTCTTCATTCAAATATTGACCCGAATTTTTTGTTTATTTATATATAATAGTGCTAAGTAACTATTGTTTTCTTCCAAAGAAAAATCTTGTATTCAAATAACTAGTAGGGTGGGTATTTATAAAGCACGTGATTCCATACTGCTACAAAAGTTTAGCTAAGTGTGACGTATGGTAAATGGCCATTTATCATTTGACAGATATTTACAGTAAAACAGAATTATTGTTAATCTATCTCTGAAATTGTACCATTATACTAGTAACGTCTACTTTAGCAAAGTAAGAATATTTGTATTAGTATGTGTGGGTCAAATAATGAATTTCTTAGAAATTAACAAACATTTGCCCAAACCCTAGTCCAGTGTAGGTACCAATTATAAAGAGGTACTTGTAATAATCGGTTTGGGCAAAACACTGGTCATTTGCGTCGCGGTGAGTACATCGGCCAAATAGTATGTCCACAAATATATTTCCATAGACCTCAAAATTGTTTAGACAGGATCATTTTATGAAGAATGATATGATTCCATTGAATTCTTTTAAGTTTATTTTTCTCATTTCCTTCTTTTAACTTTAATTTCCTATACTAATAATACAATTTTTAATCTGTTTAAAAATACATAACTACATGTGAGTTGACTAGTCAACTATGCCCTGTTATGACGATTTAAAAGAACTTAGCAAATGAGTCTATTTAAATAAAGATATTTTGACTTTGGCAATTATTTTTTTTTTTTTTTTTGTGTCATTGATAAGATGTATTCAATTCAAACTCAGTTATATGAATTAAATTTAAAAATGTTTTTAAATATGATAAAGGTGTATTTTTGACCGACTTCAAAACAAGAGGAGGTTCTGCTCCTCTGTATGTATTTTTTGTAAGCATGTTCACCAATTTCGAATGTCAATAGTACTTTGACCTTTTCTGATCGGATTGTAAAGTTGGAACAGAATAACATTTTTATTTATTTAATTAAAGAACTGTAATGTGGTATTGTGAGATGCTAAAGTAATAATAGCAACGAGGAATAGTTGCTTTCATTTTTATAGACAATCTTTGAAAAAATGTTTTAATTATTTTTTTCTCCTCTCAAGCTTCCGTTAGTCACAGGTGACGTGTCTTGACTCTCTACAACTTTACCAGTGTCCAAATGCCAGTCACTCCAGTTGAACTGAATTCCAGTTACAAAAATGCTATTCCAAACTTGTCTTAAAAAAAATAAAACAGAAATTCTAATACATTCTTACATCTATGTCATATACAAACCTATAATTCTTTAATTTGCAATGTCGTGCGTAAGCTTAAGCATCAACGGGGTGGCTCACCCTTAATATTTTGGGGTGAACTAAATTAGGGCTGTCCAAATTTTAAAAAAAATATTCTTTTTTTTTAGTAATCAAACTTTTCGGAATGTTTATAATTAAATTATATCTAATCACACTAATTTATTAGTGTATTAGATATAATTTTATTGGAAACTAGCTCTCTCTTTCCGTCTTCGCACGGGTGCTGTGTCTACGTAACGATAAAATTAAACAAAATAGTACCATATTACACAGTGTAATGAAATAAATTCCTTAATATCGAGTGTTTTTTTTAGATACATATAAAATTATTTATGCAATTGTGTAAACCTTTTTAATATTAATACTTTTTTTTTATTTTCAATGAATCCTCATTGAACAGTACCACGTGTCATTTATATTTTACTAAGCTTTGTATAAAATAAATACTTATCGTAATTTTTCTACAGTTTCGCTTTTATCTCAGTTTATAGGTAATTTTCTAATATCGATTGGAAGCTTCTTGTCAATACATACATCGTCCCATAAAGAATTGTTAATTCTCTGGAGAAAAATAATTAATAGTATTAATTAAATTATATAAATTTAATATAATTTTTTAAGTTTGACAACCCTACGGACAGCATGCAGACCCTTATTTTGTTTGTTAGTCATTAAGAATGATCGATTGATTTTAAACAACGCCGGATATATCAATGGTTGGTAATTGTTTGCATTAAGTAAATGTTATAGCATTGTTTTCGTGTTTGTTTATATATGAATTAGTTTTTGATATATTTAAGACACATTGTAACGTCGTTAATGATATAAGATTGGTCCTAAATGGGGTCCTTGTGGCACGCCAGAATGAATATTTAACCATTTAAATTTAAAACCCATTACCCAAATTTAAAACAATAACATAGAATTTCTTTTTAATGATATAAGAATGTACCCATTCCTATAAAGTACCACAAATACCATTAGCAGATAGCTTCTGAAGCAAGATACAATGTGGCACTCGGTCAAAAGCTTTACTAAAAACCGTATATATTACATCCACCTGCTAGTTGAAGTCCAATGTTTCCGCCAAGATCTCCTTAAACTCCGTCAAGTTTCACAAGATCTACCTTGTATTAATCAATATTGCTGGGGATCAAGATTTTGTTTAAAATTATTCCGTGTATATGCACGCTAATGATTGAAATAGCTTGTTAACTAAACTAAAATTGGTCTTTAATCATTTACCAAGATCTCATCTTCATACTTAAAAATAGGAACGACCTTAGCGGTCTCAATTTGGAAATCCTTACTGTATATTCAAGAAAGACGTCACCTAATATCATTATTAGTATATCAAATAAAAAAACTTAATAATGATGAGAATACAACTACTTAACAAAATATGACTTCTCAAACAAATGTTTCTTAAAAGAAAGGGACATCATTATTTAAAAAATCTCTTTCCTTTTGTGCATACTGGACGATTGATCTGATTTAATTTGAAATTTAAAAATAGACTGCTTGTTTGTCATCTGTTACCCATACCATAACAAAGCTAATTTATTTCCAGTTGACACATTAAAGAATCCAATAAATTAACAGTCGTTACGGAACAACAATCAGAAACGATGCAAAGGAAGCGCGCACACGCAGCCGCACCGCGTCGCGCCAACTTTACAAGAATTCGAATTAAAATATTTCACGACAAACAAGCAATCAATACAAATGTCAGCGGCGACGCAGAATCTAATTTGGTGCTAAATAACAATTAACAAAGTCATCAATGCTTAACGAGCGTCAATCGTTACAGTTTTATACCACGTTAGAAGAGCTGTCATTGAGATGGATGGGCTCACTTTTTGACGTTTTATTTTTTTGGCAAACAGATGACTGTGTCGACGTGGTTTTGGATTTATTAGTGCTTGATTTAGCTATTGTTTTTTCCTTGTGGTTTGTTATCAATTTACATATTTAATATGTGCTTGGAGAACTTTTTGAATTATAAATGATACAAGTATAATTGATAAATGGAGTCGGTACAATGTCGTAACAAATTCAAACAAGAAAAAGAAGTTTCATAACGTAAGCAGAACTTTTGTGCTTACTTTCTCCCCATTTAATTGTATGTTTATTTTAACATTTATTGTGTGTATAAATAAGCTACAAACGCACCACAATCACCACATTAGAAACTTATTTTTTATTTTTTTTAATTGTTTACAATTAAATTCTCCTGTATAATCTAAAATTTTGTTGTGCCCGACAGGGTCCATAGTGTCATTTATAGTCTTAAGATTCATATTATGTAACTATGGAACGCAAAATAAAGAATTGAATTGAATTGAATTAAAACAGCGGGTCACCTGATGAGATTCAGTCACAGTTAGAACCTTTTTTAATGTTATAGAATACTATATTTTTAAAACAAGAAAAATTTGTGTCACGATGAGTGTCAATAAAGTAGCTGAACTGTTTTAACTTGTTTTTATTAGTTTGTATGTAATACTATTTTCCAATAAACTTTAAGTGATAATCACAAGGCAATTATAGACTTCACAGTCACCTTAGCCTGTCAGATATAGACGCTCGTAAAGAAATGTAAAAAAGTAAGCTGACTCAGACCAGAGGGATTTCATTTTTAGTCGCTGCGTAGTGAATGCGACAACGAACGTGCCACAGATTAATTAGTTCGTGGACTACTCAGAGAACAAGTTGAACGGGCGCCGCGAAAATTATTACCATAAGTACAAAATAGTTATTGTGTTTTTTTTTAATTGATATGATCATTCTCTTCAATTATTTAAGTCTTCGTATGATTCATCTGAAGTAGAAAAACATAATATCGAGTATCTTTAACTTAACAACACTGCAATATATTCTTGATCGATATGAAATCAACTTTGAATTTCATTCAATAAATTAATCGTTAGTAAATTTAGGGTCGATAAAGGTATGGTACAGGCAATTGCGCCTGTACAGTTTTAGCACTGGTAAATGCGCCATGCGTATCTATAAAGTCTCAATCAGTTTCTATAAAGACACTCCTCTGGCGTTAACCATGTAATAACTGTTTAGTTCATTTATATTTTATGTGAATTTGTTTGTTTAGTTTTAGTTTTCAACAACAGATGGCGTTATCGTTTTGATAATCACGCTATCAAAGTTTTCATCTTGATGTATATAAGCCTAATGAGATGCATATTAAATAAGTTTCTTGTTCCTGTCATTGGTAGTTTTATTACAAAATAACGTTGTGTAAGAACAAATAACAGTTGGATAATGTTGAAGTTATTATGAGAATTCACCTACAAATAAAATAAACGCAGATCTATAAAATATAGTAAAGTAATATATGTACTACAGTATATCTATCTTCTATATTTAAATAAATAAAAAAGAATTGCTGAAATGTAATAAATAGCCTTAGATTAGACTAACAATTTGGGTAACATCGTTTTGACAGGACAGAGTTTAATTATTTATTTTTTATTAGTTACTCTATACTAAGTATTTCAAAGTAATGTATGGGTAGCCACCCGCACATAGCTGGGCAAGCAGCTAGTAATGAAATACTCATTCAATACGCGGCAACTTGGCTCTGCAGTACTCAAACGAAGCGATACGCTCCCGCTTTATTTATAACTAGCAATTAACCAATTTGTTTAAGCCGACAACGAGTGGTAACATCACGCTCTGCTTACAATATTTTATTGCTGACAACATTTTACCGTCTTTGAATTTGGAACTGAAAATTGCGCGCTAAAATGTCAATGGACCGCGAAATGCGACGCTTTCGCGCCTTTGGTTCTAAATTTGTCGGATGTGACTGGGGTGGCCATTATTTTTTTACAATCGAGACGTGTTGTAGTGTCGCACTAATTGGATATATAGAAGCAAGGGTCAAGCTTACTGTTTTTAATCAATTATTTTTACTTTATCATTCAATAAGATTAACGTTGCTTGATTCAAGCCCAAGCTAAGGATCATTTAGAACTTGCCTTCTGAATACTAGATAACGGAAAAAAATATTGATCTTTGACATATTTTTAAATGAAATATATGCATAAAATAAATAACTATGAGAACAAATATTCGTGTTTAATTATCAGTAGCCAGCCGGACTTCAGGTATGTTAATAAATTTGAGTTTGAGAAATATTATTTTTATTAGACGGCCGTCTAGTAGAGTGGACAGTTCTCTGCCTACTATTACAAATGTCCCAAGTTCGAATCTCTTTAGATGCAGATAATTGTATCGTACAAATATTTGCTAACAAGTCATAGATGTTTGTATGTTTATTTAGTATATTTCTGATATTTATAAACATATAACATGTATAGATCACACAACCTTTAAACAATGCTAAATTTGGGCTAGATATTAGGTGTGTGTGTGAGAGAAATATTATTTCTCTGCATATAAGATACATCAAACATAAGATAGATAGATAGATAAACACCCTTTTGCACTTCTGCAGCGCACACATAGGTCTTTGATACCTTTATTATAAAATGTTAGTAACCTATGTACTGTCTGGATGGATTGCGTGTGATGTAGAAATGGAAATAAAGACTTTATCTATCTATCTATAAAGAATTTATATGCATCACCACTCATATACTTAAGGCTGAGAGTTTCTTGCGCCGCTTCTTTTCTGCAGCTACTAATTCGTCGAAGCGCTAGTAGGGTTGATTGGGAATATGCATACTAGTGTTATTTTTAATTTTAAAATAAGTATCATTTTAAAATTAAAACTAACAATTTATTTAGTACATATTTAAATACTATAACTGGGACAATTAGTAAATGCCCGGTTGATACCCAGTAAAATTATGACTATTGCCTTTATAATTATATTTATTTGTTTTTCTCATACATATTCCCTGTTGTGACGATTTAAAAGAGCTTAGTAAATAAGTCTATTTAAATAAAGTTATTTTTGACTTTTGAGTTTTTGACTTTTATACATACACGCACTCACTCAAACACAAGCGCGCATTTATAAAACTTGAAATTAACAAAGGCCAAATAACGAAGACACACAATTTAGGACAAAACTAATTGTTATGACTATTTTTATTCTTAAATAAATTAATATACAAATAAATATTGTATGTAAGTTCGTTAAATATATTAGTTCGGCGAAATAAACAATTTAACAAAGTCACAATTACAAATATATTAGAATAATAACGTGATTATTATTTGTGCATATAATGAGAAACGTGTTAAGGAACTGTCCGCTTCTAAACGGAATATAAGGTCACCTTACGGATGTGACATCTGTGCGACATGACTGGCTGGTTGTAGACATGGCTGTCTGTGTTTACTTGTGTTTAATTGTAGGACTCGAGAGCTTGAACACAAATATTTTGAAATGATAACGCACTGGGCTTGTGACTTCTATGTCAATTTAAACTGTCGCCTTTATCATTATGGATAAGTAAAGAAGTTTCACATAACCACTATATTTCCCTTTTTTTATTTAATATACCTTACTGACATCATTTACATTCGTATTTATGTAATTTCTTCATGTGACAGAAAGTGGCGGGTCATAGATAGCATCACTATACGCTGACCCGATAAAAGTTGGTTGCCATGACAACCGTGATCTACAGCTTACCGTACGGAGAAACTTTAATAATATTTCACACGCTCACACCTTAAGTCTATCCTAAATTAAACGAGCTTGGGTTATGGATACTAGATACAGGAAGGCAGTAAGAAGAAAATAGAAATATATACAGTAATATGTATATTGATATACTAAATAAACATCCCTGTCTCATGACCAAAAACTTTACTTACTTATCATACCAATATCTATCCCTACCGAAATATGAACCTGAGATCGGTTAAGTAGACAGACCACTAGGTCAGACCAGTTCAATTAAAATTAGTTTTAAATAACCATCCGGGGACCAATGATAGGAGAAGTTACTTTGTTTTTTTTTTAGAAACCGGAGTGTTAAAACCACTACGCCAACGAGCTCCTCATACAAATACCAAAATGATACTTTATCTGGCTAGACTGAAGTGTCAAGCGTAATACCATAGTAAAATAAAACGCTATACGCCACGGGTTCTTATGTAAATCTTTCGCTTTACTTTTGCACTTATAGATCCAAAGATAAATTTAGTTTAAACGTTTCAAATTGATACTCTTTATTAATATTTTCATAATAATTATCTGACGAAAACAATTATGTAATAAAAAGATTTAAGCATGTGTCTCCTACTGATAGAAGTTAAAGCATATTTGGCTTGGCTAGCGACATCTATTGAGCGGAAGCTTAAATATTTAGTTTGACGGCGCAATCTAGTGTACAGATGTAGTTAATAACATCACATGGAAAGTGAACGACCATAGATATTTCTCTTATTTCGAGTTTCAGGAATTTTATAAACAAATAAAATTATGTAAATAAATAAATAAGTGTGTTTGACTTCAAATAAAATAACGTACAATACTTAAATAAATTTATTTTATTTTTTACTACGATACAATTTCAGAGGAGCCAAAATGTCATGTGTAAAAACAAAAACACACGTCAAATGTCAAAATCTGTTGTGTCATGTCATCATAGTATTTCGTTCATTTAATTATACTAAAACCGACATAAAAATAGAAAAACATTAACGGATTGTTTGTAACTAGGCTAGAAAACTGATAATTTGGCCAATACACAATGCATTGGTTTGGTGGAAGCATTGCAGAGGCGGTAACGCTATCAAAACAGCGGAATGCAATTTTCGTTGTTTTCGTCGAAGGTTTGAGCTTAATTTCTTATTGACTAAGCTAATTACACTATAGAATAACCATATTCGTAGATATTTATGAATTTAAGCTTGTAAATATTGTAAAAGGTTACGTCATCATCAAATTACTTTAAACTTGTTTATCGGACGATTACTTGCATAAAATAGTTCATTTACCTATTACGTATAAGAATACGTTATTGCAACATTTTTTTAAGGTTACCCATCAATTGTTACTACGGTTTTCATTTTATAAAAAAATATTGACCTTATAATTCACCTGAACTATAGAACTATTTTCTTATTTCAACTAGTTGAGCTTAACTCTGTGTTATTTATACTATCTCAATAATACTGATGATTCATATAGTATAAATTAATATAGAGCCTTCAGTGTGATTGCCAAGTGATTATATATGTTAATAGCCATGCAGTATGCACTACTCCTGAGATGCAGTGAGGCTGTGGCCATGTGTGAAGCTTCATTTATTTACTGAAGTAACAAACATGTTTTTTCACAAATCAACAAAGCTCAGATATATATATGGCTGTGCTATATATGTTATAATTCTTTAGCAACGTTTCTGTTCGATAAATACATTGTGCATTTCAGTTTTGTAACCACAAACTAAAATTCTGTATGCTTGATCATAATGGGACTTCTTCACGAGGCACCAGCTTGATAATGGATTCTTAATCATAAAGGGACCTGAATAACTAAGTTACAAATCTACGTTTTGTTTCCAGGTGATAATGATTTGTCAGCTGAATTGACACGCACTATAGATAACAGTGAGATTGTTAAGCGACTCTCAGATGAGAACAATTTTCTGGCAGTGAAACTGAAGAGTGGCTCCACAAACTACACACACTTTGCACAAATTTGTATCCTTTTAATACATGAGTTTTACAAATCCAGTGGTGAAGAAAAACTCCTGTCTGACCCTAAATCCTATACAATTGAATACTGATTGATTACTTTTGTGTGATTATTTAGTATGGAAAATTGTCTAACTGACATGTTTAAGATTAAACCTGTGTCATCTTCTATTACAACTACGAGTTTATTTTAATAGATGGTGTTAGAGGTAGTTTGTCGGTGAAACAAAGTTCACAGTGTCAACGAGTATGTTTATACGTAGAAATAGAACCAGTATGAAAATTTTCAATTGTACGTAGTTAACATTAATAATATAGTAACAGGAACAAACAGACTTCGACCTAATGGAAACGCAAAGAGTGTGGCTTGTTTGTTTGGATGTCAATATCTACACATCACCGCAAGCAAACATGACATTACAATATAATTATTAAATGAAGCCCATAGTTGGCTGAAGAATATATATTAGTCTGAAATAAATAACCCATATATAACTTCAATACAAATATTCTTTACTACACACAAATTTAAAATTACAACAATGCTACAATAAAACATATATATACAATAGGGGGATTTATTGGTAATTAACAATCTCTGAATGAATAATAAGTATAAACAGATTCGGTGCAAAAATACAGAGATAGAAAGGTACACATTATTATAGGAATAATTACATAAAGAACAACTTATAATGAATTAGGAACAGGTCAAGCTAGTGATACAAAGCTTAGCTAATTCTTATTATAATCTTTATGATAGCACTTGAAAGTATAAAATTCATTACCAACATCTCTTTTATAAACATTTAACTCTAAAAGATTTTTGCGCCCTAACAATTCTTGTTGTTTTTAGGTTGTTGTCTGTAAAATTGTCTGCCTACCTTCTTATTTATGCAGAATATTTTTTTCGTTTAACTTGAGTACCGTGAGTGTATTTTATATTTGTATATTGGTAGGAAGGTAATAAGTCTCAGTCGATTTTGGTGCATGAATATTTTGAATAAAAATCCAGTAATCAATCTATCGTATGCTCACAAAATGATTACAAAAATAACAGTGTAATCATGTGACATTTATTTATTTAATTTATTATTACATAACATAACACATATCATTTAAATAACAAACACTTATATCACCATAAATATATATAACGACTAAAACATATGGTGCAAATAAGAGAATAAAGATACGTCTACGCACAAAGATATTTCGTGCTTCCGTTCTCTGTCCCACAATTAGAGCATCGAATTCCTTACCGGCACACGTATTCCCTCCTTCATAGAACACGGGTTCCTTCAAAAAGAGGCGTGAAATAGCACTTTTTGGGCCGGCATGGTATGTCGCATACTGCACTAGCTATCTTCAAATATGGAAGAATTCTCTAGTGCTTATCATCAGGTGGTGTAGAGTTATTTGTCATAATTCCACCATTAAAATAAACTTAACACTTATCCTATCGCAGGTAAGTTGAAAGAAATTTTTGTTAGAAATAAGCCACATCTTTTGATCTTTTTCTTCTTTTGATATCTCTTATGTCATTGTTTATGTGGACACAATAAATTATTAAATAAATAAAATCATAAAAGTAACTTGCTTACTTTTACCTTGACAACATTTAGTGAGTTTGAAAATATATCTACTTTAGATAACGACATGTTTTAAAATGGACTAGCTTGCCTAAAAAGTTATTGGATACCTAATTGGTATGGCAACTTGAAATATAGAAGGTGATATTGAAATATGAAACTTTAACTATTTATATTCTTTTACCTTAATAAACGTCATCATATAATCGTCATATAAACAATTTATTTAGTACATATTTAAATTCTATAACTGGTACAATTTGTAAATACCCGGTTAATACACAATTAAAGTTATCACTATTACCTTTAATTACATTTGTTTATTTTCCTCATACATATTCCCTGTTATGACGATTTAAAAGAACTTAGTAAATGAGTCTATTTAAATAAAAATATTTTGACTTTGACTTTAACTTTGATAAGTAGGTTGTATGATGCATCTCCCTACAGGACTGAAAAGCGTAGATTCTTATCCCCACCTTGGACATACATAATAAGCCTTTACTCTAGCATCAGACCAGTTCGTTCCTGTGCCTTCCCTCTTCTTCATCGGCAGAAACGGGACACCGTTGGAGGTGGTTTGTGCTGGCGTGGAACCAACCAATCTTGCTGGCAGGATTGACAGGATACTAGAAGAGCATAGTGAGTATAGTATGTAATATTAAAATTTACCCTCATTCATGTTGTCTGCAAAAAATATTTTATTATTTCAGTCAAAGAAACTAAGCCTACTGCTCCTCAACCACAGATGGCTACCTTCATGCAACCTTCGACGTCCTCTAAAAACATAAGAGAACAAACAAACAGCTTATTACAATCTGAAGCCTCCGCAGCTGAACCACAAATTAAGGCCAATCCAGCATCACCTCAAGCAGAGGCTTCTCCATCACCTGAAGTTAAAGCTACTGCTTCTTCCTCACAACTTAAGGCGACTCCGTCAAGAGAGAAACCGGGTAAGAACCGAGTGTAACATTTTCATTTCAACTGAGAAGAAAAGCCGCTTCATCGCTGGTGGAAATAAACGGACCTTAACGTAGACAGCATGAAGGTAGGGTCACTCCATCTTCACTTGAAGTCAGGGTTCATTCTCTGGAGCTAAGTCACTAAATGTCCATGTGAAGTCAGGGTCTTTAAAGCGGATCTCGTGGTCGTATTAGTTTCGTAGTAACACTGGTCTCGTAACCGAAACAAAGCAACGTTCGCTCAGTTATTGGTGGCTGGATGGGTAAATATTTTTTTTATCTCTCGCTCCTCTGTGCACGTTGCACGAAGAAGTGCACGTTAAGCCGTTGGATCCAGTTGATGCCCAAACTTCTCATGTGAATATCTCTCTTGTAGGAAGGCCTGTAAGGCATATAAAAGTCTGTTAATGATAGTATTGATGAATAGTTAAATAAAAGCCCCATCATCTGCAAAGGATGTAAAGGCCACACCGTCTTCATCTAAATCTAAGAACCCTTCATTTATATCCGTCTGAAGTTGAGATTATTAAATGATTAGAAAAGTTACGATTACAAAAACAGGAAACCACAAGAATTTCTGTTGGCCGATTAATATATTTTTTATTACTTCTATATTAGTCTATGGTTTATTTAAGCTTTTTAACAGGTCAATGACAATAACATGAGCTGTTAATATCTCTGAAATTATATTTAAATCCTCATTCCTTAGACACATCTTCAGAGCCTGCAGCAAAGGTGGCTAAGACTGAACACCAAGAAGTGAACAAATCTGCACCGGAGTTTGAAGTTGTGTGTGACGGCGACGTGTGTATACGGAGGCCGAAAGGAAGAGACGAGGCCGGAACTAGCCAGAAACCGGAGGACACTCCGTTGGTGAGGATTACTATTTATAATGTTTATACAGGGTGGAAAAAGACACCTGTAAATAATAATACTTTTAACAGTCGAGATGATTTTTAAATAATCGTCTATACTGTCTTTGTCTTTTGTATTTATATGATTATAAGATGGCAATATATAAACTCTATTCCTCGAGTCTTTATTCGACTCTTAACAAATTGTTGGGCTTTTGCTATAATAAAAGGTATATAGCCTATAACATGCCACGATAAATGGATTATTTAAGACAAAAACAATTTTTCATATCCAACCAGTAGTTCCGGAGATTACCCCCTACAAACTCCCAACTTTAGACCTGTATAATATTAGTAAAGATGTATAGACACGGTTTTTGTCTCTTTTTGACAAATTGAATATGTGTATGTGTGCATGTACGCTACGCACGTCTGTTTCTTAGATTCGCTTGAAGATCGTTAGATTCGTCTTAATAAATCAGAAGAGATTCTATTTTTTTAAATATCTACGACCTATGTTTCTACGACTGTGTCGTACCATATAAACGGTCGTATCGCTTTCGAGACTATTGGCGACCAAGTTTAACAATCAAGAGAAACGTTAGAAATGGGCCAATTCCAACTGTCCCCCTGGTCTGATGGGTTGAATTGCCCATGAAACAGAAGTTTTCTGCTCGCTTTGGTTGGTGGTAGGGCTTTTTTAACACTAGATATACCAGCGATTTGAATATATGTCAACAATAAAAATTATATTTGTTACTAATGTATATAAAATAACATTAAGTTTATAAAACGTACTCTCTAATTATAGCTACAAAAGTCATAACATCATTTCTGAAAAAAAATATGTGTAATATAGTAGGAATTTTGAATTGAAATTGCACGACCAGTCTAAATGACTGGTCTGGTAAATCTAGTGTTAAGTCCGCCTGGCTTACCACCATCTTAAGTCTACAGACATAATAATGTTAACAGCATTGTTGTTTTCGTAGTTAGAAGTAAGATAGCCATTTCCACCATAATTTAAGGATCTAGATACATCTCGCTTCCATCTTCAACCTTATCATCAGATGAGATAAAGGCCAATTTAAAATTAAATAAACCGTTACCAAAAATCCATACAATTTACCTTGGTTGTTTAATAAAAAGGTAACACAAGTAAACAATTTTAAAGCACTCTGCTGAGGAATCGCCTTCCGATATCAGTATGGAGAATAAACTGGAGAGAGCCAAGGAGTTGATCGAAGCGAGAAGACGCGAGAAGATCGACAAAGCCAAAGAGGTAATGTTATAAAACCCAAAATCAATTGAATTGAGTCGTTGGTTTCAATACAGATGTTAACCCTTCTTATTCTTTGTATAACATTGCTGCAGAACGTGGGGTTTTCTAGACCACATGCGTAATGGTGGTGGGGATAATATGTTATGTGATTATATGTTGATTTTATGAATGAATAAACATAAATAATAACTTAATTTTTTTATTATAATATGAGAAAGCCGTTAGAAATCATTATTATTTATAATACAGTAATTCTAGATTTCTATAATCTATCTACGGATGTTTTGATAACGTGGCGTTAAATTTTGACGCATACTTGAAACCCTTATAAGCCATTCGTAGTAAGATTTTAAAATAAATAATAACACCATTAATTATATTGTTAACATCTTAAGCGAACCATTACATTGTCATCAGATACACGTTAAACAGAAGCATTCACAATGAGATGAAATATGTATGTGATTGTTTGTGTGTGTGTGTGTCTCTGTCTCAAAGCGAGTGCGTGTGTATGTGTTGTGTTTGTGTGTGTGTATATATATAATTACAACAATAAGTCAAAAAAGGAAAAAAAATTAAGAGTATACTGACTTCATTCATCGTTAATCTATTTTAGGGGATCTACGTTCCGATCTATGTCAAGTTACAGCACACGTATTCCCTCCTTCTTATAACATGGGTTCCTTTAAAAGAGGCGTGAATAAGCACTTTTTGGGCCGGCAAGGTGACGGTGGCTAGGGCAGTATATCACATGCTTCACTAGCTATATCCACATGTGGACTCGTCTACTGCTTATCATCAGGCGGTGTCGAGTCATTTGCTGTGCTATTTAAATATTAAAAAAAGTTTGTGAGATTTGACGCATTTTGTTTTCGTCTAATCTGATGTGTCAATATCGTTACCCCTGAAACAAAGACACCAACCCTAGCTACATAAACCCTTAGAGTCACTGCTTGAATAACCAGTGTTATAGATGTTTTTTTTGCTGGGGTCTAATATACCCCACCCAGTACATCAAGGGATGATAACATTTATTTAGTAAGCACTTGTGATGTAACAATAGAGTGGGTGTGTGTTAAAAAGAAGTAAATAACACTAACAAAAATTCTTTTATATATCTAAACATTTAAGATACTAGTACATTAAAATAGCCTAAGTACACTATCTCATAAAAAAAATTAAAAAAATTGTATTGCTTGCCAGTTGTGGTAATTATTTTGATATAATCTAAGAGAATATATATTTTTTTGTAACTCTCGGTAAAGAAGGAATAAATTCGTTTGCAGTTAGAGAAACAGAAAGAAATAGAGCGTCGTTCTCAAGGGCAGGGAGTGGCAGAACTGAAGAGGTGGCAGGCTGAACAGGAAATGAAACAATTACAGGTAATGTAATATGTCTTGTCGAGGAATTATATAAACAGCTCTTATGTTATCTTATCTTGATGTAGGGGCAGGATAACTCCCGGAGAACTAATGACCGCTGTCCAGGAATACCTCCAAGATGTACTTACTAAGTACACCCGGAGACAGCAGCCTTATATCTTCAGGACTGGAATAGCCCAGTCCAAAGAGACCCATTCTATTCCTAGCAAGAGCATCACAGTTACATAGGATGTGTTCCATTTGTTCGGTGTGCTCCCCACAGGCCCTACACAGAGCCGATCCAACAAGTTTCATCTTAAACAGCTATTAGTGTTAAAGTGGCTAGTAATAGCACCACTTAAGCCCCGTAGCCTGCTACGTTGTAAGTTCAATAGTATTTTCCCTGGACCCCTTCCTTGCAAGCTCGTCAGCACTTTCGTTGCCAGGGACACTGGTGTGTCCAGGCACCCAAATGAGGCTTACCCTGTTATGCTTACCGAGCTTATTCAGCGTTTGTATAGCATTCAGGGTCAGCCTCGAGTCGACCCTATGCGAGGTTAGAGCTTTCAACACAGCTTGGCTGTCACTGAGGATGTAGATAGTTTTGTCTCTGGTATTCCTATCCACATTCTCCTGCGCACAAGCGATGATGGCAAATGCTTCCGCCTGGAATATGGTTGCCCATTTTCCCATGCTTTGACTAAGCTCGTAGTCCCTACCATAAACGCCAGCTCCGGTGCCAGTGTCCATTTTAGAGCCATCAGTATAACACACAATGCAGTCCTGGTTCGGGGGATTCAGTCCTCGTTTCCAGTCCTGGCGTGTTGGTATCTGTACCCTGAAGAGTTTCTTGAAAACGTGCACCAACTGCATTTTGTCACAGCTCATGCTCGTTATCATGTCCAATTCCCTGTCTTTGTTTAACTTACACACTTTGGGTATTTACGTCTCAGTTATTCATAAAAGTCACGGTAGAGTTCGTCGATGTTAAAATATCGACTTACCCATTATACTAACTGTTAAAATTCACAAACATCACAATTATGATAACACTGTCTGTTCACGCGTTCTACTAGCAAGGAGGCTTCGTGGCGAGAGACATGCCGCCTCCTTGAAGTATGGATGAGCGGCGTGTGACTGTTTTAGAATAAAGCCGAGATCGGAGATTGTCTTTTGGTTTCTTTTCTTCTTGTTGACTACTATTTCTCTTTTATTTTTACAATAGATTGTAAATACCATATTTTAATGTTATATTTGATACTTTAATCTATTGTATTATTGTTCGCACGAACACTGTCTGTTTGAAGAGGTTATACATTTTGTATCTTATATCTTTAGAAGTATATTTTCGATGTGAATTCGAACATGTAGAATCACTACAATGTGCAACATATGGAATACTTAATAGTATGATGACGTATGATTTACATTCATCCCTTTGTAGACTAATTACATTTTTAGTCACTTTCTGATACGAAATTTCATGATCATCACAATATCTCCACGAAATCATTGCCTTGGATACGTTACACCGGTATCTCAAAGTTATACTGCGGAAATAAATTATATAAAACATGGCTGTATCAGTTGAGATTCCTTTAAAGAAATTCAATTTTAAAATCCTGTACTCTTATATTGTTAATGGATAAGTATAGTAAAAATTGTAAAGATGTCGAATAACTAAAATTTAGAAAACTTTAAAGGAACCATAGACAATTATAGAAGGAACGGAGGCAGTGCATCTTAGAACGTCACATTAATATTTATTTACTGACAATAGATTTTAATATATTTCTAGAAATTATTATTGAGTTTTATGGCTTACTTTCCAGGAGGAACGTAAACGAGAAAAAATGGAGAACAACCTAGCTAGACAGAAGATTCTAGAACAGATCGCCCAAGATCGCGCCGAGCGCCGAGCGCGCGACCTCCCGCCCGCCCAGAATGCTCCGCTCGCGCCCAACGCTCAGGCCGCCCAAGAACATATCGCTAGTAAGTGTTTTTTACTATCTCTCTTTAAGCTATATATAACCCATACGTGTATTTATGTCGCTCTGTGGCTTTGGGTTACCAGAGTAACGTATCACAGTGCCAATATGCATTTTTAGCTATTTTCGAAAATTATGACGATAATTTACGATTAAATAAAACGATAACATTGTTATGATGTGACTTCTCCAACACATTAACGAATAATGAAACTGGGACACTGAAAAATCTCATCAACATTTACTAAACTGTTATAATAAGGTTTTACTGTGTGTAAACTAACACTGGCCTTTATAGACTGATGTAGTAGACAAGACTGCATAAGACCGGTAATTGTTTTATAGAAATAAGTATAAAAATGTACAATATGATACCACAAAGTTTTATTGAATTGCCTCTGCATAAATTTAAGTCAACTATTAAAAGTTGTTTGATGAAAAAGGGGTATTACAAGGTAGAAGATTATTTTAAAGATAAAAATTTGTGGCCACTATAATTTGTTTCTCTGCACTTATTTATTATATTTTGCAATATTTAAAAATATATTTTTTAATGCACTGTAAAACAAAACATGTATATGTTTATAATACTAATACATAATGACATAATTGATTTGTAAATGTCATTATAAATACGAAAGGCTGAGAGTTTCTTGCGCCGCTTCTTCTCTGCAGCTACTAATTTGTCGAAGCGGTAGTAGGGTTGATTGGGAATATGCATACTAGTGTTATTTTTAATTTTAAAATAAGTATTATTTACTTTAAAACTAACAATTTATTTAGTACATATTGAAATACTATAACTGGGACAATTAGTAAATGCCCGGTTGATACCCAGTAAAATTATGACTATTGCCTTTATAATTATATTTATTTATTTTCTCATACATATTCCCTGTTGTGACGATTTAAAAGAGCTTAGTAAATAAGTCTATTTAAATAAAGTTATTTTTGACTTTGACTTTGAATAGTTAATAATCAAATATATTCGTCAGTCAATCCTGTCACTGTGTACTCATTTTATTAAATATTATATTTTCATATTTTTGAAACTAATTGAAAAAGCACTTGACACAATTTACGTAGTAAGAATACAGTAATCAACCGACACGTACCGAATACCGTCAACATTTCTTACCAGGATGTAGATAGATCGTAGTGGTTTCGTCCATTGGAAAAGAACGCTGTTTTGTCATAACGGCTCTGATATAGCGCATAGACTCTCTCTCATTGCGACAAAAATGTACGGATGGCCAGCGTCATAATTTGACAATTTAAGTTGAAAATGTTCCTCCTGGAAAGTAAGCCATAAAATTCAATAATAATTTCTAGAAATATATTAAAATCCATTGTCAGTAAATAAATATTAATGTGACGTTTAAAGATGCACTGCCTCCGTTCCTTCTATGGTTCCTTTAAAGTTTCAAAATGTTGGTGTATGCGTTGTTTCACGGTCGTTCCCTGGTTAATTTTAAATGTGCTATCTGGAGCTTCTAAATACTTCCGTAACGTTGGCCTGTGCGGTGACCACTTTCACACACCAACCTATGAGCCAGAGACTGTGTTTTGGCTCAAACTGCACAAGTGTTTCTACCATGTAGCGAGGTCTGTGGCCCAAACTGCACAAGTGTTTCTCACATGTAGCGAGGTCTGTGGCCCAAACTGCACAAGTGTTTCTCACATGTAGCGAGGTCTGTGGCCCAAACTGCACAAGTGTTTCTCACATGTAGCGAGGTCTGTGGCCCAAACTGCACAAGTGTTTCTCACATGTAGCGAGGTCTGTGGCCCAAACTACAAAAGTGTTTCTCCCATGTATTCCCTCCACCAACCCATGGTCCTGCCTACCTTGCGGTATACGAACCGAATCACGGGAGAGCGCGAGGGTATTTGCATAGGGCTCTTTCCCCTTTGGCGCTGATCTGTGCTCTCTACAATTATCTTTATCCGTCCCTTCTGTTGCCAACTCTCCCCCTTCTGGGCCGTGACGACACAATATGTGACTTCGCGTCGGGCTGCTCTGTGTGTTTTACCTGATTCCTCCTATTCCATGTATTATAGTAAGTTCTGTGGTCAACAGCGGGACGTGCATAGGCTATAGACGATGATCTGTATATGATATAGTAGTATGTAATGGCAGCGGCCGGTGACGTGGGCTCCCGCGCCCGGGTGCAGTTCAAGTTATAGACGATGATGATCTGTATATAATATAGTAGTATGTAATGGCAGCGGCCGGTGACGTGGGCTCCCGCGCCCGGGTGCAGTTCAAGTTATAGACGATGATGATCTGTATATAATATAGTAGTATGTAATGGCAGCGGCCGGTGACGTGGGCTCCCGCGCCCGGGTGCAGTTCAAGTTATAGACGATGATGATCTGTATATAATATAGTAGTATGTAATGGCAGCGGCCGGTGACGTGGGCTCCCGCGCCCGGGTGCAGTTCAAGTTATAGACGATGATGATCTGTATATAATATAGTAGTATGTAATGGCAGCGGCCGGTGACGTGGGCTCCCGCGCCCGGGTGCAGTTCAAGTTATAGACGATGATGATCTGTATATGATATGGTAGTATGTAATGGCAGCGGCCGGTGACGTGGGCTCCCGCGCCCGGGTGCAGTTCAAGTTATAGACGATGATGATCTGTATATGATATGGTAGTATGTAATGGCAGCGGCCGGTGACGTGGGCTCCCGCGCCCGGGTGCAGTTCAAGTTATAGACGATGATGATCTGTATATGATATGGTAGTATGTAATGGCAGCGGCCGGTGACGTGGGCTCCCGCGCCCGGGTGCAGTTCAAGTTATAGACGATGATGATCTGTATATGATATGGTAGTATGTAATGGCAGCGGCCGGTGACGTGGGCTCCCGCGCCCGGGTGCAGTTCAAGTTGCCCGACGGCCGCTCGCACACGGCACACTTCGACGCGGACGGCACGCTCGCCGACGTGCACAGATACATCGCTGACAATTTACAGGTGACCCATTTATTTATTTATTTTAAACATAATCATGTCGATCTACATACATTGGGTGACTCTCTTCCTTAAAAGGATAATCACTCCATCGGTTCCTTGCTGACTCATGTCCAAGAGACTCGAGACGAGGATGCGACTCTCTTATAGACGCCTCATATCACCTGACGCAGTGATTATTCGTTACAATACACTGTAATAAAATATTCATTATCATAACAAAATATAGATAAGAAAGTGTATGAAAGAACAATCAATTTGTAGTATAATCATTCAAAGTGGTTAAAATAATTAAATTAAGTAAAAAACCAAAATCTAGTAACAAATGTAATGTGCACTGTGTCTCTGTGTCAGATGACGACGTCGTCGTTCTCGCTGTGGACGGCGTTCCCCCGCCGCGAGCTGACGGAGGCGGCGGCGACCTTACGCACGCTGCAGCTGACGCCGTCGGCCGCGCTGCTGGTGCTGCCCCGGCCGCGCTCCGCCCCGCCAGCACTCGTCGCGCCCACCGCCTTCACCTCGCTGCTCGGTAACCTGACCCCTACGTCATAGCAGACCTTAACTATCAGACACACAATGTCACATTCCCTAAGTGACATCATGTCACAATATTCCACATGAGAATATTACTAAAATGCAACATGTCTTTTCTCAAAATATCAAATTTTTAAATGTAATATTACTAAAATTCTAAATTAACAAAATGCCACACTTGCCAAAATCCGACATTTTCAATATACCACTGTTGAGAACAGCTAACCCTTTCTTTTACTACACTTTTTATAATGAATTAATCTGTCATTATAGCTTTTGAAAATTGTCAAATTGTGAATAGTCTTGTCAAAGAATTAATTTGGAGTGAAAGCCTTTATCGAAATATTTTATAAGAATACTTCTCAGAGTTCACAACAACCACATTATCAAAATGGACAAACTCGCGACCGACTGGACGAGTGATCAGTACTTCTAGATACAGGGTACTCCGCCAGGGTCCCTATCAGATGTTTGGGTGATGAACATGATTATTTAGTCTCGGCTCATGACTTTTTTCAGTAGTTATCTTTGTATATTTCTTATATTCCAATGTAAATAATATCAAGCATGTTTCTCCTTTATATTGTATTGTACGTTCGTAGGATGTAATAGAACATTTAATATATACAATATTTGTTAAAATCAATATTGACACATATACTCATTTCACGACTAAAACGTTAGCGCGATGCAGAAGCGTTCAACTCCATCTAGCGGCCACCGGCGGAACTATACATATGATAGACAATAACAATCATTATGTACAAAATATTATATTGTTTTGAACACTATTGACTATATAGTACTGACTTTGGGCTAAATAATCGTTATAAGTGTTGGAGTATTATTATCTAAGCTTATTTATTTAACCCTTTAGAGGTCGCGCGAAAATAAAAACTCGAATCATTTTCTTTTTCTAAATTTTCTTCTAATCGTTGAGCGTCCATTTTTCTTTCTTGAATGTTTTAGTTTGAAGTGTAGGGGAACATTAAAAAAATTTGAAGTTCGTAGGTATGCAAGTTTAGAAATTACCACTGTTTAAAGTTTGATATGGACCATTTGGACCCCACGCGACCTCTTAAGGGTTAATTAATTTACCATTGTTTCAACAGCATTCATTATAGATACATGAAGTCAAAATCAAAATCAAAATACATATATTCAGTGTAGGTACATTAAATACTCTTATGAAAGTAATCATTGAAGGATATTGTTAAAGTACTAAAAAGTATTGACTTACTTTATAATAGAATTACCCAGACATTAGCCAATTAAAGAAACATATCATCCTAAAATGAAATTTCAATGTCTTCAGAGTCTAATCACATATTTTATTTGTTCTGTACACACTAACCTGTCGCTCACACAATCTGCTAATGGCTCCGATTACGTTCTACACAACATTTAAATATAATTTATGTTCAGTACAAGAGACAGATGACCGGTGACGTCACTTGACGTTTCTAAGATGGCGTCTCAAAAGCATTTTTGCCTTATCTTAAAATAAGTCAAAAGTGTATGAATCGTCCAAGTGTTAACTAACTTGACGTTCCTCAAAGTCATTCTATCCCTTGTTTTTGAATTGGAATGAAAGAGATGCGATAATTTAAATTTAATTTAGTCCATGTACAACGGAATTGGAGCCACTGTCTACTGAAGACCAGCGTTGTAGCTGGTAACACGGGTGCAATATCATATTGCCAACCATCAATAAAATATGTTACATCAAAATGAAATATTTTAACTAAAATAAATCTTATGTTAGTTACATACTACATTTCTCAATGATGAAGGTTATTTCAACTATTTCCTATTTTTTTCAGCATTCTTCACACAGAACTTCACATTCTTCATCCTTCAACCACTAAATCTGTTACTGTTGAGGCTCAGAAGGGTTTTCGCCCCGGACCGGCCCAGCGCTCCCCCCACTGCGCCGCCTCCCCCCCGCCAGAGTCCCCCCCCAGGCGTCAGACGTCGCGGCAACATTCACAGGTTGCCAGGCGACAGAGCGACAGACGACGACAATAACACGTGGAACGGGAATTCGACACAACAAATGTAAAATTAAGTTGAATTCTCTGAAATTAGTTTTAAAGGTAGATTCAGTAAGGTTTAATGACTTGGATATTTAATGCCTATATTCAATGTACGGGATAAACTTTATTGTCACAAAATTCGTTGTATCTGTCATAGGTTACTACATTATAAGCATACGTCGAGGTCAATGACCCGTCACCATCAGCTGAAAGACATGAGATTGTTATTTCCGTTGTTTTCTTAAAATATGATAATCAAATCACTATCGCTTGATGATTCTGACAGATGTCAATAAATTTTAACTGTAACCACGTAATCATTATTGGAATTTTTGAACACTTTCATTAAGTAAGAAATGTAAAGATAACAATCGATTAATTAACAAACACAATGATTTTGAAAAATCCATTCTATTTATGAAACCTCTCAAAAGTATATTTTTCGATGGAATGGCTTATATATTATTTATTGTATAATATATAATATTATTATTATTGACAGGTAAATGTTTTCCAACAATATATATATTCTATATTCTTTTAACTTAAGATGCTATAATATTTCATTATTTTTGCTATATTTTATAATATATTTAATACTTAATTTACTTTGTAAGTATTTACCCAATTTTTCCTGAATACCGCCCTGTTGTTGTTAAGATCATTGCACTGCTTTTGAAAAAAATATTACAATGGCTTCTTCTGTATTTATTTAAATAATATTTTCATAATACTCCGGAATAGTTTGGTATTCAAGTTATTGTCTTTTGATTACTGATTCTGCCTTTAACAAGTTTAGTTGATATTTCGAACTAATTAATTATTATTAAAATATTAGGACGCAAATAAAATAGGTATTATATCCATCTATTCAACCATCTAAATGGAAATTTGTACAAACAATCATTCATAATATTACATGTAATCTAGCTAAATTTTGATCTACCCTCAACTAAAGGATATATTGCCTATAGAGTATGTCACTATAATAAGAGACAGGTGACATCTTTCAATTGTGTTGTAAGAGTTTATGCTTTTAACGCACCTGCAAATGTATGTAATCATTAATTTGTCAATAAAACTTATTTCGTACAATTGTAAATTAATTATAATAAAGAAAATTAAGTTATTTTCAATCTATCTATGGCCTCAAATTTTTTTTTTATTGTTGAACTGAAAAAAAGTTATAAATTTAATATTTTGTTATAGATAAGGGTGTAATTGGTTATTTATGATAGTTTTTGTTCTAGAGTTGTTTGAATGATTAAGGACTTGATTCAAATTTGCCACATGCGCTTGCGCAAGCTTTACAAGTACCCAACATATTTCAGTTTGTTTAAATGATTGGTCCACGCCGTGGTCTAGAAGTCGAGTCCATCTACCTCAGATTAGAGTGCAGAGGGTTCAATTTCTAGTAAGTGTAGACATTTTCTGGTCGGTACTTAATTTAGCTCTTTCTACTTCCGCCTGGCTAGCTACCACAATATAACCAAGTCTGCCATAGCAATAATGTTAACATAATTGTTCTGGCAGTTGGATGTAAGATAGCCAGTTTATATGTGGATGAGAAATCCGAGTGTAATTCGCTGCCATTTTTGACCTTATCATCAATATCAGGTGTGATGCAGGCAAAGCTACGCCTTTAGGTATAAATATGTATACTGGTACACAAATTTCAGTTTTCTAGAATAGTTATAAACGGTTCACCGTTGTAACATTAATAATAAATCAAATTTTGTTACAAGTAATTTTTTGTTTTTATTTTTGGTTACGGCTCTAAATAAATGAATATATTTAAAAAAACGATAATTATAATGCTTTACTGAATATTTTTGGTGAAAATGTTCATTTGTAATTCAAACCGTTTCACTTATATGAATTGTATGGCCTTCATGGTTGGCCGGTACTGTGACGTCGCTATACTGGTCAGTTCTCAATGGTAACGCACACAGAACCGTTGTACCTCTCGATAAACTAAACTAAAAATGTCTAATTGCAATTTAGTTTTAGTCCTTTTGTTGAGGTTGCTAGGCAACAAGAATAACAAAGCTGTCAAAATATATTTTATTAAAAGGAATTTTTATAGTTACACACACGTTTTCTTTTTGTAGCTAATTTTATTTCTTTTTATCATTAACATCGGGATCAGTTTGGACCGTAGACATGGAACCGGATCCCCAACACCTTTGCTATTCTGTTGTGACATATGTATTAATTTAGTTCTTCTTTTTGACAGGGCTAGCGTATCCAGGTTGAATTGACAGTATTACCAGTGTTTTTATGCCATGAAAGAACGAACGGAACTTTGAATGATTGGGACTTTTTCCTTATGAAATAAGTATACACTAGCTTCTTAAAAATAGGTAACTTTAAAATACCACAACAAGACAAGTAACATACTCAGAAGCTTTAGTATCACAGATATTATTAATATTATTTTTTCAATTTATTTAGTAATAATTTTAATTATTGTTAAGTTTTCTTCAATCACTTGTTATTGAGTGACATCTAGTTTACATTTTGAGATTTAATTGTCTTAAGGTTCATTCTAATGCACATAGATGTTGCTTACAACACTAAAATCTGTGGTTCTAAATAACTAAAAAATACAAAAAAGATATTTTCGACCGAAATTATTCGGAAGTCATCAAAAGGAAAGACTATCGAGATTGTTTTAAGTGGGAAACGCAAAAGGTTACGAAATTTCTCTCACATCATATATTGCTACAATTTTTTTTGTTTTTGGCAAATCACAGTCATTGAATTTGCTAAGTGTTATTTAAAAACTCAATTCTATTTGACAATTACATCCTATAATTATTTTGACTGTATAGACTTGCTGTTCTCCTTGATCGTGTACTTCATTTTTATTCTTTGGAATATTGCTAAGAATAAGTAATTCAAAAGTTTATATATAATATTTATTAGACCAACATTAAACAACACAATTATGATATTCATATATTAATCACTTAATCACAATTAAAATTTGCATGTGTAAAAGATTAGTTAGTGAAATAATTAATCCAGAACAATGTTTAGTTTAACTAGACTGCTTTTTTATAAAGGTAATCACTAATTTCATCAATATTTACTTCATCATTTTTAACACACTGCAAAATTGACATTAAAAGTGGTATAACTTCTTCATGTGTTGTCGAAAACTTCAGTAACTCATATGCATTTTCAGCAGTCAAATCACTAATGAGTTTAAAAATACATTTCTTTTCTAAGTCTGGCATCATATAATACAATGACAGGAGCAATAGTTGTTCTACACCAGTATCTGGTAGTTTATGTAAATATATATAGTCTTTCAGGTGTTGCAAGGTATCTTCAGATATGTCAGCCATTTCAATGCGTCCCTCAGATGCTTCGCGCCATTTACCACCAAGCATACGCCGCAAGACTGGACTCGAAGCAGCCAGTACTGAACGATGCATCTGCACAGAACCATCTTTTCCGCATAACTCAAAGTCTAACATCTCTGTATCATCATGTAATGTTGCAAATATGCTGGGACTGGAGACTATATCAATTTTCATGGTAACATCAAATGATGCCACTCGTTCATATTTCTTAAACATGACATGCCATGTCTCATCATCACTTAAGAGATTTTTGCTATCGATTCTCAATGCATCGCTTGAAAATTCCATGACATATGTAAAATTATCATTTTCATTAATTTTTTCAAATCTAATGTGTATTGTGGTGTGTTCCTGATTATATCTTGTTACCATCACATTAAATTGAAATTTGGCAAAATTACAAAAGTTGTATATAGGACTTAGCATTTCAGTGAAATGGTTTTCATGAGTGAGAAAATAATCCGCTTTTAATGTGTTGCCCCTCCGAATAATGTTCCTTACCGTGATCCTGTAATAATTAAAACAATGAAAATGTAAAAAAGTAACCTAAATTTACTTGAGTTGATCCACAGTAAAAAGCAATTTCATTTAAAATTAGCATATGATTAAATGACTTGAAACAAAATTAATTTTTTAATGTGGATATACTTAAGTTTAAGTACAGTTAAAATCTGAACCGAATTATTTTTGGAGATGGAAGATCTCAATTAATACTGTCTTTTATAGTTGAGTAGTGAATGGTTTATATTTGTCATGGTGGTTCGAGTGTTCTGATTTTATTACTAAAACAAAGCAACAATCGCCATTGTTTTTCCTTGGACGAATCGATCAAAGTTTGTTATCTCAATCTGTGCTTCAGAAGGCAGTTTAACTCAATAAAAATGCCGATATTTGCACTGTGGCGCAATATTTGCGATATTTTTAATAATTTAATTAAATATTTTTTCCAATTAAAATAACAACTAAACTATGTCGCAACATTGAAGTGCCGACTGTGACTCCCTGTGTATTCATAAACATCAAATTATAATCTATTTAAGAGCATTTCCAACAGCGCTACCTATATTTTGTAAGTTAGTAAACCCTTCATTATAGGGTGAACACAAATTATAATAATTAGGTTATGATGGAATTGACAAATCTTTAATATAAAAATTTCTAATTAAAAATAGATTTAAAAAAAAAATTGGGTGAACACGGGAGCCGTGTCGTGTGCGTCTAAGGAAAATATAGTACGACACGGCTACCGTGTCGTTAGCGTGGAGTGTGTTAAGCCGTAGTAGTTGCGGCAACCGCTGTCACCTGTCCGTGTCAAACCTTGTCCTGGCCAAAACTACTATTTCCCTCAAGTAGTAACGCCTGTGACCAGCATAAGCATAGCCTTATGAGTGAATTCAACATTCGTAATTAAAACAGTTGGATAGAATGAAATATGTTATATACTACACTTATAAGATATATACCGGGGTTAACCAAGAGGAAACCCAACGGGTTGAATTACAGGTCGTCGGGAGGTGTATCCAGTGGTGGATTTACACTAGGGGCAGTCGGGGCTAGTGCCCAGGGCGGCAAAATTAGGAAAGTTGAAAATAAAATTTTTACAGTGTTATCAAAATTGCCCGATATTATTAATTGATTCTTGATAATACATTTAAATATTTTTTATGTTATTGAAGCATATATTATATTATATAGATAATTTATATAATAAATTACCTGCAATAAATTAGTTATTTCAATTTTTTAAAATTAAGATATCAAAACTATGAATTTAAGTAAAATTTCAGTGATTAGATGGGGCGGCATTTTCTTCAGTGCCCAGGTACACTGATACTACATTTTTATTTAACTCGCGTTAAATTATACGAGATAACAATATTTAATCTAAATTAATACGAGATGGTCGCGGAATGATTAAAAATAAACTCTAAACAATTAAGATGACAGTACGTCGAGTAAAATAATACTTGCAAAGTTCCTACCTGTTCTCACTCATTCTGACTTTCACTTTACTGTTCTTTAAAGATTTACGTTGCAGTTAATTAATAAAAAGATACACAAATTGCTCAAAACTAATCTCAAACTAATAACGTAGTCACTGTGGCCGACGTAGACAACAAATGAACTCAAAATTCAACACTAAACAGACAATAATTACTCATCCAGTGTTGCCACCTACTCACAATTCCCAAATCAAGTTAAATCTAGCACTTTCACTACATATGAACCCGGTTTTGATACTCATGCCAACAAAGGGCAATTTAATTTTGCGATACGAAGATATCCCGCTTCACTTACAAAAATAACAAGACTGTACGCGCGATGTGAAGATTTAGGGTATATTTATTTTTTATAATGGCAACCCTATATTACTGTAATGGGGAATATCTGAAACGCTTCGTGTACCCACTTAGATATCTAATGGTGCCCACACACGACCGATAAAAAAAACTGTTAAAAATAATAGTCAAATATTGGTAGCGTTTCTGCTTAACTAAAATTTACTTAAATTTAAAGTTATTTGCCTATCCTTAATTCAAATTATTGAATTATTTAATTTCTACCTTTCATATTGATGAAAGGTGGAAATTACTTTTAGTAACGCCAAGTTAGTATACACTTAGACAAGTCATACACTTAAGACTGATTTTAAACGGCTTGTTTTATGATGCTCGTTAAAATAAAGTATACACAGGCTTATCCATTATCGAATCGAAAAATGACATCACTATTTGTGATTAAGACCTCCACCGTGCTTTGGAAGACACGTTAAGTTAACGCTTTTATCCACAAAGCTAACGATTTAAATCTTCATCACTCTTTCATTAACACTACAGTTCTAGCTTTCTGCACCTAGGACTCACCGACCCAAATATTTATAAGCTGTGTTTCATTTGACGAATCCCTACAAATCTTCATTTTAATAAATAGTCTTGAAATCGTTTATAGTTCAATAAGGTATATACAATAGTTATTTTTAGGCGAAAACTATTTTCAGCGGTTGATCTCGTGGGTTCGTGGTTCGTCACGTCACCGATATGCTAAAACGTATCCTTTTACAATATAATTTAAAAAATACGAACAGTATATATAAATAATATAAGGCTATATGAACTTTAATTAAAATTAATTGCATTAAAACCTTTACTGAGTGTACTAAATCAATTGTATATTTAAAATTAATAAATAAACTTTATGAAAACGTTAAGTAATTAATTACAAATTATGCATTTTCTATTTATATTACTACAATTGACTTAAAAACTCAAAGTATTGGTTTTTCAATGATTTGATTTCTTTCCTTCTATGTTAATTTTACACCGACTAATAATCGCTGGTCGTTTGTCGGAATCGTGCGAGCAAACTAATGTTATCATTGATACAACTTTGTACGTATCATAAAGCTATATATATTATATGTTACATCATTAAGCATATAACATCCGGCCACTTCCTGGATCATTGATATTTATAAATAATCAATTTCAAAACTGATATAACACTAACACTGTAATGTATGTATGGATGTATACTGTCGTCTCCTTTGCACACTAGAAGAATAATGTACAAAAGTATAAAATAATAGAGACTACTCTGTGACGCGAGAGAAGGAACAGACGTCTTTATATGATTTCATTCTCATTTACTTATCATTTCGTCGTAATCATTATCATAACATTCAATTTTCGTATCATTTTATCATAATCGCTTACATTGCATTCCATTTTATATGGCTTAAAGGTCTTAGTTACAGGCCAAATAATTGAAAAAAAAACGGAGGGGTGTGCAGGTGAAAGGAGCCGATAATTAATAGATAGTAAAGGAGAATAGTACAAACACTAACGACACAATATAAAGATTTTAAAAAACACGAAACATAACGAATGAATGAATTAAGTGTCCGAACATTATTTTTCAATTTGTTCGAGCTACCAGCGAATGTGATGCCAGAGTGTAAGACTGGACAACAAGGATAAATTATATATATATATATATATATATATATATAAAGATGGTAGAGACTGCCCCAGGGAGTAGCCCTGGCAGACAGCAGCGGGAGGTAGGAGTGAGACCCAACACGGACGGTTGAAATCTGGTTTTATTGATAATAATTTGTCGTTTATATATTAAACTGTTTTACTGTACACGTTGATAGGTTTTTGTATGTCATTCATAGGTGTAAATTGCTGACGGTGCCTGTTGGATCAGTTCCGCCGAAAGTAAGATACTGGTAGCTCGAACAAGTTAGATACTTAAATTATTCATTATACTTAAATTATATGATACATATTTTTGAAGATTTATTTAATTATATATTATGTAGTGTATATATGCTATCGTTAATTAAATACCTGTGTGTCTAATATTATTTGTCATGTGTATATTCGCGTCTCGCCATCTTCAATCACAGTTATCAATGTATACCTAATTATAAAGAAAAAATGTGAAAAAGTTGTAAGATGCAGATGAAACGTAAAACAGTGATATTGATATGGACGTTGCCACATTTTGAAATAAAATGTGTTATTGCCTGTTTTGGACGATAGCCATTATTTTTAGTGGTGCCTAAAATAAAGGTATGCTAAAGGTAAATACGTAGGCGTGCGAGTAATATTTAAATACACAGATCCAAAAGTATTATACTCCTTAGTCTAACTTAAAACTCAAAAACGGTTTGATCGATTCGACTAATTTTTATTGTATTTTATTAGGTTTAATTCACGCGTGGTTTAAGAAAAAAAAATAACCGCGAAAATCCTAAAGAAAGTCGAAAGAAATATAACTGAATATTGCTTATTTCGTTTGGAAATACGTCTAACTGACAAATTGTTAAACTTTAAAACTGACATTTCTTATATCGCTACATCGGGATTATTTTAATAGATGGATTTAGTGGTAGTTTGTATATGATACATAAGTCACCGGGTCAACTAGTCTGATGGGGCCGTTCAAGAATTACGTAAGCACCAAGGGGGGGTGGGGGGTGTCTGTTTTGCTTATTTTGGATGACATGGGGGAGTAGGAGGGTCTAGGTGATGATTACGTCATCGTTAGTTATTTGCTTTTTTACACGAATGGCAACCCTCACATTGTCTATGCGTGAAAACGAAACACATTTTCGGTGATTCCGCATATGTTTAGGCACTCGTTTTGAGAACCGATTAGGGGAATTACCGCGCGCTATTCACTTGTCTAATTAATGCATCTATCAGTATTGTTTTGTTTGGATACTAAACATATTGTAAGCATTGAAAGTTATCATTTGTGTTACCGTTGATGCAATTAGCCAAAGTTTAACGTTTTAATTATTTAAATATCTTATTAGAATGTCGTGTCATATAGACAAATCCAAGTTGTACCAAAAACTGTTTGAATGTTTCAAAAATCTCATACAGGGACGAAAGTACAAAATGTACAAAAGTTAGTTAACGAAATTTTAAATTACAAGCAAATTCAGACAAGGAACTAAATATTATTGTATCTAAGAGAATTGAAGAAGAATTGCAAGCGGCGACTAAAAATAAATCCAATCTGCTTAATTTTTTTTCCAAGGTGAGTGAAATATGAGTAGTTTCTCATTACGTTTTGTAACAATAAAAACGTTTTGGATTTTACTATTTTTAAAATGACAATATAAAAAAAACATAACTAAAATGTATACGTAAGCATAGGGCGAGGGGGTAAGAGCTTTGCTAACTTTTGATGACAGGGGGAGGGAATGGTAAGAAATCTGCTTACGTAATACTTGAACGGCCCCTATTTTTATAAATATGTAGCGGTTCGTTAGTCGCGCTAAAACACAAAAACGGCTTTACCGATTCGACATATTTATATTAGGTTTCATTTAAAATCCTAAAGAAAAATGTTAAATATCACAATTAAAAAGTATTTATTTATATGGAAAATCGTGGACACGTGTATCAAACTTTTCCTAGAATCAACCCCTAAATAAATCGGAGAGCTCCGAAAACTACACACGCCATCCGCACCCCCTAGCGAGAGAAGTATAGAAAGGATTAAGTAGGTAAGATCATTCGAAGGCAGAGGTATATTAGTAATAATAATTATTATAATAATAATTCTTAATCGATAACGCCAGGACTGTTCGCCGATTGCTTTCTCAGACGTCCTGACCCTGGGCCGCGTGAACATGAACGCGTCAATGGTTTGCGAGTAAGTGAGTGAACTTAAGGTAATCACAGACACTGTCTATGACAACATAGCTTTTGACGTTTTGTCTGTCTCTTCTCTCTCTTGATTTCATTGTAGTAGCACGTATTTTATATTTTATTATAATTTCAGTTAATACAGTCTTACATTTACAATTCAGTTTTATTTACAAAAAGTCTTATACAAAATTGGTGCCGAAACTCAGTCTAAATTTTAAACATTCAAGCTATTTTATGGTAATTTTGAAAATTTTTCATTTACACAAGATATTTGACATAATTTGAAGAAAATGGCGGATCGGAAAAAATTGATTGTGGCACGTAGTCACATCAAAGCATCTCTAACTAGGTCACAGCAATATTTATCTTCCATGACCATGGCAAAAGAAGAGCTGAAGATGCGTCAGGAAATGCTAGCAAACAATTATGTGAAGTATCAGGATATAAGTGTGGAATTACAACTATTAGATGAAAACACTGAAGACGAGGATCGTGAGTTTGAGGAGCGTCATTTCAAAGTGGTGGCAGAGATCGAGCGTTTGCTGAAATCTTCTGGTGTGGGAGCCCCAGGTGATATCAAAGGTGCCGCCAAGCTGCCGTCTTTAGACATTCCAACATTTGACGGGAAGGACATCGCCCTGTACCGGCCGTTTATAGAAATGTTCATGGCCGTGGTGCACCATGATCCGCGGACTTCAGAGGTTGAAAAACTTTGCTTTTTAAAAAAGTATTTGAGAGGGGAGCCCTTACAAATTATAGATAGCCTTCCGATAATTGGTAAGTCTTATAACACAGCACTTTCTATATTACAAAAAAGATTTGACAATCCTACATTACTTATAAATAATCATATCAATTGTATTCTTGACTTGCCAAATATTAAAGGTTCTCACTTACAGATACGAGAATTTACAGCTAAGGTTAAACAGCATGTTACATCTTTACAAAACTTAGGTCAACCTGTTGGACAATGGGATGCAATATTATCATGTATTTTAATGCGTAAAATAGATTATTTAAATATAAGACTATTTCACAGCGAAAGAGATACCACAACAGTGGTAACTGTTGATGAGTTGTTACATTATTTGGAAAAAAGAGCTGCTTCATTAGAGGTTAGTCTGCCAATGAGTGATAAGTCTCAAGTAAAATATAAGCCATCGGTTAATCTTTCCACAACTAATAAAGCATTTGAAGCCTATTCTCTGTGCAAAATGTGTTCTAAATCACACAAACTTTACAAATGTCCTGATTTTAATAGCATAACACCTAAAAAACGATTAGAATTTGTTACAAAAAATAATTTATGCAAGTTATGTCTTTCTTTACATACACAAAACTGTCGGTACAAATTTAAGTGCTCTATCTGTAATTCCAGCTCTCATAATGCGCTTATTCACCAACAAGAAGACGAGTCAATGACGAGAAAAGGTATCAGTGAGCATGATCATCAGGTAAACTTGCATATTTCTCAACCTGTTGCTGAAAGTGTGATATTACCCACTGCTAAAGTTTTGGTTACTGGTATAAATAATAAACAATTTGTAGTTCGTGCGCTTTTAGACTGTGGGAGTCAAACATCATTCTGTACCACAGAGCTTTCAAATCGCTTAGGATTTCCATTGATTGCTTTGCATAAAAATATAATAACTTTAGGTAAAAATAGCACCACATCTAATAAAGGTATTAATTTTAATATTGAGTCTTTAAAAAATAATTTTAAAATTAATTTGACATGCTCAATAATTGATAAAATTACGGCTAAGCTTCCACAGAGAAAAATAGATTTAAGCAAGTTTCCAATTCCAAAGCATGTGTCGCTAGCTGATGATGAATTTTATATTCCAGGTGAGATATCGCTTTTGTTAGCTTGTGATATTTTTTTCAAAATCGTACTTGATGGAAAGATAGAAGGTGGTCCAGCAGATCCCATATTATTAAACACTCGGCTGGGGTACATCATCTCATCCTCAAGTTATTCCAATTTCAATAAAACCTTTGCTATGCATACAGTAACGAATCCTGATCTTGACGCCTGTGTTCGTCAATTTTGGGAGGCAGAAAAGGTACCGGATATTTATCACGAGTCATTATCAGAACACGAGCATAGTGAAAGGGTATTTAAAGAATCTATTTCATTACATAATAATACATTACAAGTCAAATATCCGCTAAAAGTTGATTTGCAAGATATTGACCCTTCCAATTCATATGCTATCGCTTTACAAAGATTATACAATTTACAGAAAAGATTTATAAAAGAGCCTGCTTACTTTGAATTATACAAAAATTTCATTGACGAATATATTTCATTAGGTCATGCCAAAATAATTGATGTCAAAAATTGTAATTTAAAGGATCAACCATTATTCTTTTTACCACACCATGGAGTTCTTCGCATGGATAGATTGACAAACAAGCTGCGTGTCGTATTCGACGGCAGCGTCAAAACAAGTAATGGACTAAGTCTTAATAATTTTCTATGTAATGGACCTGTTGTTCAGCGTTCTCTTTTTGACATTATACTGTTATTCCGTGTTCATAAATACACACTTCTATGTGACATTCGTCATATGTACAGAATGATACAAATTCATCCTGATTACAGATGCTTACAGAATATTTTGTGGCGCGAAAATGGCAATTTAATTGTTATACAATTACAAACGATTACATATGGCTTAACTAGTTCAGCATTTCTAGCCACTAGATGTCTAGTTGAATTAGGCAAAATATACCAACATAAATACCCTTTAGCAAGCGCTGCAATTATTAATAATTCCTATGTCGATGACATTCAAACTGGAAGTAATACTTTAGAGGGGCTCGTGAAGCTTAAAAACGAACTTATATCTCTTTTACAGCATGCTAATATGCACTTGCATAAATGGATTTCTAATAGTCCAGAATTACTCAAAACTTTGCCTCGTGACAAGTTAGGTTTTGAAACAAAGGACTTAGATAAAGATTTAAATTTAAATATGCCAATTGTTAAAATGCTAGGTATTAAGTATCATGCGTTTGATGATGTACTCCGATTGAGTAGTCAAGTGGTGACACCAGCTAAATTTCCAACAAAAAGAAGTGTTTTAAGTTCCGTTAGTAGGTTATATGACCCTATGGGATTTGCTGGTCCAGTCATTATGAAACTGACAATACCTAAGTTAGAGCTTAATGGTGCTTTATTGCTATCTAAATTAGTATCTCATGTTTCAGCTGTGCTAAATATTAATGATATAAAACTCTTTTGTGATTCTAAAATCGTGCTGGGCTGGCTGGATACTGTGGCCATAAAGCTGCCGGCTTACATAGGTAACCGTGTAAAAGAAATTAAGCATCTTACAAAAGGATTTTCTTGGTTTTTTACGCCGAGTTTGTTGAATCCTGCAGATATTTTGTCTAGGGGAATCGACCCAAAGGACATACATAATTTACTATGGTTGCATGGTCCAGACTATTTGAGGAGTTCTAGTTATAATTTTTATTTATCCGAAGTTGAAAAGCCTTTTCCATTAATGATGTTAAACGAAGAAAATATTTGCAATGCAGCTACAAATAATGTAGTAATTCATCCACTATTTGAAAAATATTCAAGCTTGTATAAAACTATTCGTGTCATGATTTATGTTTTAAGATTTATTAATAAGTGCAAAGGGCATGCTATTAATTATGATTTTTTTTCTGTCACAGAGTATAGAGATGCGTTAATTTATATTATAAAGGTAATTCAAAACCATTATTTTCCGGAGGAGATAAAGGCTATTTTAGAGAAAAGAGACTTCAAATCTTCTCTTAAGTCTCTTTATCCATTTATAGACAGCAAAGGTGTTTGTCGTGTAGGAGGTAGGTTGCATAATGCAGAAATTAGCTTTTCAAAAAAGTTCCCTATTATATTGCCTAAACATTGTCATGTTACAAAATTAATTATAAGACAAGAGCATTTAATAACATTACATGGTGGGTTGAAACTTGTCTTAAGCAATCTTTCGCAACATTATTTTATTGTTAATTCCGTTAGGGAGGTAAAAAGTGTCATTTATAAATGTGTTGTTTGTTGTAGAAATAAAGCAAAAGTTTCAGAACAGTTAATGGGTTCTTTACCTAGCGATCGTGTAAACCCTTCGCGAGTGTTTGAAAAGCTAGGAATGGATTTTTGCGGACCTTTCGAAATAAAGCAGTCTTCCAGGCGTAGTTCTATCATAACCAAGGGTTATGTAATTATATTTGTGTGCTTTGCCACCAAGGCTATACATATCGAGGTTGTTTCGGATATGTCAACTGACACATTTTTAGCTGCCTTTAAAAGATTTGTTTCCCGAAGAGGCATCCCTTTAGTTGTGTGCTGTGACAATGCATCCACCTTTAAAGGCGCTAACAACCAACTTAATCAACTCTATAAATTACATATGAGTTCTGAATTCCAAGAAAAGGTACATAGTTATTCTTTACAAAAGCAAATAGATTTCAAATTCATTCCAAAATACAGTCCCAATCATGGCGGCCTGTGGGAGGCAGCAGTCAAGTCATTCAAATTTCATTTAAAGAGAATATCTACCGCAAAAAAATTTACTTATGAGCAATTCAGCACAGTTGCAATTGAAATAGAGGCTATTCTAAACTCTCGCCCTCTTATGTCTGCTCTGCCTCAAGATAGATCTGACTTTACATATATTACACCTGGTCATTTTTTAATTGGGCAGCCATTAACAGCTGTTCCTCACGGTGATCTAACTGATTTGTCAACTAACAGATTAAGATTTTGGAGATGCTGTGAACAAATTAAACAACATTTTTGGAAAGTTTGGCATCTGGATTATCTATCAAATCTTAATCAAAGAACGAAATGGCAAAAGAATGTGTTAAATCTTAAAGAAGGTACTGTTGTTTTGTTAGTAAACCCTAATACTCCACCTTTGCATTGGCCGTTGGGCAGGATCACAAAGGTATTTTGTGGCAATGACAATAAAGTTAGAGTCGTAGAAGTCATAACTGCCAATCAAAAGTTGCATACTAGGGCTGTATCAAAGATTGTCATTTTGCCTACTGATTGATATTTGAATAAATTCATGTATTTAATTTTTTATTTATATTATAAGTTGATTAAAAAAAATGAATTATAATAAAAACTTACTTAAAATGTACAACTTTAATGTTTACTTTGCATGTATATTGTATATTTCGTTTAAATTTATAATGTGTCCTTATCACATCTGTTATCAAAATATCTCTTTACAAAATAGAGTTCATATTTTTGTTATTCTTATTCATAAAGTATTATTTAGATGTTTAAACAAAGAGATGTTTTGAAATTGTTCTTATTTTTATAACTGTTATATTAATATCGTCATTGCCCTCCCCCCAGTTATGTCTATGACAACATAGCTTTTGACGTTTTGTCTGTCTCTTCTCTCTCTTGATTTCATTGTAGTAGCACGTATTTTATATTTTATTATAATTTCAGTTAATACAGTCTTACATTTACAATTCAGTTTTATTTACAAAAAGTCTTATACAGACACGTATTCTTCCATGCGACATTGCTGTACTAATTACAATAGGCGCGCGGAAAAACTATATATTATATTAATCATAATGTACCATACCTAATACTCAGATATTTTATTGATATTACATTTAACTAACACTTGCAAGCGTTAAAATTCGTAAATTATACGTACACTGTAAGCCTCGCGGCAGTCTGATGATTGTAGCTTGTCTATTATTACACGGTTTGAGTTCTGTTAAATAATACCAAAGAGTCTTATTCCAGCTTAATAGAAGACTATTTATTGTTTTATATAAACTACTGTTTGAAATACTTGACGACAGTTTATGTTTTGAAACAGAGTTAAAACGCTCATGATATTAGTTTATGAAAAAAATATGTTTTCAGTCGGCCACGCGTGCGAAGCCGCGGGCATCAGCTTGTAATTAAGGTGAGCTCATCAACAATTTCCTACGAACATATACATTCACAATTATTGAAAATAAGACTGATATTTTCATATATATATTTTTGTTCTTAATATTTTAATATGTAAAACTTGACTCCATTTTTATCTTGTTAAATACAAACAAGTAATTTTACTTTTACTTTCACAATAGACAAAATGACATGGTGAAACTAAGTCACAGATAATATACATGTTTAAACCACACTAATACGTAGGCGTTTTTAGTTTAACACTTTCTAATGTTGTTCCGTGAAAATTGCCTAAAATAGTAAGTTTCCTGGCCATTTATGTTAGCATTCCTTAAATAGGGACAGAATATCAATGTTAAAGCGAAAGTAGTGTTTCCTTAAAACAATGCGGTAAGAAAAAATGTTTAACGCAGAAGGTTGGTGTTACGTGGTTCTCTTACATTGCCTCTGCGGCTCTGAACTAAAAACTTCCTTCGATGTAGGCACATAAGGTATATTTCTGGTATTTATATCCATATTTCTCCGCTTTCTAGTATATCCACAATGTTTAGTGGTTCTAACGCTCTGGTTTCGATAACGAAAACAAAGCAACTTTCGCCATGGTTGGTCGTGGATGGGTCAAAATTTGTAACGCGTTCCTCATGTGTTTCTACCATGTAGGAAGCCTGTGCCCAGCTGTGTGACGTATTTGGGTTCCTGATGATGGTGAAGCTCTTAATGATGCTTAATTTGTGCTAGTAATAGGTGTGAGTGTAAGAAATATTATATTATTTTATTTCTGTTGTCTATAAGCAACGATAACGACTTACCATCTGTTTGAGAAGATGCATTAGGGATGTAACTAACTTAAAATATTATACATGATTCATTGAATATATCATTTCAATAAAATAATTACAATAAATCACGCCTCTGACCTTAAAGCCGATACAATCGCTGGCAGAAAAGAGCTTACATTACTTTGTTTTAGTATTTTATAAAAATGGTAGACTCAAAGGACTTTGTATCACGCCATCTATTAGATGTAATCTGAAGTTATGATAAAAGCAGACAGTTTTAATAGCACGTCAGTTAGACTGACCTGATGAATTACTCGGCAGAACCCAGGTTACCCTGTGAAGGACAATGGAGTTACCGGGGAGTTTTAGTGCGTATTCCCTGTGATACTATGAGTCCCATACACGCCAGCGGCGAGTAGGTGTGCAAACGGATTACTCCTCGTAAAAAAAGCACGTCAGTTAGACGACTTTTCATACTTAATAAAGTATTTTAAGTTTTTCTTTAGAATTTCTACTATTAATTTTTAAGATTATTTGCAATACTTCCATAGCACTTCCGGAGCAAATTATCTAAGCTTAGAATGTTCGAAACTGAGGTTCTGCATCAAAGAATCACCTGTGGGTATAACAGTGCTTTGAGAGAAAGATGAAATGATCGCTACGGTCAACGCCGTCCAAGACCAGTTGTACGTCAACCATCGGAAAGCGATGACGCCGCAACGTCCGAAATTAAATCTTAATGCACATACGACATCGAAATTAATTCTTGAATGAAATTAATCATAATGGATATAAAAGAAATTATTAAGTGGTTCATACCGTGCTTTCATATTTTGCTAAATATTTTATCCAAGATGGACGCGCGTGCGATAGTTTTTTGTTTTATTTTACTTTTTAATTCGTGCCCCAGTTATGGCGCGACAGTAACAAGTGTGGATGATGTAGGTAAAAGTCCAAATAGTTTTGATGATGCCAAAAATTTAGATGTAAAACAGGAAATAGTTAAATTTAATCATAGTGATGTAGACGAGAGCTTTCAAATGGATGTATCAAAAAGTTTTGAAGACCATTCAGTCGGTAAGTTTTGTCGAGTATTTTTTTTAATTAAAAAGTTTGTACTGGTAAAACCCTTAAAAGTACTTTACACTTTTTTATTACTACTATAAAACGATATCTATGTATATGTAAGTCATAAGAACACTGCGTTCAATATTTAATTCACATATTCCTGTCGCAGGTCTGCTCGTAATTTCGATAGAAATAAGCAGTACCTTTTTAGTCGTTTGTTTTAATATTAATTTTATTTTAACCGTTTATGTGTACAAAAATAAATAATATTGGAGTGTCCTGCATTACATTTTTAATGTAGTTATTTGTTGTTATTTTTTATGTAATTATAGATGGTCTAACAAAGATTATGAGATGATGAGATTCATGATTAGAATGAAATCCAAACCATTCGCCATCTTACAAGAAACTGAAACCTATAAATATATATTAGAATATGTAACAAACACATTAAGAAACCTTTAAATAGAAAAATTAAAGAAATAATGACAGGCCAAAATGGAAGTCAAGGCCGTAAAACCTAAAGAAAAAAATTTGGGGTTAAAAAATGGATTTGAACGAGAGAGTTTTTGGCGCGTAATGGCGGGGGCGGTTTGGTGCTGTATGTTTTATTTAATATATTGTGTTGTAGTGTTGTTTTAGTCATAACATTGGTGTAGTTTTATGACAAAAAGGATCGTTAAATCATACAATATATGGAATACATCATTCAGCGTTGATTAGTGACTTTCGTGAGATTTTTGCAATGTTTCATTTCCATTCATTCATTTGTAGGCTAAGTAAATTTATTTAAAAATATTTTAAGAGTTCATTCTCCTTTACTTATCATTTCATTGTAATCATTATCATAACATTCCATTTTTGTATCATTTTATTATAATCGCTTACATTGCATTTTATTTTCAAAAAATTTCTCGTAAGTCATTAACAAAATAGCGGGGCCTACCATTAGTCTCCAAAGACTCCATGGGGCAAAGGGCTACATTGCATCAGTATCCTGGAGCCATAAATAAAGATAAAAAACGACGAAGAACTCAACAAGCCCCTATGCAATGGCAATCAAAGTTTATAATCGTCTTCCGGAGATATTGAAGAATGAAAGAAATTTCAAAAAGTTCAAGAACAACTTAAAGACGTTATTGGTCAAAAAAGCATATTACAACGAGTACTTTGAAGACAAGCTATCGGATTTCTTCAACAATATCTAAAATAATAACGATTAACAGACCATTGACATTTAGACATTACACATTACACTTTATAAACACTGGAAGTTTTAAACTATTGACATTGCCTACTTGACATTTTACCCAATTGACATATTAGAATTAAAAAAAAAAACAATACAATATAATGATTTCTGATTATTTAATATTAATATTACTGACATCCAAACAATTGTAATACAAAAATACTATAAAATCTATTTTTTACATTTAAAAACTCACTGACTTACAAACAATCCCTAGATAATTAGCATTTTGAATGCATGTATTTGAATTGGACCGTTATACAAATTTAAACACTTAACTTAAACCTACCTTGAAATCTACCTTTCTCCTGTATAACCTGAAATTTTGTTGTGCCTGACAGGGTCCATAGTGTCATTTATAGTCTTAAGATTCATATTGTGTAACTATGGAACGCAAAATAAAGAATTGAATTGAATTGAATTGAAAGAAGATTTGGCTGTATAGAGCAATGCTATTGCCTGTTCCTATTGGACGAATTTTCTACTATTATTGGATTTGAACGAACCTGAACCTTTTACCGACCATTGATCTGCTGAGGATTTGGAAGAAACAATGCTTTGAATTTCCTGTACGTTGTAGTTTAATTGATTATTGGCTTAAATTAACTTTATGACAAAGAAAAAATATCGAAATCAATTAATAATAATATGTGGTCAACGAGTGTGGGCCGCAATTATTAGTGTAGGACTGATTTTATCAAAATTTAGCAAAATTTGTAGAAAAATTGGAAGCAAATCATAAAATCTGTTCAAGATATTCTAACGGTCTTACTAATAAAATCTCCATGAACTCGAACTTGAACTCCGCTAAATTTTTGATAAACCATAACTTTTTGTTTTCTTTATTTGTACAAATAAAAAAAACAAAAATTTATGATATACTTTACATCATAAGTTTTTTATTTTATATATAAGACTATTTAATGAATTTTATTTACCAACATATTGATGTTGTTACTGAGATACTACTTATCACCCTATTTCTGGAGTCAGAGTATCTAGACGAGATCTATTCGGATAATTACTATCTAACGCCAAATGAAAATATATGGCAATTGACAATGACGTTTGCTATCTAAACGAATGCTTCTGTCAAATCCCATACATTTTACATTTAGTGGTTCGATTGCGTTTATCGAAATGCATCCGGATTGAAGGTCGTGTTATATTTTAAGGTATTTTCAAAGCCTTTGTAATTAAAATATTACCGTTCCACAAAATTTGTGGATTAGATATTTTTCTGTATTTTTGTAGTTTTTGTTTTTGATTATTATGTTGTACATTTTACAATGACTTTTCGTTTTTCACTCTGCTTATTCGTTTATTTCATATAATACTTAATATGATTACTTAATATTTACTATATTACTATAATAATACTATTTCTACAAAGTTCTTAACAATCTTTAACTAATCTACAATATTTGATATTCTTATCTCTCATTTAATCTAATTGCTAATATTATCTCAATAACTATATGATTACAATTCCTTTATACTATTCGGTTCGATACGATAGCAATAGTTATAGATAAAATGCTAATGGATGTACAAGGTCTGGTAGAATTATTAAAATTCCTACAAGGTATTAAAATTAAAGGGGAAGATGTGAATTGGTTAGCTTCTGTATTGATATTATTAATCTGTATTATGTAGATATTATTCTGTGTTTGAAGATGGATCATGGCATCTAGAAAAAACGTAATTAAAGATTACTAATTGCTATATGATGTTTAATTAATAAAATAGAATATAAAACAATAGTTTTTCGGATATGACAGTATCAATACTGGCGAATAGTGTCTACTTTCAATTAACCAACCAATCTTCATCATGCTTCGTTACCAAACCGCATGCCTCTTAATATTCTTGTATTAATCGAAAAAAAGAGAAATATAATACATCTTGACCATGGCTTTATATCTATTATTATTAAATCGTAGACTATAACGAAGTAAATGGCACACGCTAAACATTTGTAACGCTTTCTAATGTAATCCACAAAACTAAAATGTACTCATATAGAAAATTAAGAAACTAATATAGGCAATTTATTTTAATATAGTTAAACATCTCACAAATATGAAAACATTTATAGGATGTGATTTTCACACTAGTTTATCCGGTAACTTTGTTTCATTGACAAACTACCACTAGCGCCATCTTTTAAAAGAAACTTGAAGTAACGATGTAAGAAATGACAGTTTTAATGTTTACCATGTCAGTTGGACGATTTTCCTTATTAAAATTTTTTTAAGTTTTATCTGTAGGTATTTCCCAGTTATTTTCATAATTTCAATCCTGAATTAAATCGAATCAAACACAATAGCAGTCATTAATATTTATCAAGCCGTTGCTTACTATTAGCGAGATTAATGAACATCAATTCATTTTTATATATAGGGATAATTGAAAGTTATTCTGTGGAAAGAAACTACTGTTATTTGGCGCCAAAAACGGCGCATAATGGCGGACGGTTGGGTGCTGTATATTTTAATTTTTATTATAATTAGTGTTCGTTTTGGTGAAATGTTTGATGTAAGATTGAAGTAGTTTCATGCCAAAAAGTTTTTTGTCGTGCAATATATGGAATACATGTTTCTTTATTGATTGGTTACTTACGAGATATTTTTCAGGTTTAGTTAATTTTTTTAACATATCATTTCTTCGTTTAAGCCTCATTTACATGGAGAGAGTTTCTCGCCTCGAAGATACGATTATCGAAAGAAAGAAAAATAATATCATCATGTAAACTATATGTACGATATCGTACGTCGAAGGGCGATAATCGCATCGTCTTTAAATATTGGATGTCTCTGTGTAAACACAATTTGAAAGCACGAATCGTATTTCGAGTTCAGTCAGTCGCTATCATGCGTATGCAGTGCGTGAGGCTGTTTTAATTATTTCTGCTCTTCTAAGACAAGAATTAAATAAAAGAAAGCGTAAAAAAAGATGTTGGGTTAAAAAATGGATAGAAAGAAGAAACACCTTAGGAGCATCTAATACTTTACTGATACAACTAAGCACCAAATAAAGACAAAAATAATAATAATTAAAATTATTTTATGGTTAGCTAAGTTGTTTCCAGAAACAATAGAAAGAACGACGCACTGGAAGTCGTTTTTCGTTCTGTCAAGTTTTAAACAAAATTTGAAAGCGACATCAAAACGAAATACTTTTAGAAAATTTGAGGGTTTCCTTCGATTTTCCTCCACATCTTCAGATTCAGGTGACATTGGGACCACCTGACGAGTAAATATACTCTATAAGCATTTTGTAAATCGAACTACAATCGAATCGAAATAGGGATATATATATATATATATATATATATATATATATACAAATATATTACTACAAGCAAGCTCAGTTCTTAAACAGCGTTAAAAAGATAGTGTAATGTATTATGTAGTGTATATATGTTATCATTTAATAAGTACATATGTATGTTATATTATTTTTCATGTATATATTCGTTATATGTGACATCTTCCCTTGAGAACTTTATCTTTTAATACTGTCTCTCTTTAACGTCTATTTTAAGTGACGTGGTCTCCCTCGGTACAAAATTAGTAGTTATACACTATATATTTCTTTTTGAATTAGTTGATGTACCATAAATATATTTTATATTCTATTCAATTCTACAACATATAGTAAACGTAGGACTTCCTTCTTTCTAAGAGTCGGCTAAAACGGATAGAGGTGTTATGTATGTTCAGATTTCTCAAGGAAACGATCGACACGTATGTTATTTAGGTCTCAGAAGATATAGGTCGCATTCGATGCGCATGCACACAATTCGAAGTAATAATGTATCCAGATATATCAATTAGTAACTAAAGTATCAGCTTCTATATTCTGTTTTATTTAGAAAATAGTTTTATATTGAAATATCAAGCCATGAAGGTTGAATTTTTATTCAAAGTGGCCAGTAACACAAAAAAAAATTGGGCCGAAAAAATGGTGCTAGGGCAAGCTGAGATACCAACTAACATAAGTAACACTTAACGATTTAGTAACGACTATTAAGTATCGTTGTCGCCGCCCTACAATAAACTATGGCACTAAAGTATTAGGCTGTGTCTGACTCCCATTTTACCTTGGCCGTCCAACAAAAATGACCCCAGAAGAAACAATCACACAAACATCGTCCACTAAATACAGGTTACATGGCCAGGGTTCGTGTCCTGGACCTAGTAGTTTGTAAAGCGTTTAATATAGTAACTAATAAAAATAAATAAAAATAAAATATTCCTCGTTTGACCTTAATGTTTCAAAGTCTTTAACGACTTCAACTCAAGAACATGCCTCTATCAATATGTACTTAACCATCAAATATAATTAGCACTCGCGTATTCACGTAGAAGTTAACTTTATCAAATCCAAGGTTATTATGTTGATTTTAACTATATTTATTAATTATGTGTCGTTTTAACTTATCAACAAAGCCCGCTTGTCTGTGTCGTTTCGTTTCTACAGTTGTAAAGCTTCCTTTGGGATCATTTTTTCATGTTTACGGGATAAAACTGTCATTTTAAAAATTTATTTCGGTTACCGGCGTAAGCATGAAAACGTATTTTAAATCATAAAACAAATTGAATGGCAAATTACAATTAATATAGTTATACTTCTGTTGTTCAAAGAAAAAATTCTTTCACTCTCTTTAATTTCATTCCAACAAAATGGCTACGTCATTTGACATTTGTGTAATGGCGAATTCAAAAGTCTGTCAGTACCTAAAGTCATTCTATCCGTTGCATATTAAATTGGTATGAAAGTGAGACAAAAGCTTAATTTTAGTTAATAAATGGTTAGCAGAATCAACACATTTTCTGTCAACTTTTTCTTTAACGATGAACTGTCTCTGTTCTATCCCTAGTAACGTCAACGTCATAAGTATTACGACGGATTCAATGCTATTTATGATGCGCCGAGTTCCAGAAGTTGTTAAAACTATTAAATTGGTCATTTTAGGTACAAATAGATTTACTTATAGGTTTAATATAGTTACTGTGGCCGAGCCATTATTACCATTTTATATTTATTTATGGTTTTTATTCTTTATTCTCTTTAAATGACTCAGATTTTTGTTTTTTTACTTGCTTGCTGTCTCGTTACTTAGTCTGTTTGTGATATAAACAAATTGTTACTTATATTACGTAGGAGATACACACAGTCCACTTAGTTCACTGCTTCAGTTACATTTGAAACACGTGGAACTATTGCCGTGGCTGTATATCAATTGCACTGCGTACATTCGATCTAAATGAGCTAACAAAACAAAGGAGTTTAATCATATAAATTCATTTTAAGCCCATTGAAAAATATAGAAATAAAAACACCGCTTTTGATCCAGAGTTTTCGGAAAGCTGTCTTCGCGTTCGCGGTTTGGAAGCTACTGCCTGTGATGCCTTTAACTACCCGTTTAACATTTATATAATTCGTAGTCAGCTTTCCGTAATTGATTTAATTATAAAAAATGATTTGATATATATGCTAACAATCTTAACAATACATGCTTTTGTATATAGTTTTTTACTTAAGTTTATTTATTCGATGTATATAAAGTATTTAATAGTAAGTATTTTAAAGTATTAAAAAATCTAATAAGATATAAAATATGTGAATGTGCGTGTGCGTCGCCTACACCCATAAAGACCAACTGTACGTAATGGGCTGTAAATATTTGTAACTTACAAAGTCAAAGTGTCTGTTACGTTAATGAACGACAAAAAGTTGTTGCAGTTCATCTTACCCTTTAGGGCAAAGGGAAAACGCCACTCTGCAACTGCGTCGCGATATAGCGTTGCTAAGTGCCTTTTATCGTTTGTACCATGGAGAGTGCTCTGAAGAGCTCTTCGACCTTATCCCTCTAAATCTTCCTACTAAGGAGTACGCGTGCTGGTCTACGGAGTCACTCCTTTACTGTTGCCACGTCTACTTTACCCAATAAGAGATTTAGTGACTCCTTTCTCTGTCGCACAGCTAGAGCGTGGAATTCCTTACCAGCACACGTATTCCCTCCTACCTACAACATGGGTTCCTTTAAAAGAGGCGTGAAAAAGCACTTTTTGGGCCGGCAAGGTGAGGGTGGCTAGGGCAGTATGTCGCATGCTTCACTAGCTATCTTCACATATGGACTTCTCTACTGATTATCATCAGGTGGTGTCGAGTCATTTGCTGAGATATAGCTGTATATTTTGACATAACTATTTTCAGTTGCGTTGACAATATAAATAAAAACTTTATTAAAATCACACTTATATTTATATCCACTAAAAAGGAGAAAATAATTTGTATAAAAGGTGATATTTAAAGATGGACATAAGCTTTGAGCATTAATCTTGTATGATAATTCTGTTTAGAAACGTACTACAGAATATACATAGAAATGATATTGTTAGAGAGCATAATTAAAACCGCGGAACGATAATTATAATTGCAAATTGTATTCGTTTTCTCCTGTTATCATGAGTTGTAATTTATTTTTAATACCACTTAAAAAAAATTGTATGATTTAACTTTATATATTTTCTAGTTTCATAATTATTAAAAAACCTTTAGTGTATCCAAAATTTCATTGAAATCGGTCTATGGGAAGTTGATCAAATATCGGTTCCAAATTTCAACTGTGACAACAACAGAGTGAGTGAGAAAAAAGGTTTTAAGTTTAATTAAAAACAGTATAAATTTACTAAAGATCTATTACCATCAAAAATAATAAAAAAAGCTTTTAGAATCTTCTAGGTTATGACGGATTACTTTATTGAAAAAGATTATCAATCATATTTCAATTAATTCACAAGTTAACGTCAATATTACATTACTGCAGCGCCCAGACAAAGAGGCATTGATGGACGAACGTGTTAATGTGGGCGTAAGCAGAACTACTATTTGAAAATAGAATTACTTTTAAAACGAATTATGAGTAAGGAACAATAGTTTTCACGCGATTTTTTTTAAAGTGTTCCATTTTTCAATAAACAGCTTTGTATTTGCAAGCCAGTTCGAAATTTAAATAAAACTAAAGTTCGAAATTAAAATTACACGGCGGTTACATGTTCTCATAGTAATTTATTTGACCGGCCGCCACTCGCATGTATTTGTTCAATTACAATTTCGATTTATTTATTTATTTATCTTAACAATGTTTCAACAGCAATTTTCTACACACACAGAATATAATATAATAAACAAGACACAAGCCAATTAGAGAAACACATTATTTTACCAAAGAATCATCAGGAAGCCAAAATACATTAAGACACATTCAAACAAATAACTATAAAATAACTAAAGAGAAAAAACAAACAAACAAAACAAAAACAAAATAAAATAAAAAAAAATATCAATAAAACAAAACAAAAGTCAGTTATCGCATGTGTCACACACACATGCGATAACTGACTTTTGTTTGTGGTTGAGTCTATGTGTGTTTATGTATGTGTGCGCTAGTTTATACGCGCACCTACTCGCGATGTATTTACTGGAGGTATGGATCGTTTGTCCGCATATTTCTTCTTTACTTCTATAAAATAGACAACAGTCGTAGTCCTTTTTGGTGTTGCAGCCGTCTATAGACTTTCCGTAACCTCATGCTGACGAGCAACTGTCAAACCGACTGACTGTCAAACCGTGCTCGCAGCGTATTGTTCTAACAGACACTATTGACTTTTAAGGTTGTCGCCTCTGTGATTCTAATTTTCCGCTTAACATTCTGTGATTACACTAACAATGCTAAATTACTTTTACTTTTGGTCTCGTGATGCGCACGCGCACACATCGCCGGACTTCACTTTCTAAGCGTGATGAACGTTCATTATGACAGAAAATATGTCCGACCGGTTTATGATTAGATAGAATTGATAGTTAGAAATGAAACTGTCGAAATATAACCTTTTTGTTATATAAACTATTAAATTCATTTCATTTCAACTTTTAAATTCAATTCATTTCAGCTTATTGTATATGTAGTTCATATATGTATTTATGCGGTAGTCTGTGTAGTAGGAAGGTTACTTAATCTGTTGTTGTATTCTTAATTGAAGCTTGTTGGAATAGATATGTAAGTTCGTGAATAACTTTAATTTGCTTATACAATGCATCAATGTATACCATTTGAAATGTTGTAGTTATTTCTAATAACGAAAAACAAAATCTTACGAGCCGGCTGTTGTAAGGCGCCGCGTCCCGAAAGTACATTAGAGGAATTATTGTGCTAGGGTGTAAGTCTGGACAGCAAGGATAGGATATTAGAAAGCCACTCCAGGGTTAAACCCTAAGAGTGGCATAGTGAGTAGTGGCAGTAGTGGGGTAAATTGGGAATACGCATACTAGTGTTATTTTTAATTTTAAAATAAATATTATTTTAAAATTAAAACTAACAATTTATTTAGTACATATTTAAATACTATAACTGGGACAATTTGTAAATGCTCGGTTGATACCCAGTTAAAGTTATGACTATTGCCTTTAATTATATTTATTTGTTTTTCTCATACATATTCCCTGTTGTGACGATTTAAAAGAACTTAGTAAATGAGTCTATTAAAATAAAGTTATTTTGACTTTGACTTTGACTTTGATGATAGGAACTGCCCCAGGGAGCCCTGGCTGACTGCAGCGGGGAGGTAGGAGTGTCACCCAATACTGACGGTTGAAATCTGGTTTACTGAGAATAATTTGTCGTTTATATATAAAATTATGTTACTGTATACATCGATAGGTATATGTATGTCTTATATAGGTGTAAACTGCTGACGGTGTATGTTGGTGAAGTTCCGATGAAAGTAGGTTGCCTCCTTGCTGACTACACAAAAGTTTGAAGCAGGATGACTCAGGGCTTTTTAACGGATGTCCAAAAGGATTAGTTTCTTTGATCTACTGTATATACTTTAGTATGTTCACCAATTTCTCTGTCAATAGTAAACGGATTTACAAAATTTATTTTTTTATTTAAATAGAAAATACTCCTGAGGTAGTACCATTGTCATGTAGTAAGGATCTGATGATGGTATTCCAGGAAAATGGAGGGGAACCTTCACATTTTATTTTTATATGTCTTTCATTTCTGAATCTATTCAAGTATACAACCGACGAATGACACCCACTCTCGAAATATGCGTTCCTTTGAAAATTTTTATTTTTCTTATTTACACCAATGCACGCCCCAAAATTCTACAGTAAGTCGTTCACTGTGCAAGCTGCTCTATTGTGGAATGCATTGCCTGTTGAGATAAGACGAGCTCAGACGATAAATACTTTTAAGAGGCTTGTAAAATAATACTATTTGACACTTTAAACCTTCATTTTAACATCTATGATTGTTTGTAGTTTAGTTAATTTGACTCTGTGTGTGCGTGTGTGGGCGTGTGTGTATATATTTAAAGTTATGTGTCTGTAAGTGTCTCCCCACGTCGCCAACATCCCTCTGTCTCTCTTTTATATATCCAGTCCATCCTAAGGTTGCCTGGAAGAGATCGCTCTTAGCCTTAAGGCCGCCCATTGTACAAACGTTGTCTACTTTATAAAAAAAAACTTTATCTTCTTTTTTATTATGTTGCTATGTATGTACAATAAAGTATTAAATAAATAAATGCATAAATAACTGGTTTCAAATCTCTAAAAAGGAAATTTAATAAAAATTAAGAAGTAATCCCATTTAAAATTTCCAGAGATATGTAAATAAAGCTCCGACTACATAAAAATATTTAAAATTATATTACTTCTTATATTGAATTATTTAAGCTTTTGTGTTTTGAAGTATTTTTTTTGTTTAGTTTTTTTTCTGCCAATCTTAGCACCAAGTTTGTAATGTCAAAGCAAAGTCTAATGGTCTGTTTCTTAGCCTCTATTTCAATAAAAAAATATTTTTTTTCTATCGCTTAACTGTCCGAAAACCTCATCAGATCCAAACACGTGGATGACGTCTGGGTCTGTTGAAGGATCTTAACCTGCTAGACCACTTATTTAAATACATATAGAACTATCAAAGTATATTAAAATTTAATGAATATACTCAGAAAATATCTAAAAACTATCTTTTTTAAGAACTGCAGTTCTCCAGATCAATAAGATTTCTATGGGACCAATCTGAAAATATGTTCTTTCGAATAAATAATAATAACAAGGAAGAAGTAACGGAAGGAAGTGAGGGAGGGAGGGAATTTTTAACTAATAACAATGAAGTTTATTTATTTAATAACATTCATTAACACTAGATATACCAGCGATTTGAATATATGTCAACAACAAAAATTATATTTGTTACTAATGTATATAAAATAACATTAAGTTTATAAAACGTACTCTCTAATTATAGCTACAAAAGTCATAACATCATTTCTGAAAAAAAATGTGTAATATAGAAGGAATTTTGAATTGAAATTGCACGACCAGTCTAAATGACTGGTCTGGTAAATCTAGTGTTAAATATGGTATTACAAGTTGTGGAAAAGACAATTCATGTCAAAAATGAATTTAACAATATCAATTCTTCGCATCTAATTAACTACGCGCGGACTTAGAAGTATATAACTATAGTTATGAGTATTATGTCTCAATATCTGCCGTCGTTGCGTTAGGAACATTATAACTGTTAACTGCACACTGAACGAACGTCCCAATTGTAAACCGGACTGACCAGCTGCGCAGGCGCATCTTATCTTTACCAATGCCTCTAGAAACCGAGTAGGTCTGCTTCTCAAATTTTAGGACTTCAAAATTAGTGATTCTAGCTAAGTTTGCAGTTGAAGTAAAGAAACAGTACCCATTATATCATTTAAAGAAATTTTATTTATACATACATTCTTCGACTTTATTAATGTTTAAATATTAAGAATCCGTCATTGATTGATTGATGATATAAACCATTTCCTTAAAACCTTTAAAGGAAATTGTAAGCACTGTTTTTTTATGTTATTTCTCTATTTTTATACATAAATTAAAATAATGGTTCAGGTAGATAAATAGATATATAATTATTATTTATTTACATCATCATACACACACACGTTTATAAAACTTAAAATTAACAAAGGACTTAAAAATATTGACATAAGGATCCTACTCTATGTTGAATGAGACGTAGAATGCATTCACGGTTCATCATGGCGCTACCGTCAATAGGATTGCTCTGTTGGCCCTTAAAGCGACGTGGACGACACTGGGAAACACTTGAGTTTACATGACTACGCTACGTTACCTGTCTAAGGCTGAGGCTAGCCAGATACACCGCAACATTTATGTTATAGGACCTCTGGATACCTTTGGGCATTAGTATCTAAAATCAACATGGCGTATATTCTTCCCTTGACACCACCAAAGTACCATAATCAGTTGCGGACCTAGGAGACCCACAATCCATGAAGCCCATCGTAGCCATAAACCGCTAATCCTCGTTCCCCTACTAGTACTCTAAACAGACGATCCTTTTTTGAACCGCCCCTTACACTGATGCTGAGGACATGCATTGAGCAGTTTCCCAACGATTCCAGCACTCGTGGAGGCTAACCAGCCCGCACGCTCACTGTACCCTATCTTTTAGTAAGGTTATGGCTTGGTCCATGTCGTGGTAATTATTCTTAATGTTAGATTTCTTTTACATTCCGATTTCGTGGTGAAAGTGGTACTATGTCTCTAACGACTATACGAAATCGAGGTGCTTCGAATTCGACGCGTAGATATATTACATTTTTTATGCAGATTGTTAGATATTTATAATGGTTGATCAGAAAATTTCAAAATGTATTGTATAAATTAGTAATAGAAGCTTGCTGGCTAGGTAGGTTTGGTCGTTCTGGACTCGATTACGAAAACAAAGCAACTTTTTCCATGGTTGCTCCTTGGATGGGTCTTAAAGCCGTTGATCTATGTTCCAACGGCAACCGGTTTCAACTACCACACCGCATAGTCCCAGCGTGAGGTATTATGACCCAAACTCGCTTGTATTTCTCTCATTTAGGTAGACCTGTGCTTAGCTTTGCATAAATAAGCCTTTGTTGATGACCGACTACAAAAATGTCACTAGTGCCGATATATCGGTATAGGATGAATATTATGATTAATATATAAAATTTATATTAATTTTTATTTTTAATTTCAAACCATTTTGTGTCGCCATCTTGTTAGTAATTTTAGAACTCTTATTGTCTATGTTCATAAAGGATCAAAAATTATATTTCTTTAATCAAATTAAATGAAATTACATACAAATAACATCAGATACGTTAAATTTAACAATATAATTTAATAAAAGTAAGTAAATATAATATATAATACAGGTAGAACCTTCGGGCGTCCATTCAAGAAGATGATGGCAGCTCTGTTGCCGCTGGTATTCCAGATCGGCGCGGCGTCAACGTGGGCCGTGATCGCGGCGTTAGTCGGCGTCAAGACATTGCTCGTCACACTTGTAATATTGAAGCTGTTGCTAGTGGCGGGGGCTGCTAAGGTACATGTTCCACATTTTTCCTTAAAAATTAATAACTTAAGTCTGCTGACCGGCTTAAATAAATTTTATTGCACTGGCTATATGGCGGATGCATTAACACCTCCCAGCCAAATTATCTTAATTTTTCCTGAGTTGCTAAAGATGTATGTGGTCTAGCGTTATCACGATGAAAGACCACACCTTTTCTATTAATTAATTCCGCCCGCTTTCTCTCAACTTCTTCCCTTAATTTCATCAGTTGTTGGCAGTAGAGATCCGAATCGATGGTTCTGCCCTGCGGTAAAAGCTCATAATGAACAATGCCCTTCCAATCTCACCATAGACACAGCATCACCTTATTGCGAGTTAACCCAAGTGTTGCCTCAGTCTGTGAAGCCTGACCGACTTTTGACCACGACCTTTTTCGTACGTTCTTGTCATACATGCTTCGCATCCCTTCAAAAACGGTTCTGTTTCATTACGTCCCAATAATCACAAATGAGTACACGGTTCATTAGGTTTCTTTCAGTGAGATCGTGTACCCAAATATCGTGGTTTTTTGTGTACCCAACTTTTTTCAAATAGGTTAAAACTGTTTTGTGGTCAAGTCTCAGTTCTTCAGCTATGTCGTAACTGATATGCAGATTTTGCTCAAGTTGTTCAAAAATAGCGTCCATTTTATCCGTAACAGGGCGACCAGAGCTATGTGCATCTTTGACATCAAAATTATTGTGTATTGAAAACGCTTAAACCAACTTTGTGCTACTCTTACTGACACTGATTTAAGATCATAAACGTCACAATGTTTTTCACCGTTTACGTTGCTTTTCCTTTATTCTAATAAAATCCGCCCATTTTGACAGAAAGAAAAATATTGGGAATTTTTTTTTCGTAATTTGATTTTTTTTTGAAATGCCACCTTTTTAAAGTCATGAAAACCAGCCAGATACAAATAGTACACCCAAAGATATTTTATTACAAGTTTATACATACTATCATATATGCGAAAAGACTTTTAACCCTACCTAATAGATTAACTTTAATACCATATCAGTTATTGGTTTTCTTCACACACAATCATGCATGTGAAATTTTAACTATGAAGCACGCATAAGGTTTTCTACCAGAAAACCTTAGAGACAGTGTGTAAGTTATGTGTTTACATTACTTAAATTATTAATCTTAATAGTTAGTGTGACATGGCACTAAAGTATCTACTTCTGAGCCTGACTGTACCTATATGCAATTTATGTAAATAACAATAAACGTTTACAACGAATTGAGAATTCTGTTGAAATCTGATTTCTAAGTATGAATACGAAGAACAAGGATGTAGTATTATTATACTTTGTGCTAGAGAGAGACGCAAAACATTACAATTTTGTTTTTTTTTTTAGTTTTTGTGGTGTGCGTTTTGCGGTGAGTTGCTTATTATTAAATAATGATTTGAAAGCGCGGTTTTTTGACAAGAGTATAAAATTTTAATTCTTGAGTAGGGCGAGTCGCTCAATAATGGTATTAGATATTTCAGATAAATAACTTATTTGCAGTGTTGTGACTTATTTGAAATACTTGAATATATTTTGTTATTTTTATGAAAAAAAATATTTGAATACTTTACGAGATGTATTTTGCATTTGTAAAATTTAAGATACTTTTTTACTTACAGTACTAGCAGTACTTTGAGAAAAAAAGTATTTTATATTTTAAGTTTTGAAAGCATGGACACTCTTTTCAAGTGAATGGGTCGCGCTGCAACTTTAATAGCTAAGTTTGATAATTTGTGGACAGTGACAGTGACAGATAAAACAAAATGAACGATCTTGATTATCTGTGAAATATGACTTTAATTTGATTTTACTTCGTTTACTTTTTCCGTTTAATGCCGTTAACGTTTGTGTTTGATGTCAAACATAAAGAATTGGATTTTGTGTTATATTAATAAAAAAAAAAACGTTAAAATCTTTAATAAATAAAGAAAACTAGTAATACCATTTGAAAGTATTTTACTTGAATAAAGTATTTTGAAAATACCTATTTTGTATTTTATTATTTAAATACAAAAAGCAAAAGTATTTTGTATATTGCATTAGAAATAGTAAATTAGAAAAGTATTTGCATTTTGTTTTTAAATACATTTTCAAAACTATTTTGTACATCTCTGTTTATTTGTTGGTAAATAATCTCAACGGAACTTCGTTGTTTAAGTTTAGTTAATCATCCATGTAGGAAAGCCTGTGCCCAGCAGGGGGTTGTATAAAGGCTGATTATATTATGATATTAATTAATTATCAGTCTTGAAATTAACTTACATTTGCTACCTTTTTAGTACATTTTTTACATTATTTTCAGTTTGGTGCCCTCTTTGCGAGCAAGGGTCATCACCATGAGTCGCACGGTCACGGCTGGGAGCAACCACATAAAGAAATACATCTCCATATACATGGCGGTGGGCATGGGAGTGTACCACATGAAGAGCCCTTGAGTGAGTAATTAGGAAACAAATTAAAAAAAAAAAATTATTGAAACTAAATTGCTACAAACTGTACAGAGCTATCTAGCGTCGAGCAGAAAAGATAACGTACAATATAAAAAGCATGATTACTATATGCTTTCTTATGACTCTGATAGATGACGCTATTGCATGTGGTTTGTAATAGTTTCATTATACATCATAGGTGTCGCTGTTCTAGCTAATAAGCCTTGATACGTTATCGGTGCGTTTCGTCTTGGGAAATAAATTATTAAATTTTTAATAATATTTAGACATTATAATTGTAATTAACTTCTATTCTTCTTCAAGTCAATCCTCGTAAAATATAATTTTATTATGTTGTTAAGCTGTAAACGTATTTTATCTCTCTTCAAATGTATTAATTTATTTTAGTTCAGCTACTTAACAACAGATGGCGCTAATACACAATTCTTATTTTGCAGCTGCCTGGAGTAGAACTGAGGTGGAACCAGAAAAAAGTTATTACAATATGATCGTCAACCCTTACTCACAAGTTGTAGCTCCCGGACCGCAAACTATCAGAACACCTTATGGAAACTATATGAAAGTGGAATGATTAAAGGAACTGACAGAAAAATATTTTTGCATACAAAGATGTAATGATGTTGCGTAATACTAAACGTTATCTATTGCTTTGAAATGATCAAACCTTTAAATAGTCGTAAGCGCCAATGCGCCTTTATCGAGTGTTACATGAGATTGTAGTTCATTTTATCTTTATTGCAACACCAGGGGCGCCACTCGCTTGTTGTTGTCCCTGTAAAATTTTATTCACACCCTTTTGAAGAACCCCATGCCTATACTCGATAGGGAAAACTTCTGCAAGAATTACATTCCACAGGTTGAGCGTACGCGGGATTAAGTTTCTTTGATACCGTACAGTACACGACAATTTTTGTTGTAACGTGTGCAGGTGGCCGTTGGCAATATGTCAAACAACTCTTCAAAATACACGCCGTTATACAAGCGGTAGAATACCCGTAAGGGCGCAAAATCTATCCTTATACTTAAAGGTTCGATGCGAACTCAGATTCGCCGATAATTCTCATGACGCGTTTGAGAACTGCGCCGCGTCGGTACTGATCACGTTCAATTATTTATATATACATACGTAAGGAAGCCTATTTCCACTGGGTATATTTAAGCTTTCAAATAGTGATAGAATTTGTCAAATAGATGCAGTGATTACAGACATTACCCTCCGCGTACAAACATAAGAACTTATAGAGCCATGCAATGTGTATTTTCCTGACATTTACAGCTTCATAACGAAACTGGAGCTAAATTTCTCATTTTGAAATACGAATGCTCAAGATAGCACCAGCAACTCAGAACTAATTTTATTCCAGGTAGTGGAAGGCGTAAAAAGGTATATATTGCATAACCAGAAAACATTTTATTTTCCAAGAAAAATAGCATTTACCATATAAACGTAAAATGTATGTTTTGGCTTAATTTTAGCGAAGAAGCGAGTCCTTACGTCTTTGAAACCTATGATTCCATCAAAACTGTCTTAATTTAGGTTATTTGACAGATCTTATTGCTATCCTTTTCCTAGAACATAAAAGAGAGCGGGATATACTGAACTTAATAAGTATTGACTGACTTGACTTGAAAAGTATTTAAAGTATTTGTGCAAACGGAACTAGGCCCAGTATATCTTCTATAGTTTCCATAGTAATTAGCAATCATTTTACGTGTAGTGTAGTTTGAAAAACTATAAAATACTAATTCATCAAAATTGGGATAAAAGTAATTTTGTGTGGATATCTTTTAGATTATGTTTAGTAGAAATGTTTGATAAAGTTAATTTATTGTTAAATATTTAAAAATGCCAGTGGTGGGTCAAACCTGCACTTATCAGAATGGTGCGTTACCAATTCATTATTTAATAATATTTATTTAATATTTAAAATACGTGTTGTACATATTTTATATTTTATACAATTTATTTAATTGTATTAAGTTGTTTATTTTGTTATGTTTGTAAATAAAATTAAACACATTAAACTAATTTTTCTTTTATTTAAAATATGCAAAGCATTGGTTTTACAGGAACGTCGATATGTTGAGCGCCTTCACTATACAGAAGATGCTAGCAAAATAATATTGTGGGTCTGTAATGAGTAAGGTCGCCTCACCTCGTTGAGGCAGCGTTATATTGGAAGCACCCCTAATGTAAGTTTCAATCGCATGCTTAGTGCCTTCGTTTGTACCATGGAGAGAGGACGGATAAGCTCTTTGAGAGCTCTTGAGAGCACTTATCCCTCCCTCTCCTTTCCTACTAAGGAGTACGCATGCTGGTCTACGGATTCACTCTTTCATTGTCGCCACGTCTACTTTTGCATAAAGATATTTAGTGACTCCTTTCTCTTTCGCACAGCTAGAGCGTGGAATTCCTTACCGGCACACGTATTCCCTCCTTCATACAACACGGGTTCCTTTAAAAGAGGCGTGAAAAGGCACTTTTTAGGGCGGCAAGGTGAGGGTGACTAGAGCAGTATGTCGAATGCTTCACTAGCTATCTTCACATATGAACTCCTCTACTGTTTATCATCAGGTGGTGTCTAGTCATTTTTTAAGCTTAATATAAATAAAATATGATGACTCAAAACCGAATGAGACTTATGGTAAACTGTAGGTTGAATATTGAAATCCGTACAGTGATTATTGAATCAAGATATTATTAATATCTCAGTTAGTTGTGTTGACGATACAGGAGACATATATTCGCTACCTTTATATAGAAAAGCCACTTTTAAAGTTGTTAGCTTTAAATTTATTGCCTACATTTTGCATCAAGGTCGTTTGGTGATGTAAATTTTAATTAATATTGTATATAATATAGTATTGGTATTTTCCATTAAAATTTTGATGTTAGTCATAGATGTCGGGGACAGCAAGGGAAGAGACGGATTTCGGGCGGAATAACTATAAAAATAAAATATATAAAAACAGAAAAAATGGCTGACAGATGACGTAAAGCAGAAGTGACAAGAATAGACTTAGGAGTTAACACATAGACAATTAGATAACAATAGATAATCATTATTTTTCTATTCTTACAGACATCCAAACTTTTTTCTCATAAATTACGCCCTCCATACTTCTTAATAGATGTGTAAAGGCATCTTTTAGTTGCGGCTGTGGAGGTGGCTGGCTTACGACAATATATCGAATGGTGTCATGTCATTTGGTTTGCTTGTCATGTTTTATATATAAAAAAGTATAGTACATTATGAGTTTTATGTATGTCCAATCTAATTATTTAGCCTATTTAAACATCTCATTTTAACTATATAAACTGCTGTATGGCACAGTACCAGATAAAATAAAACTACTAAATGGCTGTAAAATTGTATTTCCTTATAATTATTTGTGTTTAAAATTTTGAATTAAAATACTATATTAAGTACAATTTGCTGGAAGTTTTTAATGGTATATTTTAACTATTAATATTAATATTAAGCTAATAACTCAATACTTGTCAGTATTTTAATTATATTCTTCAATATTGCCTTTCATAGGAGTATGTAATGTACCTAGACTGAATATACTTTGACTATAATCTCGAAGCGTAATTAAATGTAAATATGGCGTCGCCTCTTTTCTGCCCTTTACGATGACAGTCTTAAATGAACCTTTTTATCAACATAGCATAGACAAGATAATATAGTTTTTTTTTCATAAAAATGTACAGTACTTTGTACTGTGTACCATAGTTGTAATAAATTGATAGATAGATAGATAAAGTCTTTATTTCCATTTCAACATCACACACAATCCATCCAGACAGTACATAGGTTAAAAGACAAACATTTTATAATAAAGTTATCAAAGACCTTTGTGTGCGTAATATGTGTGTGTATACAACAGTTTGCCCGTAGTTTTTTAATAGTTTGGATAAAATAACAAGAGACATACGACGTGAACGTCGACAAACAACGCCTTTGTTAACAGTATGTCTTATCAGTTTAATACATTTTGTATCTTGCCAATATAATATCATTAATGGCCTATATAGGCCCCACTGCCGGACCCATACCCTCCTAAATGGAAGAAACACCAGAGCAGTTCGGGCCATTATAACAATGTGGCTTGATGCGTAAAAGTGGTTGCCGGGACTAACAGCTTAACGAGCCTTCTGAGCCACGCAGGAGTTGGAGATAACAGATTTGATTGACCCCGGGACCGACCATGGCGCCAGTTGCTTTGTATTTGTAATAGAAACCAGAGCGTTCGAGCCACTACACCAACGAGGTACATTCAGTATGTAATATTTTATTTAATTGCGTGTATGTAGATAGAAAGATAGATAGATAAAACATTTATTTCCATCTCTACATCACACACAATCCATCCAGACAGTACATAAGTTAAAAGACAAACATTTTATAATAGATGATATCAAAGACCTTTGTGTGCGCTGCAGAAGTGCAAAAGGCTCGCAACTCAGTGACTAATTTTGTTTACATCGGGATGTGAACAAAGCACTGATATTCTGATTCTGTAAATAGATAATAAAGAGATAAGAGATATATAAGATACAGAAAAGAATATTTGTTTATTATATCACAAAGTATGCTTAAATTGAATCGACAAATTATTCGATATTTACATGAAAGTGTTTTCTACAGTAAGCTGGGTAGTTATGTAATCTTAGGATAACATTACCAGTGTCAAATATAGAATAGAATATAATATTAATATCTTTCTCGTACATCAACCAACTCAAAAAGAAAAATATAGGGAATAATTTACCAATTATGTACAAAGTTCAACCTTATTGCTAAAAGCGATCTCTTCCAAATAACCTTAGGATGACAGGCAAAACTCTATATGCGCGACTTTCATCAATTATTGGAGCCTATATGTGCCTATTATTTCAAGTAATTTATACAAAACTACTCAATAAAGAATATAATTGCATTTTATTAGTATATATGTACGTGTATGTTAAAGAATTATCTCTTTAATAAATTTAAATTCTTTATACGATAATGTACGTATTCGCGCAACACTTGTAACATTGTACCACATTATAGATGCAATAGTAAATTAAGTAAGTTACAATCTCCTCATAAAATTTAATAATTATCAATTTATTTAGCGCTGACGTTACCCGATGTCCTTGCGAAAACTAGATTTGTATATATGTATAGTATCAGTTGTCTGTGCTAACACGTGATATTTAAAATTCAAATCGCCGATTTCAGGGTCTCGAGAATAACATTTAACGGAGATTTATTCGAAATCTGCGAGCCATCTTGGCGTGTGATGTAATTGACAAAACTTAATATAATATATGTATAAGTATTTGATTTGTGACCTTACACAAACAGTTGGGAGTTTTTATTTGAATTTTAGAAAGTGCGTTGAGTTTTCGACCTTAATCAATGTGATTAATTCTAAGTTTTAAGCAGATCTTAAATGCCCCGTGAAGCGTGGGCTATTGTTTATAACTTTGACCTTGATTTAAAGAAGTATTTGTTGATTTATGGTCACAAATTGTATATTTTACATGTCACTATACACCTCCCTATCTTGTGTGTAGGCGACGGTGAAAAAAACACCGTGTTAAGAAGTGATTAAATGTAATAAAACAGAAAATGTACAGAAATTATAAAAAGGCTTACGGAACCGAAGACAAACCAGTAATCAATCCCATCTGACAATTAACATAAAAACCTTCTAAAAACATAGACAGATAACTGCCAGTTCTATCGCCAACATTGTGTTACGAACTAACGATTTACAGACTATATTGGGATGTGATTTGGCCTGCTTGCTGTTAATTGCTAAAACGATCTTCAAGTTTTCCAGTTACAGGATAACGTCTTTTAAAAAAGCCTATTTGAAGGACTAACCTTATTTAAAAAGTAACTCAATTGATATGGTTACGGTTATGATTGGTGTCACCTTATTTGTGTGGTTAGTTTCAATACGGTTAAACTGCTTACCGTAAAATAAGTGTTACACTATTGCTTTTTATTTTCTGCGAAGTATAATGTATATTCAGTTCCGTTTATTGATAGGGTAGGTCGTTATTATGTCTTGTTAATTTTAATACTTATTCTTGGTGAAACTACAACTATCCCAAACTACACAGCATTTTGAAGAACTTAAAAATATTATACCAAAATTAATCGTCAAGATTCTTAGCACTATAATATAAAGTAGGCACTGCGCATAGAGATTAAAATAATGGGGTTTCAGAGAGTAGACATGATTAGATTGTGTGTGATGTAGAAATGAATATAAGTCTTTATTTCCATTTCTACATCACACACAATCTAACCAGACAGTACATTGGTTAAAAGACAAACATTTTATAATAGATGATATCAAAGACCTTTGTGTCTGCGCTGCAGAAGTGCAAAAGGGTCGCAACTCACTGACTGATTTTGTTCACATCGGGATGTGATCAAAGCACTGATATACTGCTACAACACGAGGGCTTTTTATAATTTAAATTATAGACAATTAAACAATTAAATATTAAATGTGTGTACATTAATATAACTAAGATGTGTGAGATATTAGATAAATAAAATAAGATAAATATTGTGTATTTTTAGATAATAAGAGTAACGATAGTAAGAGATAATGAATAGTAAGTGATTACTAGAAATGACTGTATCTATTTGGTTAGCCATTAGCCGGGGTAAGTTTTACGTATGGTAAGCTTACCTATTTGATAGGATTTTAGTATTTCAACAAGTCTAACAAAAATCCTAGCGAATTGCGTTTTAAGGGTAAGCTGTTCCGGCCCCTATTACTGACATATAATTTAGAACAGTATCTACATGCCTCATAAAGGCATTTTTGCCTTTTTTATTATATATAATATTTTCTGTCAAGATGTTGTTGGAAGCAACATCTTGAAAGAAAGTATTAGATGCAGTGACGACATATATAAGAGAAACACCAAAAGTATAAAGTCAAAATAATTTAAAAAGACCCAAAGTATTAACTACGAAAATATCCGTAAACATTTCATATTCCTCTATTTTTACTACCAAAACTGAACATATTTAATAATATTTTTTATAAAAAATTACAGAGAGGCTTCAGTTCAGTTGCTTTTAGTTTAATTTTTTTACTAATATTCTGTATTTTTTTTATAAAAAATATTATTAACTATATAATATTTCTATAAATAATTACAGAAAGGCTTTATTGGTTCCTTTATTTTGATTTTTTTAATAATCTCGTCAAAATTGCTTCCTGCATGTCTGAACGTAGAAAACTTGGAAATATTTTAGGTTTTTTAGCTATTAATATTGAATATATGTAAAAAGGAAACAATGTCAAATGACATTAGAGGCCCCCGAATTTTATTATATTCATGATTTATTGAAAAGAAACTAATCACATAATTTATAAATAATACAAACTGTACATAAGCTAATTAGACTTGTACTATGTAACTTTAACATTATAGGAATAGATTAAATTGTGGACATGAATCTCCTTTTATCTTACATAACATTAAGCAAGACAAATTAACAATGTTGAAAACAGATATTACAATTTAATACATACGTATGTGTGTGTGTGTCTGTGAATATTGTCTTGTGTAACTGTGTGTGTGTTTATCGCTATGCTTGAGAGTAATTAGTATAAATCACAAGGACGGAAGAATCTTTTAAAAACTCCGTGTTAAAAACTACGCCATTAAAAATTCTTTATTAGCAAGTTTCCCGTAAACTGTCCAGTTCCAGGGTCTTCATCCATCTGGAGGAGACCTGGTGAATTGCTCGGCAGAAACCAGGTTACCCCCGTGAAGGGCAATGGAGTTACCGGGGAGTTTTTGTGCGTATTCTCAGTTGCTTAGCCCCGTTGCTTAGCCAGTGGCGGGTAGGTCCGTAAAAGGATTCTTCCTCGAAAAAAAAAGGGTCCTCATCCATAATTCCTATTTCTGGACGCGATGTAGCTCGCTGTTTTAGTGAAGGTAACGCAGCTAGTGTAATTACAGGGCGAAGGTGGTATTAACATCTCTTGTCTCCATAATGTTTACTTTATTGAAATATCAAGTGATTAAAAGTAATTCGCATATTTGGCATTTGACAACAATAACAAAATGGGTTCCTTCAAAATATTCATAATAAATTACATCTGAGTTGTTAAATCGGATGCGTCTACGGTAGTATGTGGGATGCTGAACTAGCAATAGGAGTATATTAATTCCTCCTACTGCTTATCATCTGGCGGCGAAGAATCCTTTTCTGTAAATCACAGACAATGACGTATTTATACATATAAAGGGTAATATTTATTTATTTTATTTATTTATTGGAACAAAAATAAGCATACATACATAAAAAAAGTAAACGATAATGGCTACATTAGTTTAAAATAAAACTGTGTCGCAGACACTAACACCCACCTCCAGTAAAAAGAGTACAGAGTCCCAGCATCAAAGTTTGCACAATTAATAAACAACTTATGAGAAAACATAAAATAAAAATAGTAAGTGTAAGAGTGAGTCTGTGGAGTATGGATTACTAAGTGTATACACGTGTGTGTGGTGGGCCTCTTGATTTGAAATGACTTATAATACTGAATTACCTTACAAACATAATGTTAAAGTCTAAATATTTTATTCAACTTTGGTACACTTATAACAGATGACTTATATTGAAGTGAATGTCAATCTAAATTAGTAAATCTACCGGTGGAGAAGAACAGAGAAGAAACTGCATGATTTGTCCTTCCCTTCACACGTCATTGTGAATTATTTTAATAAGTGTAAAAATCCATTGTCAATAATAAAACTATCATTTTATTTTGCTCTTTAACATTTCCAATTACATAAATATAAAATATGTATACATAAATGTATAGTTATAGTACTAATGACACTCAATAAAAACTATAATTGAATATAAATAAAATTTCAATTAGTCCAAGCATTCTTACCATCTAAATATTCCTGAACATTATAATAGCCTTTTTTATTAATTTTGTTTAACATAGATTTTCAATATGTGTAAACTAGTTCACCTTTGGCGGGAGTTTGTTATAAATGTTTATACATTTCCCTGACCTGTGTGTACAACAAATACACAAGACAATACAACAAGACAATATACAAGAGTGACCTGTCTTGTGAAGTCTAAAGTTTGGAATGAAAGGAATATAGAAGGAAGGAGAGGAAAAGAATTTATAGACCACTGAATAAAAAGTTAGTGCTGTGTCTGAAGGTAAATCTTAAGGAAATCCTTCTAAATAGATAGAAAATATTGGTGTTTACTCCGACAAGAGCTTTAAAAGATAAGTTTAAATAAGACGACAGCTTATCAATTGTATAACAAACTGGAAAAGAACGGTTTTAAGATAAAACTAACACACAGCTCAGTGATTGCCTAGTGGGAGCCCGAGTGCCTTAATAGTTCTGCCCGCTATAGGCCAATTATACAAATGCATCGCTTAATTTAAGTTGACTGTGTTTATGCGCACCCAACCTGAATATACTCACTAAGTATAGTTTTATATTTTATCTTTCTTATCTTGTAAAAAATCTCTGTGCCCCCTCGGGCCTTGCGCCCTAGCGGCTAGAGCTTATTTAGGCTAGAGTCTAGCCTAATTAGCTTGAAGGGTAAACCAAGCCCTATGGGTGCTGTTTGTACAAAAGCAGGCGGTTTCTATATTGAAATATCTTTGTTACTGAATCACTTTAACCGTCAAGCTTTAATATTTCATAATTATGAAAGTAAACAGATTACAATGGGGTTACTTTGTTAACGGCACATAGTTACATAAAATATTCTTAAATAAATCACAATCAAAACATTTTCCTGACAATAATATACAATATGGCGCAGTCGCGTGTACATACATTACAATGATTCGTTTTTATTTATTTAGCAGATTTAAGATCATGTCAAAACAGACGAAATATACAGTCGTCTCGCTCTTCTGTTGTTGTAGAAAAGGGATAAAACGTAACCTCTATCAGGCTATGTCTGAAACTTCTTAAAAACACAGACAAAGCCAAGGAGAGGCTAGGTCAACATCCCGACGGTGATACTTCTTTATCTTCGACGCCGTTCTTCTGTTTCTTTCATCTTCTTTGGCTCTCATTTTAAAATAAAGTAGCGTAATTTGATTTGCATCGCCATTTTTGACACTGACAAATGTAATAGTAAATATTAAAAACGGTTACTTACACTACTAATTCGTTGTCACATCAGTTCTATAATTACCAACTTAACTTAAATAAATGAAAAACTAGTAATCTGGCCAGTGATATCATCCTGCAACTACAACACCTTCAAAATACTTATACGCTATCATTCAAAAACTTCAACAGCGTGATTGAAACTACTACAAACGCCATCTAGTGTTAAAAATCAAAACTAAACTAAAGGCTTTGAACAGGTGTACCATACGTTGCTTTTCATTCTATGACAGAGACCCCAAACTATTTTAGACAAGAGATCCCTACAAAATACTTACCTACTTAAAAATGTTGCTTGCATTTCTGGTCGATTTCGGAGACCACTTTGGGAATCCCTGTTCTATGATATAAAAAGCTTAAAAATAACCTAGTTGACAAGTAAACATTGCAAGATTTGTTTGGAAAGCACCTGCATTTACCTGTGTAAAATACTACAGATTTGAGATCTGCGGTTGATTAATTTGAATTCTTGATACATAAGTAATTATAATGATTATAATGAATATCCTAGCGTACGCATATTTCTCTGAGTTGTTTTATCACTACAAGCGATCATTTTATCACTTTAATAGTTTTAGTTTCAAGTTAATTATTTTCTTTGCTTTCGCCTTTAGCACAGGTATTTAATCTATTATATTAAAATAATAAACATGATTTTTATTAAATAACATTTTAGAATGAAACGGTGACGATTTTTTTATCATTCAAATGCATTTTGTATGAGATTAAATGTATGTTGAGATGAAAATGTCATAACTTAATACTATTAGTTTGTTTGAAATTATAATGATACTTTAAATACTTAAAACGTTCTGCAGTTTGAATTTGGAATAGTCTCTGGTCTAGAGTTCGGGGTCGGTTGGTTGCTATATATTTTAGTTCGAATATTGTGTGGTATTGAAATTTTTCGTGTAAATATGGTGTATTTCTATGCCAAAAAGGATCGTTACATCGTTACATATTCGGAATTCATATTATTTTTTAGTCAAAGTGAAAAATAACTTTATTTAAATAGACTCATTTACTAAGTTCTTTTAAATCGTCACCACATGAGAAAAACAAATAAATGTAATTAAAGGCAGTAGTCATAACTTTAAGTGGGTATTACAGCATTGAACGGTGACTTTCGTAAAATTTTTCAGTGTTTCATTATTATTCATTAATTTGTCGGTTTAGATCATTTTTTTAACATGACCGTATCATTTCATCGTAATCATTAACATTACATTCCGTTTTTATATTTTTAGTATTTCGTCAACAAAATGGCGGCGCATACCATAAGTTGTCAAAACAACTCAGAGGCAAAAGGATGCGTTACACCGTATTCCGAAGCTAGAAATTAAGAAAAATGACTACTTAATACATGACTTTAGGCTGGAAGTTTCTTGCGCCGCTTCTCTGCAGCTATTAATACATCTAAACGGCAGTAGGGCTAATTGGGAATAATTATTAAATAGGTTTAATTTTAGAATATTTCATTTATTATTAATTAAATTTTAAAATTGGGACAATTTGCAAATACCCGCTTAATAACTACTGAAAATTATCACTATTACTATTTTCATACCGTCAATTGTATTCATTTATTTTTCTCATACATATTCCATGTTATGACGATTTAAAATAGCTTAGTAATTGAGTCTATTGAAATAAAAATATTTTGACTTTGATTTTACTGTCTTCGCTCCCTTTGCCTTCCCTGTAATAAGGAAAAAAATCTGGTTTATCCATTCAATTCGCAGAGGCTGCTATTTTATGTGCACAAATTAAAAATCCACTTAAAGTTTTAACACACCTTGAACAACCTCAGGAGGTAGATACTAGGAATTATTTTTCAATCCTCAAATGTTCATACTTGCTTATAAATGCTTACATTACCATATTGTTACCAACAACCAGTTTGTTTTGACCTTTCGTTCGTCTACATGTTTCGTTGCTAACATCCGTTTGAGAAGCCCCGAGAGGGGACGGAGAAGTCTTCGAAAACTAGTTTGACAAACCGGTTTTTCCTAACTTATTCGCGCACGTTTCATTATATAGGTGCTGTTAAGTTCGCCTCTTAGAATGTAGTGTTAAGATCCAGTTTAGTGTGGCGTGTGTTAAAAAATATTTTTCGTCGACGGTACGTGAAAAATGTTTATTTCTCATCTATGTGACTTTGTAAATGTTAAATATAGCAATGAACAAGTTTTTTGTTACATTCAGATTCATTTTAAAAACCTTTTTTTTGTATTTTTTTAAGTTTTGACTATTCCATTCTGTTTTACGAACATTAAATTCAATACAACAAAAAGATACTATTTCGCTTTTAATGTCACTAAATAACAGTCACTTATAGTACATGTTCATTTTAAATTCCCGTAAATTTCAGGTTCAATTCAAACGATGAATATACCGAAAAAATGGTAGGTACTGTTTTATTAAATTAGATCAACATTGCTTATTTTCAAGTCTGGTTTTTCACAAATTTACACATCATCACTGTGTAAAGTGCTTTTAAATGTGAAGTCTCTTAATTCTTAAGGTCTTGGCTTTCTTCGCACCCTGATTCCTCAACCACAGACGAACTGGCTGTCTTGCTCAAATTGCGGTAACACAATGCTGTTAACATTATTATTATGGTGGCAGATTTAGGTCAAATTGGTGGCAGTTAGCCACTTAGAAAAAGCCTTACCATCAACCAAACCAATGTTTTAATAACAATTTCAATGTTTATTTGTTAACTTTAAATTAACTCGTACATTGTAATATAAAACATTATTGTAAGTATTTGAAAATGGTAAAAGTAAACCACAGCCGTTAAATCTGTCATTATATTTAAAGTCTAATTATTGATTTAGATTTTTATATTTTTCAAACAATTCTTGATGATGTCTAAAGAGAGGAACAAATCTATTTTACTCAGGACAAGACACAACAGTAGATTTACGAATAGATGGCTTAAATTGCTGTTCAATAAGTGTCAATATGCGTAAGTCTAGTAGTCATACAAAGATTTGTTCTTAAGAACCATGTCATCGATTTTAGTGCCAAAAAGCATTACATACATAATTTAAAAAAAAACTTGTATTCCGTTCAGAAATCGAACCCGGTCTGATAGAAAAAATAAATAAAATCATATTTTCTATTTGAATATCGATTTTGTAGGTTATAAGCAATTGGTTTTAATGTAATATTTAACTCAGCTGTCAATTTTTTTTAATGGCTAGTCTCGTCTTTTTAAATTGTCTATGGTCTCTTTTAAAAAATTTCCAAAAAGTATTAATTCTATGTTGTAATTATTTAATAAAAACTTTATGTAAATTAATAGAACGATTACGATGCATATCTTTCAATACTATTTGAATAAAATTAAGATCAAATTTTTTATTTTGAAATTGAATGTTGTCTTCTAGTTATGTTGTATGAGGAAAATCGAATTATAATTTTATGGTTGATGTCTTCATTTATTAAAGACTAGTTATCGTGGTGGACTCTGTATCTTTTATTTTAAGTAATAAGCTCAGCAAATTACTCGACACCGCCTGATGATAAGCAGTAGAGGAGTTCCTCTCCATATGTGTGTGTCCATATGTCTTGGTAATTAGATGGGTACATCGAATGAGCGCCATCTATCAAAGGTTATCCGAATCTGATATGGATGAACATGTGACTTACGTTGCTTATTATGTCAGTTTCTCGTATCAACACAGAACAAAAAACATCAACGCATTGTGTGTTATGAGATTTTGGCAAAGCTCACAGCTTTTTTTTATTATCAAACGATAATAATCCCAAATATATTTCTTATTTGCTAGTTAGTGTAGTTTATTACATAATTCAATGTTCATTGAAATATTCTTATTCAATAAATTGTATGACGTTTTAAATTGATTTTTTGCACACTTACCAGCAGGCTTAACGTAATGTTACCATGTAAATTATCAGCACTGTTATGAACATTGGTTTTGTATTTTTTAACTGATTGATACGACGAAGACGTTTTCCAACATGATAACCGTCCCGGTCCAATGTTATTGTTACTATTGTATTGAAAGCTTTTCAATACAATAGTTTAACTAACTGTTGCTTAACTTTATTAACTAACTTATTGGGCGATAAGAGGTTAACTATACCAAGACTAAATCTTATCGTGATTTCTAAAACACGAAGATGCTTGAAAATAACAATTTTTAAGACCCATCCAGACACCAACCATTGTGAAGGTTGCTTTGTTTTCGTAATCGACACCAGACCTCTAAAAACACTTCACCAAGAAGCTATTCGTGGTGTCGATAAATAACTCTGTTTCTTTCTTACATCATTGAAAATTGGTCCATTAGTTATTTGACCTCATTCAGTGTTTTTTCACAATCGTAATATTTTATCTATAGTATTGTAATTGATTGGAGGAAAATATAAAATAAAACCAATAACTCATAATTGCAGGTTAATTATTCAAAGCAACGATTAAAGTTACTGAGTGATATTATGGTATAATTCAGAAAAACGATTTAATTCAGTTTAACACGGAAAGTTTTACAACACGAAAAGCTAAGGCTTAAAATACCTATTTACTTCAATTGCACCCGACTGCGAATATGATGTTTAAATAAAATATTTATTAGGGTCGCATTTAATAATTTTGTGGTCCCACAGTCCAATTCAATTTTTTTTATAAAATGCTAATTATTTAAGTAACAACACTAGTACCTTCAAAGGGAACTTTAAGAATGCTTTAGACATGCAATTGCATTCAATTTGATAAAGATCATCTATATCTATAAAAATATTGTGAAGAGGTAAATTTTTTGAGGTTGTAGGGGGTAATCTCTGGAATTACTGGTCGGAATTTAAAAAATCTTTGCATTGGAAAATCCATTTATCGGTTAAGGATATAGGTTATATAACATATGTTAGAGATCGTAAATAAAGGAAATTTATTTAAGCTAAGAGTTAAGGTTTTTCTTCTTAACACAGTAATCAGTACAGTGGTTTGTATTACTAAATTATTGAATAAATAAATAACGATATCTATCGTAGAAGTATTTTTTGAGTAGGATCTTTACATGTCATTTATAATTTTATTATTGGCTGTGGAATTAAATATTTTTCAAACAATACTCAATGACGTGTGGTAGGGACAAAACTGAGTTTCCTGTTCTACTCAGGAGAAGGCCCTCTGTTGATTTACAAAGAGACGGCTTTGGTTCACGTTGAATTAGTGTATATGCACCAAAGTAGAATTAAATATTTGGACTTTGACTTTCCCAAAATGTTTTCGAACTTACTCCGAAAAAGAAACTTATGAGTTACGGAAGTGAATACTTAAAATTTCCTTTATTGTATTTTTGGTAATTGGATTGAAAAAAAACAATAAAAAAAAACAAACGGGGTCATGATTTCGATCCCCGTCTCAGGTAATTCTCACTTGTAATAGGCAATTCGTATATACTACGGTAACAGGCGATCGGAATTTATTTATATAAAAAGATATTGACAATAATAGATTCAATATTAATTATTCAAAAATTGTGACTTTTATAATGTTTAATAAACACTTTGAATATGAGTAGATTTTGTTTTTTTTCCGAGAAACCTTTTGCAATAAGACCTTCGCAGTTAGAAGTCACATTGTCCGCACACGGAATTTTACCATAATTATGATGTCATTGAGAAACCAGTTTCAAATGTTGTCAGTACAAGTCCAGAAACTAGATTCTAGAAAGGTAATTTTATTATCAACCGCATATGTCCTCTGCTGGCATAGAATTATGAGGACTTTGGATTGACTTAATAAAAAGACCCATAGTAACCTGATTTTCAACACATTGCGACACGGCGGGAACGAGGAGAAACAATGGAGCAATAAATATTTACCAGATATTTAGCAGCGTCAGAAGTTCTGATAAAATTTGAAAGCTTTCAAATCACATTTATTAACCTTACAATAAGTTTTACAGAGGAAGGTTGTAAATTCAATAAGATACTTATTGCAATAGCTTTTATGCTAATTTTAGTAATCGACTACATTTTGTCAGATACATGGAATTATTCGACGTTAGTCACACGGATTTACACTATCGCCAACAATATATCAGATGTTTTGGCATTCTGCAGTGAAGAATGGCTACCCCTTTGCTTCGTTCATTTTAAAAATGTACGATGAAAACCTTTTGAATTGCATATATGAATAGCCTGTCTATAGTTGGGAAATATTTTAGAAAATATAGTATATCTGCGACCTACAGTTTTTCAGATTATACAAATTTAAACACTTAACTTAAACCTACCTTGAAATCTACCTTTCTCCTGTATAACCTAAAATTTTGTTGTGCCCGACAGGGTCCATAGTGTCATTAATAGTCTTAAGATTCATATTATGTAACTATGGAACGCAAAAAAAAGAAAGATATAGTTATAAGTTTGGGGAACTGTTACAAGTGAGCTAAAAAAACTAGAAATGCTACGTAACATATTGTTTTCTTTAAAATTTCTTATATATTAATCTTTATTTCCTAGTATGCTAATAAACAGATTGTTATCTTCGTGTGAACATAGCTTGTTCATCTATATTTCTATGTTTGATTCCACTCGCTAATCTCAGGAATTACTGATTCAAATTGACAAATTCTTTTTGTATTGGACAGTCCATTTATGGAGGAAGGCTACAGGCTATATAAGATCACGCCACGGCTAATAGCAAGCTGAGCATCAATGAAAAATATTGCGAAAACGGGATCGGGAAAATATATTCCCTTTCAGAGCGTCGTCACGTGCGCAGCGTAAACGGTGAAAGTTACGCAAAAATTTCACCGAAATCGTTCTAAAAGATCTAAAAAAGTATTTATTTTATGAATGACGCATTTTCATAGACATGATTTAAATCCTTAACCAAATAAGTACTTAAGTAAAATTATGTTACCGTAGGTGGAGTACGTAAGACATACTGATATTTTCTAATATACACTTGAACAAAGTCGCGGGCTCAGCTAGTCAGTTCTAATTGTAAGTCGGAACGATTGTAATTTATTTAATTCAAAAACTCTTTATAGCATATTGGTGGAAAACCAAACTATTCAAAGATTTTTATTATGTTACATACAGTATTTATCTGACGATATGACTTGAAGACTTACACAAATAGCACTGGCCGTTGAGAAGTTAGATCGTTGCTGGATTTTAAAACGATATAGAAAAAAAGAGCGCGGGAAGTGACGTCACTATTTCGCAATGGCTTCCAATATGCATGGGCGCATGCACTTTGTGCAGATTAATCATATCTTTGTTATTAATGCATGTACCTGTTGACTTTATAGTATGTTACGTTTATCTGACTAAACAAGTACGCGTAATATTAATGAACGTGGAGAATTAATAAAATCGTTACTTATTGAAAATTTCATGACCACGTGTATTTCCTCAATAGAAAAACAATTAAAAAGGTTTTTTAATTTGCAATAACTAATATTTGCTATTTACATCTCAAAGAACTAGATTTCCACATCTTAGAAAAGTCTATTTTTCAATGAAGTTTTGAAAACATTGTTCTATGTTCAATAACTCAGCTTAATTAGGTATGTAAATCGTTCGCTCCCTCGTTTAAATAAACCCCTAACATTATTTTAAACTACTAAGTGCTGATTTATTTAAATAATATTCACTTTAAAAAAATCAATTATTATCTATGCTAATTAATAATTATACTTCTTACAAAAGTGTATGCATATTCATACTGTTACTTGTCTTTTGTAATTCGATGCATTCAAAAAGTTTACGTAGAGAAACTAATTTGGCATCAAGAAAATCAGAAACATTAAACTATTTCATGTACACACACTCTCACACACACATACACACATTCACATCACACCAAGAGTGGACAAAACACACATATAATCACATACGTTACGATATTATCATAATATTGTTAATTAAGAATTTAATTTTTTTAAGAGCGTCGTATTTTGAAAATAGACTACACCACATTACGACGTTCATAAATCGAATCGTAAAAATTTTGAATCAGTAATATGTAATAAAACTGTCACAACAATAAATCATTCCAAATAAAAAAAAAATTCAATAAAATTAATTCACAATAAATATTTTGCAGATTATTTAGAAACTGGCTACACAAAGCCTTTTAAGGCTAGCATACTTGAGTTTAATACATCCACTTACTTATCTAGCGTGCGCAAACGCAGAAGTAATGGCGAAAAACACATTGTCCCATTGACTTTGAAACCTTAAAGTGGAATAAAGACTGCATAGATTAAAAAATATATGCCAAATACCTGCGCGCCCGGGCCGTTGACGTCACCGATGATTGAAATTTAAAAAATCACCGACACGACGTCATTTCACAGACACAGAAACTAAACTGAAGAATTCTAAACGAGCCGCGAGAGCGAAATCAAATCGATGCAAATGCCCTCGGTATTGTCGTTAATCGATTAATTTCGAAAAGTCGTCGAGGCTACTTTGATTTGCTAAATATTCACTCTAGCAACGATACTTCTTAAAATTTTGAGACCAAAAAGATTTTTAACTGATTTGTAGACGTTAAGGTCTTGACCATAAATGTTAAATAAAACTTTATTATTTACTCAATTTGAATATACCATGACAGATAAATTGATGTCGCGCGATATAATTTCTGAGTGTGGCGCCTTTTCGATGGATGCGCGAGCACTGGCCGTTGAGACGTTAGATCGTTGCCGGATTTTAAAACGATATAGAAAAAAAAGAGCGCGGGATCCGACTGACTTTGGTATGTGGGTAAATTTTTGGCGCCAATTTATTGCGGTGGTTCTGTATGTATATCACTTTTAGTTTTTCAACAGGCGTTTGATAAGGTAAGCTTAAATTTACTGTTTGGTAAACGATTGACGACTACGTGGATAAGTTTTGTCCAGGGGGCAATGTAAGGCGAGCCATATAAAGTATCAATGCAAATAAATTAATAGCTTAATTTCACTTCGTATAAACCGCCTATGAAGTCGTACCTCAGGGATCCAACATAGGGCCCGTATTCCTTATATTTGAAAAATAATTGAAACCTTCCATCCACTTATTAAGTTATTATTAATATATTCAACTAAAGATTTTAGATATTTTAGTGTGCTCATTAATGACTCTATCCCTTTCCAACACGTCAGCGTTAAATGCATTGGAAAATCTATCGTATCTAGATTGTAAGAAGCATTCAATTTAGTTTCTTTAACACCAATACCGCTTTGAATTATTATTACAGGTTTATTATGACAAAAAAGGTGGTTAAAGAAAAAGTAGTTACTTGAATAATATATTATTTGTTTTAAATTTATGACCATAAATAATGTATTGCTTAGAAGATAAAAACGGTTTCGCATCAACTGTTATGGATCTCTGAATCCCTTCTCTTTAATGTCAACGTTCAAGGTTATGCGCCCACGCCGCGGGCAAAATGTCATATGTTAATTTACGGGCACTGACGTTTCTTTACTGCACTAATGTAACTTAGCTTAACTTTGTCCAATAAAAACAAGTCTGCGATTTATGACTAAACCGAACTAAACTAAACCTAACTGGGCGAAACGCTTCGAGACTTGTAACCATAAAATCACTACGCGCGCTGGCCCATTGAGTGCTGTTGGGTGACTGTATGCAGTGACTGTATGCAGTGACAACCAGGGCCAATCATTCTTTGTATAGCATTTGTAAAGTAGTAAGTTAGATATTTTAAAACAGTATACTCCGTAAACAAAGCAACTTTACCATGGTTGGTCTCTCCAGATACTCCGAGCTTTGGAAGCCGTTAAGACTTTGGTCTCGGTTGCTACATTGGGTCAGCGTGGTGGTGCTATAATCCTAGTTTCACATGTGTTTCCCTCATATACAAAGTCAGTGCTCATCAGTGGGCCGTAAATAAAGGCTCTTGATGATGAGTGAAAAAACTATCCAAACAATAGACTCTTCGTAATTTATGTTATACAATGGGAAAACGAATTGCTTCAAAGATTTTGAAACCGCTTGCAGGATCGATTTAAACCGACTACAAAAAAGAGGAGGTTCTCAATTCGACTGTATATTTGTAACGCCATTTCTCTGTCAAGTGTGAACCAATTTTCAAAATTCCTTTTTTATTCTATAGGTGTACCGACTGTGTAACCAAGTCAGGATCTGACGATGGAATGAAGGAAACCTGCAAATTTTATAGTGTTTTTAACAAACGACTACACAGGCAAGTCAACAATGCTTATGGTCACCCACCCGACTTTAAAATAAGTATTAAACAAAACTAAAAACTGACATCAAAAATAATTCCATTTAAGAATTTATCCCATTTAAAATTATTTTGGAATTGGTGCTTAAAAGTGGTTTAAAGAATCCATAAAAATGGATTTCCAACTGCAATAATTTGGTTTTGTATTTTTAATTGGCTTTGTTTAAAACTATTTTTTACAACTAATAAATAAAATTCATTTCATTTCGTTTTACTAAAGCATTAAATTTTGCTGTCCTTTTTTTGAAAAATACAACTGTTTCAAGATATATTCGGCCACATCACGAAGTAATTTATTCTTATAGGAACCCCAAACGTACATAGTCAATGGAGAAGGATGTAATGGACAGCATTGCAAGAAACTATTAAGACAAGCCTTATAAAAAATCTAAGTACTACTGCCAACTAAGTAAGAATATTATTCTGTTTATTATTTTATTTCTCTTTATTATTCTATTTAAAGTAGAATTATTCTGAAGTCATGTATAGATTTATTAACTCCTTGTTATTAAAATTTTAAAATGGCGTGATAAGCTCATCTTGAGCCGGCAACGTGTAGGCGGCTATTCCATTTGTCGTAAGTCACAGAGCTATCTCGTAGACTTATCGGGTTACCGTAGAAAAATAAAAAATCCATAAAATGACACAGCCCTGATCATAATTTTGTTATTTCTACTCATCTTAATTAATTAACGTGTCGTTGATTCTAATTTAAGCCGTAAAATGAAGGTTAAAACTGTATGTAACACAAAGATTTCTAATATTGCAAAATATTTTGACCGATTCACCTTTGCGTCGAACGCCATCTTGTTTTCTGTTCAGCTTGTGTTCAAAACTTATTATCATCAGGTAAATGCAAAGAATCAATAATATATGAGTCATAGATGGTTTACTGAGATGGCTATGTTGTCATGTTGTGCCTAATATTTAGTGCTCAAGGTGAAGTGGCAACGAGATCATCAGACATGATTAGGAGACAAGGAAGGATTGTACAGCCTACACTATGGAAGGCCACGTAGCATGACCTTGAATTCTAGTATTGCAGGAAGGAGGAAGAATTGCCAACAATTATGAGATTTCTTTAAAAGTTTCTTTAATATTGCAGATAGTTTTGAGCGGACATAATTAAGTTTCTTCTTCCATAATTGTCGCTTTAAACTTTCTCAAAGAAATAAAACGTTTTTCCAAGTTCAATTTCTAAAGTATATACAGCTTTTATCTGTTTTCAAAAAATAAAGTCGTCTATATCGTGTGGAATTCTGAATATAAACACCTAAAAATAAACATTTGATCTTTAAAAGAAATAAAGAAATAACGTTTAAGTCAAAAACACCAACTAAATCTTGCGAAAGAGCAAATAGGCTTGTCGCATTACCTCACTGAATGACGAGGCTCATTCGCTTGCGAAATACTGATTTCATATGAGCATCAATAGAATATGGTTTCTTGCATGTAACAAAAAGTTTTTAGGCACAAAACTGCCGTAAACCCCTTCTTATCAACTCTGTCCGCGTTCAACTCTATGTCACCTCCGTAAGCCTTAACGATCGATGCAAGGTTATCTTTAATTGATTCTGATCATTATAATCTATAGACATCTAAGGCCCAGATGAAATTAGTGACACGAACGTATGACGGGAGTTAGGGAAACATTGTCTGAAGAAAATTTATAAAAACCTTGACAAATGCTTACATGTTTCAAATTCAAAAATATATTCCCCGATCATTATAATGACATAGTTGTGGAAATCTTATTTTTTCTATCCCAAGGTAATGTCATAGGCCATCAAGTACATAAGCACTATACACGCAATCACATTTATTCACACAATCACACGCTCGCATACACACACACACTTAATCACTTTTGACGGAGTAAGTTCTTAAAAACTAATGTAAATACTAAAATGTCAACTATTAATATTTTATATATTACCTTTATATTACATTATTTATTACATTTTAGTCATTTTTTACCTATTGCTTATTGTTATGGCGTTTAATACTTTCTAGTCTTTTGTAATCTTACTGTGGAAGAGTGGTGCTTCCCGAAACAAGTGATATTATTTACTTAAAAGGAAGTTCCAACTACTAATAACATCATTCGACTAAGTAACCGAAATAAACTATTTGATTTGATATATTCATCTACTAATACTACGTTAAATACTAAGGGAATGAAGCAGTGTCTTATGTCCGTGACTGAAAACGAGCGGACTGTAAGAATTTGATAATAAAATTGATAATAATAAAAGGCCGCTTTAAAATGCACAACAGCTTTAAATCCGTTCGTTTGCAAGACAATTTTTCAGTAACAATAGAATAAATAAAAATGACAAAATAACAACCGTAACTAAGCAACGTAACAAAAAATATTACTAAAAAAAAAGTTAAAACTTAAAAGAGTTTCTATGTTGGCATCTAGTCGCCAACAGTGACATAAGAATTAATTTAGCGTAACGATGGACTCTGGTAAACTCGCGAACGCAGCGAGATGTTAAGTAATTAGATTGAGGAATCCTGAACTCAGTATTGAAGTGGATTCAAACCGAGCTGACATTCGCATTTCGCATTATTATTAATAATAATATACGTATTTTATCTTGATGTAGGGCCAGGATTACTCCCGGAGCACGACGACCCAATGGGATCTTTTGTGCTTCCCCAATCCTAATGACCGCTGTCCTGGAATACTTACTAAGTACACCCGGAGACAGCAGCCTTATATCTTCCGGACTGGGATAGCCCAGTCCAAAGAGACCCATTCTTTTCGTATTTAAAAATCAAACTCAATATCAGAAGTCAATCTAAAAAAACAGTCGTGCACATAAATAAATACGATTAAGTAGTTAATTCGTAGTTAACAGAACTTTTTTAATAATTTGGTCACCTCTTTCAAAATAAAATACTAATCTATACTAATATTTTGAAAAGAGTTAAAGTTTGTGAGGTTGTAGTGAGTAATCTCTAGAAGTACTGGTTGGAATTTAAAAAAAAAAAATTGTGTTGAATACGCCATCTATCGGGGAAAGTAAAAATTAAATTGTGACAATCCGAATGCCTGTTCAGTGTATTTTTTATATTTTATAGTGTATTATAACCAGAAACAGTTTTAAATTGAGAATGTGCTAACGATCGTTTGTAATTTATAGCGTTACTTTGTTTTTTAAATACAACTATAAGTAGTTTCTATATCAGCATGACACCCACACCCACCCGGTCCTCGTGACCTAGACGAGCAACTGACCTTTATATTAAGTCTAGACTTTAGATTTCGCTTTAATTTCCTGGTATTAATTTTAGTATTTTTAAAAATTCATTTATGAACAACTTTTACACGTCCAACTGTGGGGCAAAGGTTTTTATACACGGGAGACAATGGCTCAATGCGGGCTGGCTTCACGCTTCAGACCAAGAGATTAAGATTTATTCTGTTTGACATTAATGACATTTAAAAACACACTGACTTACAATTCCAAACAATCCCTAGATAATTAGCATTTTGAATGCATATATTTGAATTGGACCATTATACAAATTTAAACACTTAACTTAAACCTAATTTTTGAAATCTACCTTTCTCTTGTATATCCTAAAATTTTGTTGTGCCCGACAGGGTCCATAGTGTCATTAATAGTCTTAATTACATATTATGTAACTATGAAACGGAAAATATATACTATTTGACAGTGGACGACAAACACATCGAGACGTTTCAATTTGATTGGAACTCATAGTAGTAGTACTGATGTTTCTATTGTACGATTCAGAGAAAACTTAGACCAGAATATGCAAGCTTTCTGTTTAACATTCAAGTATAAAATCTTGTATAAATTTTACTAAATATTTCATGACATTATGTTAAATCCTGTTCAATAACTACTACAGACGAAGACTATAAAAGCTAAATTTTATTATTCAAATGCAAACTAAGAACAACGGTTATATAGCTTAAAGAAATATATTAAAATTACAATATTTGAACCCATAAAAATATTTCAATTTTTATATTTTTTTTTTTTCATTTTCACTTTTTTATACTTTCGTAAATCGTTAAATTTAATATGTCAGCTATTCAATAATTCCGTGATTTCATTTTATGAGACATCTCGTGGGATCATTAATTCCTCTGTTGTTTACATCAACGCAGCCGAAGTCATTGTAAAAAGTAAGTATACAGTCTCAGTGAATGGACTAACCTTGCATTCAGTTTCGTGTGTTTAAAAAATAAATATTCAAAATGGCTGCTACCTATCAGCTGTTTTTCTAAAGGGTCACGGACTCTGTTGATGCCAGCATATATTTGTCGTCAAAAAGCGAGCGTTTGAATTAAATTAATGAAATATATGATTAAAACGATGGTTTTTATAATTTTATTACATCAATATCGATTAAATTAAAAAATGGTGAGAGTTAGAGGTTAGCACCTAATTTCTGCGTAGAAGATTATTCCTAAAGTGTGATCATTTCATAAAATCGTTACACAAATAACGCTTTCATCTCAACTTATGGGAAGTGATGATAAGGCTGAGGATGGAAGCGACCTATGCCCGGATTCTTCAACCACAGAGGAAATCTTGCCTCCAACTGCCGGAACACAACGACACTCTTAATTTGCACTACCATCAACAAAACCAATAGTCACTAGAACACAGAAACAGCTCGGTGGTTACAAACGACAACTTTAATTTGACAACATAATTTAACCCTGTAGGGTTGACCATTTAAAATGCCGCAGACTTATTCAAAAACATTGGTATAATTATTCAATTAGTGATGTAGATTTGATGTATGTTATCAATTTATTTACATTTTTTTTTATATTTCAAACACCTTTATTACTAGTATTAACACAATACACACACACACCCAACCACACATACACACACACACACCCACACAAACACACACACACACACACACACAGCATACAACGATTTGTCAGAAGTAGCCTGTAATGTAATATCTGTTACGATACCAGGTGCGGGCCTTTTTTTATTATTACTTACAAAAGGAATCTATTTATCAGGCAATAGAATTAGAAATATGATGGATAATTTGCAGATTATATTTAGAATCAGTCAAGTCATCTCAAAGTACTTAGCAACTCACATACATAAGTGAAAAAACAATGACGACTCATCACAACGTTTGAGCGTCGCGTAGATAACAGCTGACTGTAGCGACATGAATATTTACAGGCTAACCCGGATGTAGGTAGTTTAGGAGACAAATATCCTAAAAAGTCACTGGAGACAAATATCAAATTAGAATTCATAATTGTTTGCAGCCTAAAAAGTCACTCGGAAAGTTATCATATTTGATTCTTGCCAACTGTTTATTCCAGCTGAAATATGTTTTTGGAAATATACGTCCCAACGCTGGGCATTGGCAGTTGGTGGGTGAAAGCTGTTGTGTAACAACTGGCACAAACGGCTTAACGTGTATTCCGAAGCACTGAAGACTTGAAGAAAACTAACTGGATGTCCCCTGCATTTACGAAAACTTTCGCCATGAAAGTGGGGAGGCTGGAAAGGGGCTGCTGGAAGATATTTCTTATAGAAATAAACAGTACCTTTGTACGATTTTCTGATATTCTGTTGTGTCCATTTAATTGTCTTTGAGTGTACATAAATTGTTAAATAAATAACAATAAATAAAATTACATAGTTTTCGTTATCAAAACCAATGTGCTCTTACCACAATACCAACGAAACTTAGTTATAATAAATATATAAATACTTACAGCGTCTGTGGTTTAGTGCGTAAGGTCATTGTCTTCCATGCGGGAGGCAGCGGTTCGAACCCCGCCACGTACCAATGTGTTTCCTAATTTTGAATTTATATATACGCTTATTTGACGCTTTTCGGGTGAAAGAAAATATCGTGAGGAAACATTTGTGAAATCTTAGGTTTAGTGTGAAGTCGAACAGTCGGCACTTGGCCAGCGATGTCGACTAAGGCTTGATCACCTTAATTTAGGGTAGGCTCGAGCGCCTCGGTGGAGACTTGTATGATGATGATGATATGATAAGTTAATTAATTCTACTTCTGATTTATTTTGTTTCTATTACCCAAGATACTGCAAGAGGCTCACATTTTGATATTTTTGCTCACCTTTGATATTTGAGCGTTGGCTAAATATCCTTAATTGAAGGTGGCACAAGTTTTTAAGTTCAGTTAACATATCCCGTACCAGTTCTGTTAACAAAAGCAACTTTTCCAGTTTGTCAGCCTTTTCATTATCTCGTAAGCCTATTTTAGGGTGAAAACATGGATTAGTATGAACTCCGGACCGTAGCTCTAAGACTATAATGACGTGCTCAAACGGCACTCGCGCAAAAACTTTGGAATCTAATAATAAAGTAATTTTAAAGCCATTGTAGATTAACTGTAACCCTTAATTACAGTCAATAGACATTGACGTATTAAATACGTTTACGACCTTGACGACCGGCTGGCTGAATGTGTACTCCTAGGTACAGGCTACTCGGTCAAGGTATTTGGTAGCATTTCATTTAATTGACTAAATAAATATGTTTAAAATACTGTAAATTTGTAAAAGCAATAGTTCATTTGCTTTCTTAGATATATAGTTTCAGGAAAATTTAAATTAATTAAATTGAAAATTTTATTTATTAATTTTTTATTCATTTGCACTATTACTGTCTTTGTACATCTATGCGATCGGATAAATGTAAAAAGACAGTATTGTATTGCTGTTACTCTCAGGACAAGATCCCCTGGTAGATTTACGAATAATATCAGATGGCATATTTTCGTGACAGCTCGCGTTTGAGATCAACCAACCCAAAAAAAAATATCTTTCTTTGGCTTACAATACTAATTACAATTACTTTGGAAATTAACTGCTGAAACTAATATTGAGCTAGATGGTGTCCTACAAGATGTAAGCACTATATGCACTATTAGATACAGTAAATTTTTACATTTAAACATAAAGAATTTAAGTCGTAATTACTCTAACAGAAGAATCAAGATTATTCTTCACTGAGGCTAAAGAAGAAATGATAATATCAAAATTAAATGTGATTGAATGTTCACATCTGTATACAAATATACAAATACACTTATATACGAACTCGACTTATAATAAAATCAGCGCCAGTCTGTGTTGTATACCTAAATAGTAGATACGGACAGTGGTCACAGGCTAGGCGGGTGACGTCACCTGTACCTGAGGCTTCGAGGAAGGCGCTTGATGTAAGAAGACGACTGTGAATGGATACGACAGATATATAACTAAGTGTATTAAGTGCCTGCCTAAGTGTATTATCTACTTACTCAAAAATAACCAACAAAATGGTAGGAATTTTGATGCATGGCAACACTTTAGTTTTTATTAAAGTTCTATTATTACTATATCACGTTTTTTTATGGACATTATCGCACATACATAACCTCACAATTACCATACAATTATCTTATTTTTTGGATTGTTTTATGCTTTTGGCCGCATATGGCCTTTACAGCGTTACCGGAGTTTTAAGGAGGCGAGAAACTTGGAGAGTCTTTAAGGGGCGATTCGCTTCTGGACGATATCATCACCTCCAGGGGAGGTGTCTCCAGGGCGCTCGAGCCATACCTGAGGGTGCCTCTAAAGGCTCGGACCTCGGCTCAGGAGAGTCGTGACGTGGAGGATATACCATTATCAAGGTAACTTACTTCGTTACGTAGAAATAATAAATAGCAATAACCTTCTTACTTCTTACTTACTCATATTAAAATAATAAACTGCCCGATCCACGATTATCGTGACAAAGTTACCGACCACGCACGTTTCGCTCATATATATTTTTGGGACAAATACCTTGGTTTGATTGGCTAACACGATATGTCTCTTTGTTGAGCCTCTACAAGGTAAACGGAAAGAAATACCTTATCCCATTAGTATTCATCTTCATATTTTAATGCTTAGTAACAATTTAACGTATAGCACTTTACTCAAAGGATCTTGTTCAAAGACCCAAATATAACCTAAGGTGGTAGAGATTCTGAAATGAAACCAAATATCTTGAGCGTATGAGTGTGTAATTAAATCATAACAACTTAAACTATATATATACTTTAAACAAAACTCGTTAGCGCGATGCAAAACCGTGCAGAGACATCTAGCGACCAAAACTGATATTAGTATTATCAGTGCGTAAATATGTGCTGACTTTGTACAGATCTGTGATAATAACAGCGCCATCTTGAATGTCGCAAAAGTTTACATATTGCCTAAATATCGTTAAAATAGGAAACTTATCAAGCTACGATTTTCCCTTGTGGGACTTTTTCGGTTCGCAATACCACCGATTTCAATATAACTATTCGTGGTAATTATTTCTACACTGAATACGTTTTTGTATACTTTAATTAAAGTATAAAAACGAACATTTAAATGCTCGAAGAAAGTTAGAGGAATATAATTAATTATTAAGAAGAGGTTTTTTAAATTTTTACAATGTTTATACATTTATTTAACCTTCATTGCACAAAAGTGCAATTGGCGAACTGAATATTAGATCGGGAAAAAGTCTTTTCGCGTATACTATGTATAAACTTGTAATAAAATATCTTTGGCTGTATTTGTAGCTGGCTGGTTTGGCTTGATGTTAACCTGACACCGCCTAAAGAATTCTGAAAAGACTGAAAAAGGTGGAAATCTGAAGGTACAAGGTTAGGGCTCTATGGCTGATGCATTAACACCTCACAGCCAAACTCTTGTAATTTTTGCTGAGTGGCTAAACATGTATGTGATCTAGCGTTATAGTGATGAAAGACCGCACCCTTTCTATTAATCAATTGAGGCCGCTTTCTCTCAACTTCTTGCTTTAATCTCATCAGTTGTTGCCAGTAGAGATCTCTTAGAGCCAGTAGAGATTATTTATGTACATCAAAAACTCAAAATGAACACTGCTATTCCAATCCCACCATAGACACAGCATCACCTTTGACCACGACCTTTTTCGTACGTTCTTGTCATACGTACTTCGCATCGCTTCAAAAACAGTTCGGTTTCATTACATCCCAATAAAGAATCGCAAATGAGTACACGGTTCATTAGGTTTCTATCAGTGAGCTCGTGTGTCATCCAAATATCGAGCTTTTTTATATACCCAGCTTTTTTCAAATGGGTCGAAACTGTTTTAAGATCAATTCCCAGTTCTTAAGCTTTGTCGTAACTGCTGATATACCCATCTTGCTCCACTGTCTCAAAAATAGCGTCCATTTTATCCGTAACAGGGCGGCCAGAGCGTGCACCATTTACATCAAAATTCCCTAATTGAAAACGCTTAAATCAACTTTGTTACTTATCAGTACATTTGGTCCATAAACGTCACAATTTTTTTTTCGCGATTTGCAATTTTTTCCTTTTTCTTTTTAATAAAATTTTAAAATGTATCTAATATTTCCATTCGATTCGCTCATTTTGTCAGAAAGAAAAAAAAATGAAAAATAGTTGGAAACAAAATGTTCCTAATTTGATTCTTTTTTGAAATGTCACCTTAACAATGTCATGAAAACCAGCCAGATACAAATAGTACAGCCAAAGATATTTCATTACAAGTTTATACATACTATATGCGAAAAGACTTTTTTCTCGATATTGGAATTAGTTAAATTTGCTAAAGTAATAAAATAAAGTTGATGTGTTTTTGTAAATAATAAAATGATGAGATAATTGTATGTTTGTACCTTAGTTACTATTTATTATTTTGGTAGTGTACACTACTCGATTGTGACTTTTTGCGAAAACTGTTTAAGGCATAAGTGTCGAAGATCGAATGTGCATGTTCTATTTTTGTAAATATTTTTAAAGTAGTTCTTTATGAAATAATAGATGGCTACCTGGCTAGCTATCGGGAGGAATAAACTTTGCCGATTTCCTTTTCAATCAATACAAGGTCACCTGATCGTTAGCAAATGGCTGACAATCAGGCATATGTTGTCTTTCACAAATGTATGTTAAACATATACCACGATTGAATTCAAACATAGATTTTAAAGTCTAAGGTAATCGACTATCATGTATCTGAATTCTAATAGCATAGGAAACATCACGCTTACGGAATCGCTAATTTTTAGCATTGTGAATTCTTTCTGGTCACAGGGCAGAATTGGCATTCTGCCCAAACAAACTTGACGACCATGTAGGTAAATTGTATTAAAAACAAAATATATCATGAAATTCAGCAATAAGGTTAAGTGTTTATTGCTGAGGTTGTGTAACATAATAGGAGGTTATTTTTTACTGAAATGAATGAATGAATGAATTCATAATTTTTAAAATTCCTGCTGCTAAAGATAATACCATCACGTAGGAGAAAGCAATACCAAAAAGTAGAATCGTTGTAGTGCCATCTAGCGTCGAGTAGTAGTGCTATTACTCCTGTAGCATTCAAGGTTTTCACAAAACTTTGAACTAACGTAGATATAGATGTCGCTAGCGCCATCCGCCGAAGACAGACCGCGCATGTCAAAAATACATGTCATTCACACATCATTTTATTTTGTGATATTGTGAAAACGAGTTGATTTCGCGAAAAATACAGTCGCGATTTCTTCGGGTATGTTTATACAGTGCCTGTGGACTATTTAACCAACGAATATTACGAGAAAAATGGATTAGTGGACTTTGTAATTTGGTGGTGGACGGTGGTTGATAAATTAAGAAAGAAAAATAAATTTTCTTACATTTTCTTTTTGATTTTTGTCTTCCGCGGTGCATGGAACGTTTCATTCGTTTTCCATTTACATTCCAAAAATGAAGTGACTGTGTTATCATTTCTGTGTTGAGTGCATGGTTTTCTATTTTGGACTAGTTGCTAAATATAGTTAAAAGTGCTAAACAGTTTTTGATGAATTACATGGTACAGGAGGAGTACAAATTGCGTAAGTATATTATTTTATTTAGTTTTCAGTACAATACAATGGTTTTTGACTTCACTTGCTTATTACTAATTTCACTATTCTTAAATAACCTTTTTAAATGAAAACCTTGTAAGAATCTTATAAGAATATTAACATAAAGATACTAATTTAAAAAAAATATGCTTTTCATTTTCGAGTCAAATAAATTAATGAAAAATCTTAAATATTTATTCATTGATTATCCATTTCTTTTTCATAATAATGAATAAATTAAGATTTACAGCATTACATGACATATTGAAAATTTTATAAAAAGAGATATTAACAGCTGTTGAAAAATTTCACTGCCTAAATTTATTTATGTACATCAACAATTTAATTATACATTGGTACTTAATCTCATTTAAAATATGTAATGCACCCAAATTGATTTTTAATAATATGTGACCTACTGTTTAGGCTGTTGATTTCTGATCGATGTACGTACATTTAATCAAAGATTTCAATCATTAGATATCCCCTCACACTTCAAAACTTATCATTATTTTATCATAGAATCAGATCTGCAATAGCACAGAGATTTGTCTAATGGACGGGCAGCTAAAAACACTTGCACCAAGAGATGTAGAGTTGTCTCTTTCACTTAAATTGCATTTTATCTTTATTTATTTATTTTAAGGGCAGTCTTCAAAAACATGTACCAACAAAAAATATTTAACTATAGCATAGACATTAAGTACAGTTTTTAATTAAAGACAGCCACGGCATGCGAAGCGAGCTAACAGTTATAATATTTACTAAGTTTAAGTTTATAATTTTTTTTAAATTTATTAATAGAAATTTTAATTACTGGGGCTTTACGTTCCTGCTAATGATTTTGAAGGTAGCTTTGTATTTTCGTGCACTATGGAGAAATATGTCCAACTCTCCTATTTTATCAGGCGGAGAAAGAAAGTTATAATGTTTCTGGATCTTGTTTAATGTGGAAGGAGAGTCTAGATTATAGATTACTCTTTGCTTCTTTGGATACAAACATGTTAAACCTTCTGACATGTGACAATTTCCTCGGTGCATTAAAATCAATTTATTTGAGCAGACAACAATCCAGGCTACCATTCAACAGTTTATATATAAAAAACATGTCATCGAAAAGAAGTCTTATTGTAATATTATATTGATATTTTGTACAAGTTTATTTATAATTTTACCTATTATGTTGCCTTAACTGGCTGTTTAAACATATTAGTGGAGTATCAGCCTACACAGCTTAATATTAAGAAGTTCCACTCTACAGTTAATGTACATGATATAAATAAATATGCAAAAAGACGTCTTTTTATCCACCTGCAATTGAAATAAATAAAGTGATTTTTTTCTTTACAAGTTAAAGTAACCAGGCTCGACTTGCAAGTTTAAGAGTACAATAGCATTGTGACATTATAATCTTATTATTTCAATTCATTATGGTCACAGCTGTGACAGATTACAGTATACATATTTGAAACATCCTGAATTATGGCGAGCATATATTCAAAATTAAAAGTCTGTTCATGAATAAATTAACTGAAGCTTTGTAGTCATTATGACACTCATAACCAAACATAATATAATTTTAAATAGTAATCAATTTGGTTCATTGTCATTGTCTTCCGTGCTCACATTAGAAAATCAACTGTCTTTAATTTGCACTAATAGATTAATAGAAACCACCCATTTATTATTAGTTTTCTCAATTGACTTTTAGTCTCCTTGAAAAGGTGTAAGAACCAATAACACCATATTGCTTCCTTGATGCAGTCTGAAACTGATAATGGTTGCAGTGACAACCAGTATAATAAATGTTTACAAGCTACAAATGTTTTAAGGTTTTAATTATTATTATTTTGCCATTATTCGAAAGTAATACTCCTCTTTGTATAAATATAATGATTATAAATTTCTTTCATATCTCATATTATTAGATGAAGATTTTTTATCTATCATTATATTTTGGAAACCCTAAACATAATTTTTTGTCAACCCTAATGTGTTTGAGTCTTAATTTTATTCACAATATTAATATTCTAAGTACAGTATATCTTATTTGCTATTTAATTTTATATCTATTTTAGTTAATGATTATTATGAAGACATAGCTTGAAATTGGTTAAAAATAAACTGTCATACAAGACACCAGGCGTCCCCCTCTTACACAGTAGTCATGTCTTTTTATTAACAAAATAAACATACTATTGTACAATAATAATATGGGTGGCAATCTATTTATTGATTAAGTACTGTGTTTCTGCCGGCTTTGATTTAGTTTTAATACTAGACTATTCTGCGTCCTTGAAAACATTTTATTTGTATGTAATATTAAACTAAAATCTTCATTTAACCCGTGGAAGTGTATCTTTCCTCCTCATAAAATTTCATTTGAATTATTTCATTGGTTTTGGTGTGATAACTTCTGGTAAAACAGACTTGTTTGCACATTTATGTTGTTATAAGGTTGATGTTAAAGATACTAGATACTGAGAAGTCCAAATCTATAATTCAGGATTACTTTGTAAGGTACGGCCAAACTTTCTGGGGTCACTTAGAATCAGCAACTCAATCAATTTACGATAAAACTATTAAATATTTTATAACAAAAATAAATCCTGTTCTATGTAAGTCTCTTGTGGATGAATCATTATCATTCATAGAGAACTGTGCACACAAGAGAAGTGTAGTCACTTATTATGACGTGAGAATGAATTTATTCTATAATGTGTTAGGCACATTTGCATATGGACATCTGCGAGTGGAGCATGGGTTTCAAAAGATTGGTCGGCGCGGGCAGCTTAAATCACTTATCTACACTACGTAAGGTCCTTCTGGACTCGGCAACGCATGCGTTGTCTATTTATGGAGTTATTTAAGGATATTTTTTAGTAAATGTAACTCTTAAAATATTTAAATTTAAAATAATTACGATAAAAGAGTTTCTTCATATTATTCACTAAACCTTATATTTTTAATCTCATGTCAATCTCCTTCACTCATCTGAATTAAAATTAACATGTTAACGAAACTATTCAAATACAAATTTTTACATTTAAAACAAAATTTCGTATGTCAAGTCACCGTCACCTCGTGCCTTGTTTTACCGTGGCTCCTACTCGCTGGTATATCATAGGAAGCCACGCGTCTTCCATGACTCATGGAGCCTTGACCTCATAGTTTTTATTCCATTAATTCTCATTAGCAATTCTATAAAATTAAAACGCCCGGATACAGAAAACGTGCACCAGATTTCGATTTCACCTCACTAGTGGTAAAGAACGGTCCATATACGTTCCGTTCACGTTAAACTAAAAAAGTCGGGAGCCTAACTACATATTTTTGACATCATCTCTCTCTTTCTTTAGCCTATCTTCTTTATTTCTATCGGCAAAAGAAAAACGTATGGTTTAAACCGAATAAGCCATCGTTCAGATTTCACGCGAGAAAGTTGACACTGTGGGATTATTATATTGCAGGATAATTCCAAGGTGTACTTAGGTTAGGAACGGGTTATAAAAAATAAATGGTCACGTTTTTGACAGTAGGCAGGATTGAACAACTCATGAAAAATCTCTCAGTGGCGGTAAGTAAGCAAAACCAAACTGGATATGGATTATTGAAACCCAGCTTAATACCGGGCACTTTATATAGTAATTGAGCGAGAAATGGGCGACCCATCATTCTTTACCAAACCGTATCTGAACACCTGACAGAACCAATGCCGTGACCTCGCGACCGAAGGGGCGTTAGAAGTCAAGGTCGCTGAGTCACCATCTGATTCACAGTGTTTTATAGGGCGAACAGCTCTTTCCACAGATTTGAAGGACGATGGAGCGATACCCAGTTTTTTGGTGGTAGTTCTTAGTAATAGATTTGGGTTGGCCTCGATAAATTTTGGTAATGTTGAAGTGTGGGGCGTTCCTAGAAACTGTGTATTGAACGTTACTTAGGCTCTAGTGGATTGGGCCGCTGGGATCGCTATATAGAATTTAAGTTCACTAACAAACCAACTCGTTAACAAAAAGGTATGTAAAAATTTGATCTGTGAAATGTTGTAAGCTTTAGAGCACTAAGCGATAATGATTAGCGTCGTGTATTTTTATGTAATGATTTGTAGAATAAAGGTCTTAAAACCAGGTATCAAATATACAAAGAGCTTCCTAAGACCTAAATAATAGTGACGGTTATAAACAAATAAATAGAAATTTAAACAAACTACAAAAGCTTGTTCTAATAACAATTTAGATAAATTACGCGGACTTAAAACTCGAGGCGCTGACATAATTGTGTAATACACGTGTATTACGGATAACGTTATCAGTCAGATAACGTTATTTTTTTCGTTAAGTTTTATTTAAATAAAAGCTTCTTTTATAAAAACTTTATTTATTTTTTACTTTTTAGCCTTAAAGATTAATTATTAACATATTAAAAAAAATATATATATTATTTATACCACAGATGTTATTTAATTACTACATAATTGAAATAAGAAATGTAATCCGCCATCTTGAAGAGGCGGCCATATTTAAATTATTACAATATTAAGTATTGTAAAATCACCTGAATTAAAGATGTATCCTAAATTACCGCTAAATCGATTACTAGCAAATGGTCGAAAAATGGATGGCAAATTTAACGGACAACATATAGCAAGGATTTTAAAATCCATGTGGTTGCTCTCAAGTTATAGGTATATAAGCAATTAAGCAGATTAAATACAGAGAAGCGATGAGATTGGAAGTCAAACCAACAGCTGTGTAACTTTCTCCTCACTATTTTGACCCGCCATTTTGAAGCAACCAGACGGCAAAAGGTTTAGTTGAACCACATTGTGTTAGCTGCGCGCGCATCGTTAATCTATTTTTGCGTAATGTCCAAACAACGTAAATTTTATATGCTTCACCTTATAAACAGACAATAACTATATAATTTAGCGCTGTATTAAATATTTACTTTAAAAGGTACCACGCATAAAATATTTATACTTACTTATTGCCAGCTAAGATGTTTCAGAGTTTTCCAGAACTCGATGGGGTTGCGTCGATGTAGTGAAAAAGTTTGGCGTTAGCTAGAAGTACATTGAATACGATGAAATTATGTATTGGTATTGGTCGTAATATTTGTTTCAACTTCATGAATTGCATATCGTTTAGATATTTTTTAACAAAATTTCAATAGTATACCTTATTTGTAATTTCAACTTATCTTCTATATGCATGTAGTGTTTACCGTTTATTAATTGTACACTTAGCTATAAGATATATATTGTTTTGTATGCATAGAGTTTAGTTTTATATGTAGTGTGTATTATTGTTTTGTTTTGTATGTATCAATGTAACAATTACTGGTAAACCAAATAAATAAATAAAAAAATAAAATAAATTATACTTTTTCGAAGCGAAGTGACTCATGATTCAACACTTGCTGTTCTAAACTTGAGGTTTCACAAGACAAATCATTCTTTCATGGGAAATGCCTTTACACTAATATAAAAGTATATTGAAAATTATTTTATTATGAAAAATGGCTATTATAAGGTTTTTATCGACTTTGTCAATATAACTTATCTAGCCTAGCTCTTGGATTGAGTTTTTGGCGCGTAATGGCGGGGGACGGTTTGGTGCTGTGTGTTTTTTTTTTATATATTGTGTTGTAGTGTTGTTTTTGTCATGAAATTGGTGTAGTTTTATGGCATCGCAAAAGGATCGTTAAGTCATGCAATATATGGAATACATCGTTCAGCGTTGATTAGTGACTTACGTGAGATTTTTCAGTGTTTCATTTCCATTCATTCATTTGAAGGATAAGTTTGATTTAAAAACATACGATTTCATTCTCATTTACTTATCATTTCGTCGTAATAATTATCATAACATTCCATTTTCGTATCATTTTATCATAATCGCTTATATTGCATTCCATTTTCAAAAAAATTCTCGTAAGTCATTAACAAAATAGCGAGGCCTACCATTAGTCGCCAAAAACTCCATGGAGCAAAGGGCTAAATTGCATCAGTATCCTGGAACCATAAATAAATATAAAAACTACTTTAATGAAGATATGGCTTAAAGGTCTTAGTTACCAGGCCAAATAATTGGAAAAAATAAGCTCTTCGATTTGATGTCATTGCACAAACTTCTTCATGGCAAATTAATTTCATTCAATTAATTACAGCTGGTATGCCTCACAATCCTATATATGATATTATCCCTAGATAACCAATGACTAATGTTTTCAACATTCCCTTTGTACGAACTAATGTAGGTAAGTTTTCACTGTTAAACAGATGTTTGTGTACATCCAATTATATCTTAAATTACTTAAGGTAGATAACGTTGGTGTATTTGACATTTCATTGTACTGATGTTTGTAATCCTTAACAATGTTAATTGTATTTGTAAGCCAACTTTACTAATACTTAACCTTTTTTTAACCGCCACTGGCTAAGCGACGGGCGTGTGTGAGGCTCACTCAGTACCTCAATAGAGCGGCACTGAGAATACCACACTCCCCGGTAACTCCATTGCTCTTCACGGGGGTAACCTGGGTTCTGCACGAGTAATTCACCAGGTCAACTAATACTTAACCTAAAATATAAAACAAACAGTAAAAAATAAAAATAAATGATTCTCTTTTGTCTCTGATTTGTCAAATAATCCTGAATAATATAATATTATGTGTTTAAAGTATATTTGCTTCTGATTCACTCAAAACTTGTTACCACGCAAGGTTCATAGACTGCATTGATAAATAAAGTTTAACACTAGATATACCAGCGATGTGAATATATGTCAACAACAAAATTTATATTTGTTACTAATGTATATAAAATAACATTAAGTTTATAAAACGGACTCTCTAATTATAGCTACAAAAGTCATAACATCATTTCTGAAAATAAAATATGTGTAATATAGTAGGAATTTTGAATTGAAATTGCACGACCAGTCTAAATGACTGGTCTGGTAAATCTAGTGTTAAAAGCCAAAAGGGTAGTATTGAGTTTCATATTACAGTTACTTCTTCATCGATCTAGCATGCCGTTCCTATTTTATGGTGGTTTGTCAAAAGTAGCTACCAACTTGAACAATAAATCTAGTGGAGTTCCTCGGAAGACGGGTAACTGTTTCTTTTTTGTTATAAAATATTTATTTTTCGGAGCCTGAATGCTCTTGTAAGGTATCAGTTGGGAAGTTTGGAGAAATGAAATCGGATGAAAGGCCAAGTTATACCAGTTCTGGGAGAAATAAAGTTAACAAATTTTAGTAACAAAAATTCCTAATGTTGATTTGTTCATAATGAGCTCAATTTGAAAAAAATAAGGAATAAAATTTTTAATGGCAAGAAAAGTGGCAAGTGTTGCACCTTATTGAAATCTTGGTTAAATGCGCCATCTTTTGAAATAACTTGCCAAGGGTAGTGTAGTACATTTTTTCGTTCAAAATGAAGTGTCAAAGTGAACTAACAATATTTTTGTTTAAACATGAATTTCAACTTTTTATTTAACATGTCTTTTATCGCTGTACTGAGTGATATGGTTTTTTTTATTTTTCCCAGAACTGGTATAACTTGGCCTTTATCCGGTCTCTGATTATCGTTGAGTTTTGAGATTCCCAAAACATATATATATATATATTTATTATATAGGTCGAGTGAGAATTTTTTTAGACGAATTGCAATTTAGTATACGTATGTCGTAAAAGCCACAAACTTATAATCATTTTGATTACTTGGATATATCATTTGTGACAAGTAAAAATTGGGATTCCGTTGATATGTATGGCAAACATGAGTCTTGCTACACGGACGAAACAGTTCAGGTCACACCTACCACGTCTCGATGACTCAATGAAGGTTGGTGTGGCAAGACGTTAACCAACAGAATCAACTCGAGATAATATTTTTTTTGCGCCCATCCAGGGATAACCACGTCAATAGTTGCCTTATTCTCGTGTTCGCAACCAAAGCGCTGAAACCACTACGCACAAAAGCTTCTTAATAGTCTCTATAAATATTTATTTCTATTAACCAAATCCTGTCCATCCTAAGGTAACCTGAAAGAGATCGCTTTTTGCGATAAAAATTAGTTAAAAGTTTTATTTTTTGAGTGTTTCTTTTCTTGAATTGGCTGATATACAATAAAGATATATTCTATTCTATTCTATTCTATTCTATTCTATTCTAACCTATGAATCTATTGTTATTGCCGAGTATCGCAAGCACTTCTTGAACTTCATATCCATAAGGAATGTCAGTATAATTAGGTATTGACGGAACGCACCCTATTATTTCTTATTATAATGTCCTAGAAAAGATGTATGTCATCACTATTCAAAGATTTATCTTAAAAAACTGATATATCTAACTTAATCATTACGTAGGAAGTGTTGGCGTAATGGGAAAAAGCGTTACATCCCTAAGGAACCTATCGTTTATTGTGTACTGCTAATAAAGGTCCAAATATATTGTTTAGCTACTAGCTATGTGTTAAAGTGGCGATCTCCGCCCACAGTCGCGCCGATGGACTTTTTACGCGGTATTTCCGCCCATGAGGTGTCAGTGATGGGAAGTTTTCGAGAGATTTTTTAATGAAGTGTCGATAGATATTTTTGTTGAAGGATATCGTAGAGGACAGTTTTTGTGTCATTCGCTTTGTGTGACTCTGTTGTTCGCCATTTTAATCACTAATCACTTAATTCCTAAGTAGTAAATGCTTTGAAACTGACTATTGGTTAGCTGTCAGCTAATTAGAATTAATTAAATCAGTATATTCTTTTCTTGTTAAATAGTAACGTTAATTTATTCTTATTAAGTTTTTTTAGTGAATTAAGTCAAATTAAATTAGTATCTTAGAATAGATTAGCACCAAATAAATTGAAAAGTCCTATTTTCCAGGACATATCTTGAATATTCTGCAGTGCCCAACAGGGTTCATTATGATTAATTGTTTAACCTTAAGATCTATATGCAATATTATGGTATGCAATAAATAATTTGAATTTGAACGAAATTTAGGTTTTAAAAATGCATTACACAGATAACCATGGCATGGTTATCTTCACAATTAAATTTCTTTGATAATTCATAATAAACAAGTTCCATCTGCGCCACGTCTCGTATCAATCTTTTCCAGAACCTACCCACGATTTTTTTTTACTTTTGACAAGGTAAAAAAAGCAAAAGTATTCACAAATAAGTTTTTATTTTTATAATCGTGTCCCCTCCTTAGCAGTAGCAGCGATCTCTCGACATTGACCGCTGACGTCCCAGTGATGTAACTATAGTATGTACGAATATGTGATGATTGATTAACAATGCTCGATTATAATCAGGCCAATGTGGTAGACCCGCAGATCTATATTTCAACTGCAGGGTCGTAGGTGGTACTATCGTTCCTATTTCGGTAGTGAAGCTTTCAGGGCATGGGTGGTATTAACATCTTTAGTGTCCAGAAAATCGACATTCTGTAATCACTTGTGATTCCTTGATATTGCATGTGTCTTTAGGCCACGGTTACCATTCACCATAGGGTGGGTTCATTCTTTGACATAAACAGAACTACGTTTTGCCAGTAAGCACTAAAATTTCTCTTGCTCATACTCTAATTCAGCCATTGATTGATTACGCTGATACCTGCTATTTGGATGTCACTGAAATTGTCAACCTTGGCATTAGGTTTATAAATGGTCTCCGTAAATTTGATCATGTTTCCAGTTTCCATAGCGGTCTCAACTGGCTTCCGATTCGTGTACGCAGGAACTCTAAGATACTTTGTGTATTGTTTAATGTGCTTTTCGATCTAACCTATCCATCCTATTTGCGGGAACGCTTCCCTACCTTCGTCCAGATCGCAGCTCTTCTATAAGCTTAACACCCAGCCCATAACTCTGATTCCTTGTCCTTTACCGTGCATGCAGTCAGTCTCTGAAACTAACTGCTACATGCATGCACACATTCGTGACTGCAATACCATTTCATTTTTTAAAAGAAGGTAAAACAACACTACTAGTATTTTGTGTATTATTGTGATTTTTGTTGCGTGCGTGTGGGTGTTGTGTATTTATGTATGTGAATGTGTGTATTACGTATTAATATATCATAATTGTTCAAGTAGTAGTAATTGGTACTCACTTTTCCTATACACCGCACCCGTCGTACAAGGGTGCGAAGACCCGGCCTACATTCGTCGCGCTATACCAGGTACAGATACGTACCTGGGCGCTTCTCTCCTCCACGATACGACTCACCTGAGCCGAGGTCCGAGCCTTTAGAGGCGCCCTCAGGTTTGTCGCTCCCTCATGGCTCGAGTGCCCTGGAGAATCTAAGAGACAGCGGGACACCTTCCCCGGAGGTGATGCCTGTCGATTAGAACTCCTCCAGAGGCGAATCGCCCCTTAAGGCTTGAGGACTCTCCAAGGTTCTCGTCTCCTTAAAACCCCGGTAACGCTGTAAAGGCCATCTGCGGCCAACAGTATTAGTCAGTCCAAAAAAAAAAAGTAATTGGTACTTGTAATTGACTTATGAACAAATTTACTGATACAAATCGTACTGATCAGACATACATCTGTATCTACGGATATTCGAACCCGGGACTTCTTATTATTATCATAACACTATTTGGAATGTACCTTTTACTGTCATAAATCGCATAAACTTTATATAGCCTCCGCCTGTGGCTACTCTATAACCTTATCCGATAAATGGACTATCCGACACAAAAATATTTTTTCAATTCCATTCAGTAATTCCAGAAATCATGCCATACAACCTCACGGACTCACAAACTTTACCTTCCTATAATATAGTACAAGAACACCAATAATTTGTGTCTCAACATATTACCTTCTTATACCGCCAATCATCACGTAAGCCCAATGCGGGGTAGTAAGTGAAAACCGATACTAACAGCTTAATGCCCATCACGAAGCAAAAAGAACCCAAAATTTCACTCATCCTGGACCTATCCAAACATATCGGAACTCCTGACGTCTGACGAGAACTGGTAATCAAACTTGAAACGCAACTTGTAGTAAATATTATTACAACAAATGAACGAAGAGTGTGTGACGTGAAATATCAAAACAACAAGAATGACGTCAGCGAACCGAAAGAACTGAATGAAACCAACATTGCAGAAAAAACAACTTCAGTACAAATGAAAATAATATATGTCATCGTTAAAACAGAACGAAACAACGTTGGAAAGCTATATTTAAATAAATTTACTAAGAATTTAGTGTAGGAAATGACGTACTGGTTTGGGAATTTGAGATTGAAGTATTTGGACGATTTAATATCAACGTTACAGCGCCCCTGATTGACTAGGATTTGTCATGGTCAAGTTAAATATAGTTAAACTTAGTTTTGTTAAATGTATATTCATCGGTGCACGCGCAGTTTTTCTGCTTTAGAATATCACATTATTTCATATCCAGGCGTATCTCGCTTGCTTCTTTGGCCTTACTATCACTTTCCATCCAGTGAAATAGAAATCAGTATAATCGTATTTTCGAATTATGGTACGGAACAAAACGAAAATAGAACCATGTTAAAACCAATATCAAATAATCAGGTCTATAATACCTTGGAGCTGTGAAAATATCAACGCAATCAAAAGATAAGGTCCGCATGTTTTGGTCGGTTTTATGTTAATGCATAGTTTTAGTAATGTAAGTAGTGTATCTTTTGAGATAATGGTCTCATGGCAACTTACCCAAAAAATCTTTATTTTCACTCTTGATATCCTGAAAGTCCTCTTTTCTTCTTATACGTACGGGTGGTTCTTGTACGTACGGTGGCTGGAAATCGACGTCAGTTCCGCCTGATTTGCGTCGGATGGTGTGAGCTGATTCGCTTCAGTCTTCCCAGCTTCTATTAAATAAAAAGAAATTTCCAGGAGGCTACCTGCAGAGATCCCAGGTAGGTAGGCCGGTAGGTAGCCACTCCGCGGCATTATAGCAGGATGTGAGCTGCTGTTTCTTGGACTTCCATATAGGCTCTGCATAGAGGACTGTCCGTGACAACAAGGTTGATGGTTCTTTTGTCTAATGCTGTTGGCCGTAGATGGTCTAATCATTGTTAGAGGGTTATAAAGTGGCGAGAAACCTTATGCGTTCATTGCTTATTCTGTTATATGATCACAATATTGTTTAAAATGGTGATTTCTAGATTTATTAGTCGTTCGGCTTCTGTCATACCTGAATGACCTACCAATCAAATCATATTCTCTTCCATCCATACATATTCAATATTGTAATCAAAAGATAATCTACCTCGAGTAAAGCTATCAAATTTGCGTCGCTCGAGATGTGCGTACATATGCAAACAGGCGATCGAGAGTGAAAAGATCAGTGTCTTGGCACGCGTCGCGCGGTGAATGGGCGACGTATTTCGGTCCAGAATGCTGTGACGTCACGCGCGGTTTTAGATCTTCCTGTAACAGCCGTGTAGAACACCAGGGTTTTGCTATAGAACTAGCGGTGTAGATGTCTATCAGATATGGTTTTGTTTTCGTTTAGACGGCATTAGGCAAAGCGGTTACGGCAATTTGATGTTTAAAATAACAATTACTTTGGCAGAGCCCAGTTGGGTGACCTGGCGTGAAGGGAAATGGGTTTACTGGGGAGTTTTAGTGGCTATTCTGGATGAACTCTACACACGCCCGCCGCTTAGCTCACTGGTTTAAGTACCTACCCTTAAGTGAATACGTTTACAGACCTCCGTTTCTTTTGTTCAAATATATAAAGTTCTTTGATCGAAAGCGATTGAACTCGGTTAAGAGTGAATTTAAGCGATGTAAAATATCAATATACGTATTCTTGAAACCTTATATAATTAATTATGCGAAACTCATAAATTGAATACAAGAAATGAGCATAATACTCTTGTTGGAAATTCTACACGTCTACACAGAATACACTTTTGTGGGGCGTTGTATATGTTTTACAATGAACTTCCGATCGATATCGAAGACTTGATCAATAGCTTACTATGAAATAAATGATTATCTTATTGACACTAACGCGTGGGAGTGAGTTGCTCGGTGACGATTCATAAAAATGATAATTGTATAACCAATTTGTAAATGTCATCACAAACATTTAAAAGCTAAGGAGTTTCTTGTGCCGCTTCTTTAAAGCTAAAGTATACGTCGAGGCGGTGGCAGGGTTAAAATTTGACGATTTAAAAGTCCATTTAAGTTAAGAGCTTTTTGATTTATTTTAATAAGTGGTTTTATTTTAACAATTCAACTGTTGGCCTTGGCAATGAATGTTTTACTCTCCTTGGGCCAATTCGTAATAGCAGCTGTTCTTGTTGTCTGGTTCCCTTCTAATATGAGACAACATTTATCTGTGCCCAGGCTTATTATTTATATCAACCCAACTCTTTTCGAAGCATTATTTACTTCGCCACGACAAAGCAGCCCTCTTGGTATGCGCCCATCTCACCATCTCTTGGGTCTTCCTCGGAGACGACGTCCGTCTTCAGGTACCCGCTGTGAACTTTCTATTAGTGATCCAACCGCTGGGCAACGGTTGGGGTGCATTCGGGTAACGTTACCCTCCCAATCCCATTTGAGTGCATACCTGTCCATGTTAGCTATGCCCATTTCAGAGTAGAACGTTGTGTTACTTACTGTCTGGTTTTTATATTCACAGTATGTAGTAATCCTCAGGATTGCACTACGAATAATTTTTCTATTGATAACGGCGTGTGTTACTTTGGTATGCATTCGCAGTTAGCCATTGTGACGAATCGATATAAATGGCACTTGTCAAGAGATTGTTTTTATAAATTCCAAATTTGAAACATCTCTCATATACGGAATTAAAAGGCTTTCGGTCTCTTTAATCGACGAAGAATTTTGTACACCACAAACAAAACAATACGTATATTCTGAAATATCCCAGCTATCGTCACAGCTCGGGCACGCTCGGCTTCATCCCGAGTATTCCCGATCAGGTTACTGGGTCAACAGGGCGTTGCACAGGCGCCTCTATATTAACCAGCATCAAATCAACACATGACCTCTGTGCAGGCAGGCATTGAGTTCAATTTACTTCGTGGATGCATTTTCGAATAGCAAGAGATGAAATGTAATTTTGGATACAATTTTTAGTCTCAGAGTTTGAGCTGAAGTAATTATTTGGTCATCTAAACGGTAACAACAAAAGAATTACTTTGATTTGACTCCTTGTTGCTGCTCGATCACGTTTTCGGATGTTTTGGTTAGGTTTCTTTAATGTCTATCAGTGACAAAGAAAGCAGGCGATGCAAAACACCTGAACACGAACGTAGATATCGTTCAGGTCAGTTATCTGTGAAATATACCTAAGCCAGAGGTTTAATATCTTCAAAATTCATTAGTAAGAAAAAGCCTATTTTCTACACCTGAAAACAGTTTCAAATTAGTATCTTTTGACTTTTAAAAATCAAAGTCAACGTCAAAATATGTTTATTTAAATAGACTCATTTACTAAGTTCTTTTAAATCGTCATAACAGGGAATATGTATGAGAAAAAATAAATAAATATAATAAAAGGTGATAGTAATAGTGATAACTTTAAATGGATATTAACCGGGTATTTACAAATTGTCCCAGTTATAGAATTTAATTATTTTTTAAATAAATTATATTCAAATTAAAACTAAAACTAAATCAGAGAATATATGGGATTTGACATAAGTGTTCACTTAGCTTTCCATCGTAAATGTCAAATCAAAATATATTCCAGGTTTTAGTATTGTGAAATCTTGTAATGTGTATGTTTTTGGTTTTCGTTTGCTTAGCTAAAATCTATCATCATTAAGAGCGTGGCTATGGATACTGGACAACAAAAAAAATCATCATGATAATAATTATCATCGACCTATTTTATACTCGTCCACTGCTAGACAGACATAGGTCTCCACTAATGCATGCCACTGTTCCCTGGTTTGAGGTTGCGAAGGAAATAATGCTTTGAAAAGAGTTGAGAAACACCCTGCAGTGGTTGATATAAATAATAATCCTGACAATAGAAAAACGTTTTCTCAAATCAAAAGGAAACAAAAAAATATTCACAATAAATTATAAATGAACTTATTTATTTAAGTTCATCGGGATTTGAACTCTGCACCGTAGAATTATTTTTATTACATTGCACATATTGATTTGATGCGTTCCACACCCTGGTAAAATCTGCGCGTTTCGATCAATGAACGGGTCAGTTTGACCTAATTTCCTAGGTCACAAGTTACTGCACTGGATTCGGACGGGATAAAGATCTGGGGAGAGGAATAAAGATCTGTATAAACAAACAGTATCGATACCAAACACCATAGATCCTTTATGCAATTCCATGGAGACATATTCCTTGGTTCTGAAGGACACATCTCATCACAGTGCATCTGGTTTTCTCAGTATGATTGCAAAAAGGATACGTAACATATTATTTGACATTTGGAAAGGGGTTCGATTGTATATTTTAGGAAGAATCTCCGGACATGCCTTGGAATATTGCCTGTGGTTGTTTTAAAGCAGTTCCTTTTTAGCCGCCTTAAGGTATGAATTTTGGAAAAAAAATTTAATGGGATTCCAATTATAAATAATTAAAAATTTGTCTTAATTATTTATGATTACAACTTCAAAACTGCCAGTTTTATATATTGATTTCACATCCCTATTTCACCCCTTCAGGGGTGGAATTTTCTAAAATCCTTTCTTAGTGAGTGATTATGTCATAATTACTATTAGAGTGCCAAATTTCAGCTTAATCAAGCCATTAGTTTGTGCTGTGCGTTGACAGATCAGTCAGTCTGTCAAATTTTCCTTTTATTTATTTAGATGTAGTTAGTTAATGTTATATTATGATAAAAGCAAGAATTACATAGTTCAATAATAACCTTTCTAGCAATCACAAAAGGTGTCATAATAAACTGTCCCCTGCTATCGTCTTCACCAGCCTAACATGGCCAATTCCCATAAAAATAACCGCTCGACCCCTCTGACGTCATACCGAATTATACGATAAAGTGGCCATTGGTCCGTGATACCTAGGCGACCTTTAGTGACGCTTGTAGGCATTATGATTTGTTATGAAAAGAAAACCTTTGAAGGTAAGTGTATGGTAACACTAGTACAGTTTAAAGGTTAAAGGTAGCTAGTGTGATTACAGAGTATGGGAGATGGGATGCAAAAACATCTCGTTACGATTTCAAAGCATTTGCAATATCAAGTGATTTCTTGATATTTCAAACGTGTGTTTAAAAAAAATTAATATGTAAGATATGGGTGTATTTCTCACTTGGATTAGAATCCAATGGATTTATTAAACTATTCAACTTGAATTATCTTGATTTGTCAAAGGTAGATCTCGCCTGGATGCATTAGGATATAGATGGCGTTGCACAAAAGCAAAGCAAGGTTCGTTTTTGTGCCGTGGCACCTCGTTTTGTGTTCCAGTTTCTTATGGATGGAATCTTGGAAGAGTGATATTGACGAAGTGATCAATCATCATTTATGATCTCGAAGAGCTCATCAAAGGTTACAACGTTGACCTGTTTGTCCTTGTAGACACTGTGATTGCTTTCACCCTTTAAATGCCAATTAGCCGGTTCAAGCATTTTAGAGAGTTTAGGTTTTTACACCATGTAAAAGCTCTCTAAATACATTTTGGATTGTCCCGAGACTCACAGGAGAATATTGTAGGTCAATAAATTAAAACAAAATCGGTTCATCCCGGCCGATAGGATGGAACGTTGAACGTTCGGTTCGACCCAATATTAGTGATAAAATTTTGGGCGAATTTTTGTAGAACTCGGTCGTGTGGTCTTTCAAATTAAATTTTAACTTTTTATTAAGGCACCTTAATACTAGCTTCGGCTGAATATTGAAGGTTTTCGATCTCTTTTACTCTCAAAGCAGATGGAGACGAGCCCACCATGTAACGATTAATGTGGCAAGTAACTTAATAATGCAGCTTAGGTACAATGAGCACGTATTATTTTTAGTGCCAAGGTTAGGCCCTTGGCTCTCGACAGTTATGTACTAGATAAGCTCCTTCGACACGTTTTAATAATCGTTAAATGGCCTGGGGTGTATTTTGCTGTACGAAGATGCTGTTTTAGTAAAATGGAAATTAGAATACATTCACAAGTCTTAGATCCCGGATTCTATCCGGAAAGTCACATTCCGTTTTGCTATTGACGCATCACAATTAACAGTGTCAGGTATAGAGATTCGTCTTTAGATTGATTTCTTACTGTTGTGAATAGGTAGGTAGATGAATGTCTGATCTTGGAGGCTCACGTATCCTTTCCTTTGCGGGGGAAAAATATCTCAAAACTCCTTTTGTACACTATGCTTCACGTTCAAGAGAAGTTCACAAATTCGATGATGCTGCCACTTTAAGGTTAAACGTAGACGAGGGACATAAGCCAGTACGAGAAGGATAAAAGTACGCCGTGAATAATTAGTATGAACTTTTTGTTGGAGCAGCACGGAGACTTGTTGGTAGAACATCTTACCTCAACCGAAATGTACCAGCAAAAGGGTTATGGACACCATTTCGTGTAAAAGGAAATATGGGGATCTTTCAGTTAAGTGGTCTACGCCACCGTTGTTTATGGGGAGCTTATGATCACCCTCCAGTCTTCAATATACTGACGTGGCTAATTTTGCTTTGAGTTCTATGCCATCATACATTAAAATTCATTTCTTAACGCCTTGGTAATCTAGTTTTTGAGACCACGTTCTATCTCAAATCTAGAGGTCCGAGCTTCTCGGTATGATTGGTAGTAGGGCTTTTATAACGCCATCTGGGTGCCATCCATCAATAATGTTGACAGCATTGTTGTGCTACGCCAGTTGTAGATAGTCAGTTCCTCTGTGGTTGAGGGTCCAGGAATAGCTCGCTGCCATCTTCGCACTTACCATCTTTTACGTTGAGGTGTAGGCACAAAGCCAACCCTGTTAAGAATGGAATAAATATTACCCTGATTAGTACGTTACTTGCTTAAAGATAGAACAGTTAGCCTGACCTTGAGATCGTTTAGACAGTGCAGATTCAAACCGGTTTACATTAAATACAATAAGCCTAACGGTTCATAGATACTAAATTACAAATTTACGGTAAAGTAATATACATCAGTATCTCAACTCACGTCATACATAATAACTATTAAAGATAAAACATTCAACCTTTAATTTTAAACACACGCCTCGTCCCTTTCAATCGAAACTGTGTAAAAAAACTAATATAAATGATTAATATGCGCGTGTTTTGATTTTAGAAAGTGTTCATTGCGTTTTTTTCACAAATCTTTCACTAGGCGTTTAATAATTGCATCATTGTACACGATAATGTGTAATATTGTCAAAATTTGATTGTGGCATAGGTTTAGAATCTTAGTTTAGAAGATTATAGATAAGATTAGTTTAGAAGATTATAGATAAGGATTATTAGATTTAAGGTTCACAGCGGGGACCGTACAAAACTACGCCTGCCCTGACTACAGGACACAGTTACTAGTGTGTACACTAGTACACACTAGTAACTAGTACACACTAGTCCTGTAGTTCCCCGTTGTGAACCTTAAATCTAATAATCCTTGGAAAATAATAAAACACCGACACAGACGCCACGATCTACCTACAACACATAAAGAAAAGAAACATTAAAGAAATGATGCGTAACCTCATCATCGCATTGGCCTTGGACCCTGACCTTATACCTGCATAATCTGCGCGAGAATCTTGCCACACCATACTAACTCGTATTTGCCATAACAATAGACGCATTTATCGTAATGCAGCTGCTTGTAATGGGGATACTATTGTAGGCTTTAACATTACCTCTTTAGAGGCGATTTTTGTTCTTCTTGTACCCAAATGGCTAGTGGCAAAATAATGGTAGTTATATTTTTGGGACTGGAAACATTAAGTGACAGCCAGGTTGATTAGAACTGCATAGATGATATATAAGAGAGATTAAGCAGTGGAACTAGTTTCTTTCTTCTTAAAACGAACCCTAATTTCCTTTTTAGATTAACGTTAGACAAGCAGACTGTCCACCGATCCAATCGACTGGTGACACCAGCATTATCAAAAAGGGACTGTAATATCGATTGAAAAGTAGTACCGTTATTGACTTCAATCTGGGACCTCTGGCTTAGACAATGATATTGAAAACTTGACCAGAAGGTCACATAAAAACGTCCTCAAAATGTATTTATACATACTTTTTACTTATTTTTTTAACTGGAGAAACTGTCCCCTTTGCTGACAAAATCACTATTGATCTAGATTTGTAATTAACGCGTGACTATTGCCCAAGGTGCTACGAGGTCCGATAGCCAGTGCCAGTACGCCACATACCATAAGATGGAACACACGATAATTCGTTTCTTCGTCTTAGCATCGTAATTGAGCTGTTGTTCTTAGTTGTTACGGCATCTACTTTCACCAACACTCTTGGGCCATGGTGTTGTCATTTAAACTTCTCATGTATTTCCTCCATTTAGGAAGGTCTATGCTTAGCAGTGGCACGTTTACAGGCTGTCGATGATGTTGATTAAAACTCAAATCGATTCATTAGGTTTATGATGCCCTTACATGTTTCAGATCGACAGCTCATCAAGATGGTCTATCATATTCTGTGTTGTTCTATCGTTTAGATCTGTGTCGTGGTTTTCACAACATTTGTTGCTTTTTATTTGCTGAAGAGGTATTTTTGACTTTGATACCAGGCTGTATCTAATTTTTTTAAATAAGACTCTATGCACACAAATCTTCTATGCACATTTTTTAAACTATGACAACGTATAACGCATGCAATCTAAAAAGTTAACACGAATTTGTCAAGATAAAATTATAAATACTCAATTAACTATAGTTACATAAAATCGAAGATTCTAGTCAAAGAATTCTTTAGCAACATCACAAGATGCTGCTTTTATAAACATAGTTTGAGCATCCTTTGTCCCGGTCTCCTGGTCGGAGCGGTACACTGACCCGGCGTTACTAGGTCACTGGGGTAGTCATAGCAGCGGACTCACCTGCGCGCGGGGAGGGATTATAGGCAGGATAGGAATAACGGAGATGTACATATGATCGAAGTTACGATTACAACATGAATTGATTTAAAATTACTAATAGAAGAATAAGAATTTTTTACTCGAAAGTCGTAGGTAATACAAATGTTGAGATGTGTTACTGAGGTGAGTGAAGTCGTCAGAGCTGATTGAGATATTGTTGGGAGTAGGAGAACTTTCCTTCAATGCTGTCATTATGGCATTAGATCTTGATTAAAACAGCGAGAAACGTGTAAGATAATACTTACCACAATATACGCTTGTCTTATAAAATTGCATAAAATTTCACCCTCAAACCTGTAAATGTGGCTTGCAATCCTTTCGGCCTTGCTCCCGGGCGAGGTCAACGGCCCCGTTACTAGGTCAGGCAGATGCACCACACCCTGAAGATCCTAAGACACTTTGAGAACTGTGAATCGAAGGGAAATATGAATATACTTAATCGAGTCTCGGAAGTAATTCTGACAAAAATTCATTGTAAGATTATCCGGGAAACTAAAGTATTGATTTTGATTATTTAAAGCAATTTTTTTACATGACCCAATAACGACTTATATATTATTAAAACATGGTCAATTCATGGTCAAGTCATGGTCATGGAAATTGACCACATTTTTGTTGTACTTAACGTACTTAACTTAAAGTTAAACCAGAAAAAGACAACGCTTCAAAACATGCCGATTTAAATAAATCAAAAGTGTCAACTAAAATTACGTAGTTCATAGTCATTTTAGCTCTTTCATATTGAATTGGAATGAAAGAGACGCAAATAACTTTATTTTAGTTTGAAATAATGGCAGCTGAGTCGAAACCATTGAGGAAGGAGAATAACCTATGTCAACATTATAAAACCAAAGGGAAGTACCACACAATTCATAATTATGATTGGTGATGCTTTAATAAATTGTTAAATTTAATCTATTTAGGGTAATCACCTGTTTATATTTATTGAAGGCTCGGGGGGCTTATTGATCGAGCCTCACGATTTTCATGATTGGACATTTTGAGAACTCTCATAAAAAAATATATTCAGTCTTCTATTTAAACATCACATTTTAACTATATATATATATAGACTGCAAATAAAATAAATCTACTGAATGGCTGTAAAATTATCCTATATAATAGTTTGAATATAAAATCATTTTTTTTTATTAAAATACTTTATTAAATAATTGACCGTTAAGTAAAGCACAATATTAAGCTAATAACTTAATACTTGTCAGTAGTTTAATTATATTCTTCAATATTGAGTTTCATAAGAGTATGTAATGTACCAACACTGAATATATGTATTTTGACTTTGACTTGAATTCAAAAGAAATTATCATTTATTAGGAACTTTGATGCTAGAAATGCCAAAGGTACAGAGCTAATCTACAAGATCCATATAGAAACAGAAGCCCCAATTCCGTTGTATACGGACTAAATTAATTTTTAGTTGTACGCATATATTTCATTACAATTCATTAAGAAGGCACTTGGGCGATCCATACATTTTTGACTTATTTTTTTCGAGGAGGAATCCATTAACGGACCAACCCGCCACTGGCTAAGCGACGGGCGTGTGTGGGGCCCACTCAGTACCTCAATAGAGCGGCACTGAAAATACCCACTAAAACTCCCTGATAACTCCATTGTCCTTCACGGGAGTAACCTGGGTTCTGCCGAGCAATTCACCAGGTCAATACATTTTTGACTTATTTTAATGGTCATATTTTATAATGCGTATTAAAATAAGACAAAAATGCCAGTCGCCATTTTAGAAACGTCAAATGACGTCACCGGTCTTCTGCCTTTTTTGGTTGTATTGTACTGAAAGATTAGTACAGAACTTATATTTAATTCTGTTTGTACACTACTCTAAGCATATTTATTAATATCAGTCTTAATGTATATATATATGTATATGTTTGTGGTTTAATTGCCTCTTCACATTTATTTTCTTTTGATTGATTGTATCGTTTTAACCGGGACGCGCATAGGGTCAGTCCGGAACCACGTCCAGTGCAACCTGGACGAAACGACGGGCAGGTTGCACTAGACAAGCAAGTCGGGCAAGTTGAATTAATAATGCGACGTGATAAACGTTTATAAAACCTTACTACATATTTGTTTTTCTTTGTTACAGATTTATGGCGTCTACCATAGTGAAAAAGCATCGCATAAAAACTGATCATCACACCTTAACCCAGTCTTCCGCGATCTTGAACTAAAATTTAAAAAAAATGCTCTCCGTCAGACACCGTCCACAAACGCATACAGCAGAAAAAAATTTAGAAAACATTAAAAGTAACCTCAAAATTAAAAAGAAAAACATCGAGCTTACCAACTTACCGAACATGTGTTCCAAATTCGAAATTTGAGCCGAGAACTGTTCTAAAGACCGCGCTATTTAAAATTCGACTTAGAAAAAACAATAAAAGCTTTAAATTAAAAAGGTTGTCGACGATAACCTCTTTTTAAGATAGACAATTAAATAACAAAATAGTTGCCTTCTCTTAGTAGTAGTATACCGTGATTGGTCCAATTTCTTGTAATATTTTACCATTCTTCCCTTTTTTCAATTGATGTTAAGAAACTATAAGATTTGTTTAGAACAGCTATTTAGGATTCACGTGAAAGAAGGTTAGTACTTAATCATCTCATTTTTTGTTTCTTATTAGCTTAAAGTTAATATACACTATATTATTATTATTTATATAAACTCGTTCATACAAGAAAATACACTCTTAGTTGTTTAGTTATTTTAGTCCTCAAAAGTCCATTTTAGACTTCGTAATATTTACAAGAATAATAAAAAATGTAAAATGTAAAGATTACACATTGCTTACGCTGTTGAGATATGACTGGCCACATCGTCAGCTAAAAGGGAAGATCTTTCACCGAGCGGGTGTTCGTTCGGGGAGCGCGGTCGCATTGTATCATGCCAGACCTCGTATACTGATGTGCCTTACAAACTTTGTAAGCGAGTTTCATACTTCGTATCGCTTATTGTCACGTTTCAATGTAGCCAACGAAATTCAGAATTACTTGACAGATGCTAAAGTCAAAGAACGCTAAAGAAACCATAATAATTGTCAGCGTTGACTTTTATATATTTTTTTCGTGGATGATAAGTTACAATTAAACGTCTTACGAGGCGAAACTACCCGTGCATATTTATATATTCACTTATGTGAAACGAAGCAATAGCCGCCGAACGCTTGGAGTATAAGTTCTGAATTCGCCCCGTTCGTTGTCTCTTTCTCTCATTAAAGATAAAAAAAACAACTGTCAAATAACTTGTAACGTGAAGATTTTTGTTAAATTTTCTGACGTGCGTAATTGCATGCCATCTGAAAGATGGGTTTCTTTAAAAGCTATTTCATCGGTTTTTATATATGACAATTTTTATCCTTTTCTGCCTTTATTGTGAGAAAAAGATGCACTAAACATGATTTTTATGTAAAATATTTTACCAGATGCCTTAAGTCTAAAAATATGCCTAGTAGTTTTCTTAACTGGATCTTGAGCCATGTCAGGATGTGGACGAATAACCGTATAAGAGGATCTTAAACTCTTCTGTGTCTGTCCCGACAGCTTCTGTAAAAATGTTGGAGATCTAACTGATATGTTAATATTTAGATAAGCTGGTATCACCGTGTCTTATGGACATGAATATACCAATGCTGCCTAATAATTAAAAGTACTTCGCATACAATTTATGAAGAAGAAAGGGGCCCTTTTTAATAACCTTAACAAATCATCCCAATGACGTTATTTCTATTACCTGTCACTGTTTTTGTGACGTTTGACGTCAAAACGAGACTGAACTCTTCGAACCACAGCCGTGATCCGTCAGATGGTAATAAAGGTGTTGGCTATAAGTGTGCAACACATAATAAGCTAGAAATAGGTTGAGTCCACATTAAAATGTCTTTTACCACTGTTAAAGACTACATCTATAAAAAGTAAATTTCGGTGTAGCCTGCTTGTATTGATTTCCTGTATTTCATTCCAGGGTGTCAATCAAAGCAATGGAAAGAACAGATCCAGAAAAACCTTCCTCTGAGGACGGGAGTCAACTCAATAGGAACCGAGTAAGTGATAAAATATAGCATGTATGAATTATAACTCATTAACGACTTGTAAATGAGTATATTTGTGAATATTTTTATGTATCATTATTTGTTATAGATAATCTTTTAGCTCGTTTGCTTAGTAGTTCAAGTAAAGCAACTTTCGCAGTGGTTGGTACCTGGATCCAATTAAAATGCATAAAAATAATTATCACTAACTCCTCCGTGCTTCAGAAGGTACGATAACCCGTTGGTTGCGGGATCCCAGTTGTTACTGCAACCGCATGCAATCACCAAGCTGCATCGGACCAGCCTGGTGCTGTTATTACAGTAAAACATGTGCTTCTACCATGTAGCAAGGCCAGTCAGGTGTGAAGACAACGTTACTTGTGTCCATAAGATATTTTGTTTCTTATTACAGAGTTTCAAAGCCAAACAATTAGTACGAAGTCAAGCGATACGCGAATCACAATCACCTCCTCGCATACTATCCCCATCTCCCGCAGTTGAAACTGAACTCATAGTCGTAAATAATAATGTTGAAGATGATATCATAGTAAATAAAGTAAGCGAGGCGAGGAGCGATACATGCCATAGCGACGAGTGCGACAAGGACAGTTACGACGACAAGAAACAGCCAGTTGAGATTCAGGTAAGAAAACGGGACTACGGCTAGCTTAATGGGAACCTGTTATCATTGACTACTTATCTCCTTTATCAAGACAAGGAACTTCAATTCTGTAAAGATTAAGATTTACATTGAAAATAATTTCTTCTGATATCCACAGTAGTATTTATAAATAATAAAGTTTTTTTTAATAGAAAGATGAGCAAATGACTACATTCCACCTGATGGTAAGCAGAAGTGGAGTCCGAATTGGCTAGTGCAAGTGAAATTATGCACTGTACTAGCCAACTTGCCAATTCCCAATAACATTTTGAAATTTGTAACCAACTAAATATTTTTCCTAGTAAGGGGTTCTGCAAAGAGTCGGTCACTTCTCATCGTTTTAGAGCACGGATTGTCAAATTATTTTGGGAAACAGTCCCCTTTTTCAAAATTAATAATTCAGACACCAATAACCAAATTACTTTATAAATCACTATTCATAAAAATTACATAATCAGACTTTATTTACGTCGATACCTAGAAACTGATATCGACCGCTTTGGGAATCCCTACTTTAAAGTGATATGAATATTACGTGGGTTTAGATAACCAGTGGTGGGTGGGACCACGACGCAACGGACCAGCGATCTCGTACGCGACGATGGCTGGTCCACGCGCACCACTCTGATTCATCGCGCGACTTGTTGTCAAACAACCCGCGAGTCGCGTGCGTTTGTGGCGCTTGCGCTGCTTGCCCGCATTGCAGGTAACATGCACTTGATATGAATTACATGAATTAATTTTATGAATTTTTACAATAGAAGAGCAAAACGCTGTAAGTTTGAGTTACTAAAGTAACTTTCGAATTTATTGCTGTTTGTCTCTGCATTGCTTAAACGTGAAAAATGGTGAATTTTGCAAAAGCACGTTGTGTTATGTACCTTGAATTGGAATCACAATCGTTTTAGGGCCTAGTATCGACCCTTGAGGAATGCCACGTGTAAAACATTATACTGCTTATTTGTGGTTGTTTCAAACAACTGATTCCCGATGTTTATCATAGGGAGTCAAACAAAAAATCTCTTCCATATTTATATTCTTTTGTATGTTTCTTATGGTCAATGCAATCAAATGCCTCACTCTAATCATTTTTCACATTTCATGTCAAATATTTGCTTGCAGAGGTCGTCGCCGCAGACATATTTGTACAATCAAACAAGACTCCGGTATCGCTTGCTCTGAGGATTGTCCAGACTGCTCGGATAATGAAAACTTGGGTAGATAGATATATCATTGTCATCATCATATATTTTTTACGAGTGCACAATTTTTAAAAGTCTGTGACAAAAATGTGCCCTTTTGCTTATAGTGTCGATTTATTTGTGATTACAACAGATTTCTCTTCTTTATACCAGGTACAGAAAGAATACGCAAATCAGAGAGTGTAGAAGTCGAAAAACAAATATATTACTGCAGGTAATACTGACATTTTTTTTATTTTATATTATTATATCTTTGTTTTTTGTAAAGTACTCATAAACCAATGGATTTTCTTTTGTTACACGCTGGAAGCGGCAGTAAAAGTATTTTATAAATATAAAAAATACTAAGAAAGAATACATAATTAGTTTTAAATGGTTTAATAAATTAAACGCTATTCTATCTCTGCTAAATGTTATAAATTATTTTAACTGAAAATTTGAAAAAAAATAAATTTCGCCATTTCGTATCAATCAACTGGCTATATTTTTCTCAATTTGTAAGATTAAGTGGTAAAATTATTGTACTGTCTAGTGTTGAAATAGAATGACTCTTTCTGTGCGAAAAACCTGTTCATCTCCGAACTGTGATTAAACTACAAAGATACGTATTTAGGGCGATAATATCTATGTTTAGTTCTTAAATTTTTTATTGGTCACATAATATTAAAATTGTTACTATTTCAGATGTCCTGAACGCAAAGAAAAACCAAAGACACTATCTTTAAGTCGAACCGATTCAGGTAAGCAATTTGATATCTGTAATATGAAACGATCTGGTTAAGGTCGCGGAAAGCCGCTGGATGCGGGTAGCGAGGCCGGTTAAGAGATCCTTGGAAGAGGCCTATGATCAGCTGTGGCCGTCTCTGAGCTGATATGACGATGAACAATAAAAATTTTACCTTCGCCCGTTGTAATATGAGCTATTTTTCAACTGACTCCCTACGATTGCAATTATTATAATTTATCTGAAATGATAAAGGCATCCCTTTAATACGTAATAGGTTAGTTATCTAATTCACTTTAATTTTTTACATACATACTATCTGACCAGTTGTTTTACTATATATTATTTCTAAAAAAAAAATCACGAGAGGGCCCTTATCACCTAGAGGTATAAATATAGTTTACAACCTATTCTAAGATCTACCAAATATACACAAAAAATAATTCAAGTCGTTTCTAAGGAGTTCTATAACAAACACTTTGATATGAGATTTATATACATAAATATTGTTTATAATTGTTATATAAAAATTAAAATTGTTATATTTACAGAAGAAAGAATGGAACCGACCGGACCGGACTTGGTAAACTTCATAAAGGAAACTCTTAACAAGAATCCTAGAGATAGACTGACCTTACTCAAGATTGAAAGGGAACTGCACTCTTTAGTTAATGATACAGGGTGAGTTTATTTTATATGAATATTTATATATTATATATAGAATCTTTTATCAAATACAATTTATTTTTGAGTTCCCATAACTTTTAGTTTTCATTTTTATTCAAATTGACTACAGTAATGGAATTGTTTACTTTTAGGTTAGCTTTCCAAATATTAACATCTTTAATCATGTTAAAGATTGATTGAAACTGTCAATTCTTCAATCGCTACTTTGGGCTTCCATTAATAGATGGCGTTAGTAGGTGATACAAAGTTCAAGTAATGTTTTACTAAAACTGAAACACTCAAAGTGAGAACTGTAACTGTGTGCTGTGGTGGATCAAAAAACTTCTCTTCTGTTGTTTCATTTAAATTTGTATTGTATAGAGAACTAGAGTTCAATATTGATAATTTTTTCAGACGGTGCATAGTTCGATTTCCCGTGATGACCTCATATGGACGTATGTTGGTACACCGTTGCGCGGCGCTATTTCAACTGTCGCATCATTTAGACCAGAACAACAAGCAAGCAGTTATTGTCTCCAAGATGGGTCAGTTAATTATGTATTCAACTTTTATCACGCAAATTTAGGAACAAAAGATTAAACTGTAACATACACATTATAACATAGTCATAGAATTACTACAATGTTATCAAATATATATATATATATTAAAATTTATATAAAATAGCCTGTCAATTTTACTGGTCGTTTTTAAATTGAGGTATTTATACGATCATGTTAACATATATATGGGTATATTTTTTGTTTTTAATCTCCGTTAAGTTATATGCCGTGCATTTTAGTTTTCTTAGGTTGGTAATTTGATATTAGCAACATTTAAGATAAAATAAAAAAAAATTGGGGTAAAAAATAACAGCCTGTATACAGCATGAACCTATTGAACGTTCGCTTGGCGGTGAATTGCACAGGTTAATAAATACAAACATAACATTGCTTTAGTTCCGTGTACACTAAGTCTGATTTTATTGTAAGCCGAATGTGCCTACAATGAATGAGAAATGACACTTTGCTTTTGAATGTAAACATAATGGTTAGGGATGATTCAAATTGATTTTTTTTTTAAATAAAAATTTTAATTACGGAAAATTTGTAATGTTCTTTGTAAATTTTGTAAAGTGGGCTTTTGGGCTGGGAAAATCCTAAAGCAAAGCCTAAAAATATACAACTGAAATATGGTAATTTAGTATGGAAAATCGTCTAACTGACATGTTAAAGATTGTAACTGTTAATTCTTCCATCGCTACTTTGGGTTTCCTTTAATAGATGGCGTTAGTAGATGATACAAAGTTCATTGAGTCAAGTAGTGTTTTTATAAAATACAAAAATTCAAAGACTTGAAATCGATTCATGTTTGACTGTACAAGTCAAATTCGAATCGATTTCAACTCTTTGAGTATTTTAACAATAACGAATACGCGTTAATTTTATTTTGAAATAAATTGATGATAAATATTGATCAGATTTTCAAACACATTAAAATCTAGTACTATGACGTCACACTACACGTCTGCCATACATTATGATATAAAACAGTTCTTTTTTGGTAATTAATAAACAATCCCCAAAAAATAATTTATTTTTGATTCACGAATATCCTCTATTTTGAAGTTATTTACAACAATGATATTAATATTTTCTTTAAAATGAACTTTATTACCTATTTGATAGAGTTATCTTTGTAAACAGGCACATGCGGCGGTCGTATACCCTGTACAAGCTTCAAGCAATGGTGTACAGTGACATTCCCGCCGAGTCCTCATAGAAATCCTCCCGATAGTACACTTGCTAAGTAAGTACCGATACTGCTACATCATAATGATCATTTTTTGCTGGTGATCCAACGTATAGACATAAGCCCTTTTTTTAATTGAAACTATTTGTACCTATATTGAAATATAAAAAATATAATGATAATGTTAGGTGGAAAAGGAGGTGGTGGGTTGGAAGAAATTTCTTTTAGAAATAAGTCACAGGGGCCGTTCAAGTATTAGTATCCAAACAAAACAATACTGATAGATGCATTAATTAGACAAGTGAATAACGCGCGGTAATTCCCCTAATCGGTTCTCAAAGCGAGTGCCTAAACATATGCATTATTAGCGGGAATCCCCGAGAATGCGTTTCGTTTTCACGCATAGACAATGTGAGGGTTGCCATTCGTGTAAAAAAGTAAATAACTAACGATGACGTAATCATCATCTACTCCCCCATGTCTTCCAAAATAAGCAAAACAGAGATAGGTGCTTACTATCTTACTTGAACGTAACACCTGTTGTGATCTTTTTCTTGTTTTCGTTTCTTAAGTTAATATTTAAGTGGACATAATAAATTATTTAATAAATAAATTGTATAATGATAAAGTTTCAATGTATGCTTAAAACCCCTAGTCCATAACTGTGACACGTTCTCATACGCATGTGACGTGCGTGCCCTCAGTGTTTGAAAAGTAGGACTTGTTCTCAATCCATTATTTTGTGTATGTGTGTACATATACAGTGTATACACGCGGTATGACTTATTATCGATAGATATTATTTTCCTATCAATCAATAGTATCATTAAATCATCTAAAGTTGTACAATCTCAGACTGTACAATGTGTTTGTCGGTCTCGTCATCAAATCTCTTATATACTCGATCGAATAAAATTGAATTTATATAATCGGTTAACAATTAACTGAGAATACATACAAAAAATACATACAATAGGTACTATCTCTTTCTTTTTTGAAGTCGGTTAAAAATTCTTCTAAGTCCAATACAGAGCGCCTTTTATTGTATCGAATTATATACAATAAAATGCTTCTATAAGCTTAGATACAATTAAAAGCTTAGACAGTAAGCATAAATGATCTGCTTATTTCTTACTTAAATTAGTACAAATCAAACGTATTATTGCCCAGATCAATACTAAAACGAGACACGAACTCCCTGGATGAACCAGGCAACGGGTCCTTGGCCAACTCCCGGAGTAAATCGCTAGAACAGAGGGAGAAGGACTATGAGAGAATGAAACGGAGGATATTTAGTACGGTAAGTGTAATTTTTAAAAGATTTTTTGCAATTCGTTTCATTGTACGCTTGATTATAACACCTTTTTTTGTTTTTAGGATAATTGCTCTCAAGACGAATCTCAATGGCCGTGGCTTACCGCCGGCCCTGTGAAACTACTCACGCCAGACACTAGCAGGAATAAACTTGTTAAGGTTAGTGACACCATCAGCTATCACTGACCCACTGATGGGGAAGTCTAGATTCAACAATATAGTCTAGACGAGGAGATATCAAACGTGCAGCCAAAACCGATTAATGCAGCAAGAACTGGAAAACCGGTAATTGTAAGTTACCAAAATAAATCGTTAAAATCTTTAGTGTCTGTTAAATAAATTCAGTTGGGGGGTAATTGGGAAAAGGAAAGTTACCAAAGAAATATAAAATTTATTTGCAAAACAAAATATTTCTTATTTATATCTTTCTTATATTTTTTATATCGTTCTGTCAAAATGACTATGTAATATGAGATGTCTGAGTAATATGCTATTCAATACAAAATTTATCTTCCATTCAAGGACAACGAATCCAAATTGTGTATGTGTGTGTGATTGATGATTGTGTGAGTTGAATATAGTTTGTTTAAGTATAGTTTTATATCAAATTAATTAATTTAAACTAAAGACAGTTTAAATTTATAACGTATCTAGTATAAATGCTGGTATGCAGTTATAGTGATGTTGACAGGGTTGACAGTTTGTGATAATTATGTTTAATCATAACAAAACAGGTAAATAAAAATAAAAAATCAATATCATTTGACAACCCATGCAATTTCTATTATTTTTTTTACTATTTACTGCACAATATTTAATATAGCTGACGAACAGAGTTGCTCCGTGACCCATACAAACTACCACGCTGTGACGTCATACTGCAGTACTCGTTGCGAGTCAAAAAATGTTTTATTCGAATGAATACTAAAATAATAATAATTTTACCAATGTTTCTATAGCAATGTTATCAATCAGTCATTATGTCTATTATCGGCACACCATTTTAAGGTTTTTTGTCGTGTTCTACATTAAAACCTTATTAAATAAATAAATGTCCAACTGGCCTGCCGGGGAACCAAACTTAGGTTAATTATACGTTCATTCAACTCTACAAGAGGTTGGATACAATGTTTTTAAAAGTGTTTTTGCAATCAGGTACAATCACTGGAGAGCGGGTCTGGAGGTTCAGTTCCTCGTAGAGGGGCGGTTTCCAAAAGCCACAGCTTTGGGGGGTACGCTGCCAGCGAACCCCCACAACCTAGAGTTTTAAGTAGACATGGTAAGTTTTTGAGATCCTCATTGGTGTAAGTACACTCTGCTTTCGATGAAGAAAACAAAGCAACTTTCGCCATGATTGGTGCGTGGATGGGTCAATCATAAATTTGTTATCTTTTGCTCTTACATGTTTGATCGTTGGTACCGGTTGTTAAGGCAACTAATTTCTCAAACCAATCAGCATTGGACGAACATGGTGGCGATATAACTAAAATCCTTATGTGTTTCTTCCATTTAGGAGGCGTGAAAAAGCACTTTTTGGGTCGGTAAGGTGCTTAATATAAAAAACACTGAAGCTATATTCACAACTGAAAAAAGTTTTTCAGAAAGTTTGTCAGATGTTTAACCGCCTCTTTGGTCTAAAAAATAAGGTCTGAGATTCAGAGCGGATATTTTCTACGGGCTTTGGTTGGGGTTGGAACTTTTTCTAAGACCGCCTGGCTAGCTACCACAATAATCTTAACAGCATTATTGTATTCCGGCAGTTGGATGTATGAAATAGCCAATTCCACTGTGGTTGAGGAATCAGGGTGTAGCTCGCTTCCATCTCCGGCCTTATCTTCACTTACAATCTGGTGAGATGAAGGCCAAGACCAAAAGCGACCCCGTTAAGAATAAAAAATATATATGTAAAGAAATTGTTTTGCATTTCTTTATTAAATTTAGAACTGGCCGTAAGGTGTCGGTAGGTAAAGAGGTTTCATAGTGTAGGTAAAAGAGTTGTATGCTGTCTTAATTTTAAAATTCACGCGTTACGGTGTATGAGTTAGAAGCGTGACATTTATATAAGAAGTTATAAAAAGTATTAAGTTGAAAGATTGCTTACATTAAAGTGAAATATAAATTGGAAGTTACATATGTGAATTGACAAGCCTATTTAAATATAAACTTTGAATGTCGTTTGTTGGTTTTCTGAATTTCATCATAGTTTTATTTTATAGAAAATTGTCAATCCTCTTGGATATATATATATAGTTATTTTCTTGTTAAAGGTGACTTAGCTTCAAGTAGTTGGCGACTGTCGCCTTCAAGTTCAGGGTACAAGACGCTCAGCTTGCGCAGTACGGATTCTGTCACACCATCACCTACTGGTAAGGATTTACTTATATACACTACATCAGCACTAGATCTAGCTAGCCTTTTCATTGCTTGTGACACCAGACTGACCAGGAACCCATCCTTTGGATTATTATAATGTCATTTAAGTAGTAGTAGAAAATTCGTCCAATCGGGACAGGCAAAAGCATTGCTCCATACAGCCAAATCTTCTTCTGTAATGTAGTTTTTATCTTTATTTATGGCTCCAGGATACTGGTGCAATGTAGCTCTTTGCCCCATGGAGTTTTAGGCGACTAATGGTAGGTCCCGCTATTTTGTTAATAACTTACGAGATTACGAGAAAAATTTTGAAAATGGAATGCAATGTAAGCGATTAAGATAAAATGATACGAAAATGGAATGTTATGATAATGATTACGACGAAATGATAAGTAAATGAGAATGAAATCAAAAAATGTTGTTAAATAAATGAACTTACCCTACAAATGAATGAATGGAAATGAAACACTGAAAAATCTCACGTAAGTCACTAATCAACGCTGAATGATGTATTCTATATGTTGCACGATTTAATGATAATTTTTGCCATAAAACTACACCAGTTTTATGACAAAAACAACACTACAACACAATATATGAAATAAAACATACAGCACCAAAGCGCCCCCCGCCATTACGCGCCAAAAACTTTAATGTCATTTAAATTTGAAACATCAAAATGTCAACAGAAACTGCTGTCTAAAGTGAGGAAAAAAGACTGTTAGAGACATAACTTTTCTCGGTCCAAAGAGTTTTTAATTATAAAACTCGACACATCAAAGAGACGTCAAATAGCCTTTCAGTAGGTGTATAAAGTAGAGTTTGCTCCTCAGAGATAAGTGTATTCACTTCTCATGTGAAACCATCGACAAAATAATAATAGTGTTGATGTTATCTACAACGATGACTTCATAATTCCAAGTGTCTTGACGGCGCTTTTTTGTCCCTTTTAAATCCATTCTTCTTCACTAGGTGGCGCCAGCCCAGAACCATGCCCGCCTGCAGGAATATCACGATTAGGTGAAACGAGCCCACAGTTGGGCATTGCCCCGCGGATTGGGGAAGCTGCCCCAGGAGTGGGGTCAGTCCCACGCGTGGGCAACACTGGTGCCGTGGTGTGTGCTGTAACTGATATGTCAGCTGTACCTACCGGAGCTTTGGTCATCAACCCTCAGGTTAGCTTGAAATGAGTCTGATTAAGCAGTACACAAACCTATTTCTAAGTTCAGTGCGTCTCGTTCCCTCAATATGAATGCAAAAAGGACAGCTGTTATATTATTTAGAAAGGTTCATTCAAGTTTTCAAGGAGTTTGTTGGTGATCTGGTATCTAAAATTTTTTAAATAATTATCTTGAAATGAGTCTTAAATAGCACGTCAGTTAGAATATCCCATACTAATTTATCAGTTCAAAGTTTTTAGGATTTATCCTGTTTTTTTTATATATATTTTTAAACCAGCTAAATAAAACTATTCAACAATAAAAAATATTCAAATCGGTCAAGCCATTTTTGAATTTTAACGAGACTTTATATATATATATATATATATGACTAGTTGAAATGGGTCTTTTTACACCTATCAGTTACTATTAACGGCATCTTTTAAAAGAAATCTATATAGCGATCAAACCAATGATAGTATTAATATTTAGCATGTCATTTAGAAGATTGTTTATACTAAATCAACAATTTTCAAGAAGCTAAACCATTTTTTAAAGATTTTCTTTGAACGCGTAAAGCGGCTATAGTCGACGGCTTGACAAATATTTTTTGGTGTATTAAATCAAGGTACTTTGAAAAATAATTTTAAAAGAACTTTATTTTTCATGAAAAATTTGCATATTTCAGATCCAATTTTCGATTACCGCGTTTAAAGGGTTGAACCACCCCTGAATCGAGTAAAACACAATAAAAATCATTTAATATATATTTTTAATATTAAATAGATGTTGAGTCACATTAGGTTTTAATTTATACATATTTATACACACAACGCATTATATAGATTACTTAATTGATAATTTTTGATTCACTTGATGAGTAATTACCGACATGTTAGAACAATGTATTGATTGAGAATTGTATGAGCTGGTCCCGTTTAGTGTCTGTAATTGTCTGTTTGAGAATTTGATAAATTTATGTCTAAATTAAACGCCCCATAAGCAAAACCTTACGAATATCTTCGGATTATTGATGCTTAATTTAGGAGGTGTCAGTTTTACAATTACGCATACACACACACACACTCAAACTCTAAAATGTTTGTCTTTTGACCTATGTACTGTCTGGATGGATTGTGTGTGATGTAGAGATGGAAATAAAGACTTTATCTATCTATCTATCTATCTATCAAACTCTCACTTAAACACACACTCACGCTTATCCTGGTATGTAGTATGATTCCTACATCAAATAGGTTTTGAAATAAATTTTACTGACGGTTTTAGTAAATATTTTAATGATTTTAAGTGTATATGTATAATATATGTTTATTAAATTTTTTTTTTTTTTTTTTTTTATTAAATATTTTTTGTTTGAATGAATCTGTAAATGGCATTGAGTTACTTTAATATAGCTCTGTTCATGTTTTGTTAATGCTGTCGGTTCTATGATTATTAATGAAAAAATGATCATATTACCTGTCCCACAGACCGGTCGACCGCTAACCAATTCTGATGGTAGCCTCTACCATTTCGACCCAGCGAATCCACCGATCATGTACGACCCTGAGGCCTACCAAGACAACCAGGTAAGTTTACATAAATTCAAGTTTAGTGTATCTCGCTCTTTTGATTGGATTGCAAAAAAGACAGCAATATTGAACGCCCCATTCTTCGTGTAATATCATATCACGTGGAATTTTTAAAGGTGTGTTCAATTTCCAACCTTAATCAGTGGTATAAAAAGCGAGTTTCTTATATACTTATCGGGCAGCCAAAGCCGAAGATGGAAGCTACACCGGGTGTTGCGTGTCACGGTTTGTGTGTGGTTCGGTTACTATATACACTTTTATTTTTGTAATAATAAATGTTTCTTTATTGCGAATAAATATGTGAACAATGTAGCAGTTGACTTAATCGGTTGACTTGGTCGAATAGTGTCCAGTAGGGGCCGAGCCTCCACACCCCGCCCCCTCCCCGCACAGCTTCTCCCCTCTGCCACCAGGGGGCGTTCACACCGGGTGTATTCTTAAACCACACGGGATGCTGTTATCATTATTATTAAGGCGGCAAGATTAGGTGTGATGGTGGTAGCCAGACTTAGAAAACGACCAACCACCAAACCGAGCAAAATTCTCTACCTCTGGATATTGAAACCCGGACCTATATATATATATATATATATATAGAAATCTCAAACACTACATACTTGTAGAAGTATAAGGAAGTATTTGCCTAGCCGGCTGCTGTGAATATTTAAGTTTTCAACAGTTAAATTTAGCTATCCCTTTCCTGTACATAGTAAAAGAAAGAGATATATAAAAATCGTAAATTTAAACTCAGAGATGTGTTCACAATCAGGCAAGTACACTATTTTAGCTCTTCTTTATACATTTATAGTTATTATTGTATTCAATGTTAGATCGTTTTTTGCCACACACCAATTTGTATTTAATAGTGTTACTTTGAAATGAAGACATTTTAATTCACAGTAGTTAGAATAAAAAATTCAACAGAAAACATTTAGATTTCTTTAATTTTATTACAAATTAGCTATGGATATATATATTTTGTGTTATTTCTGTCTATACAATTATAGTATACTGTATTCTAAGTCAATTTGAAAAACAAAGAAACAATTTGTGAAGGTAAAAGTCTCATATTCGTATTTAAATAATGACCTGTAATGTTAATAATACTAGCTCATCTCAGGGTGGACTTGTGTCACAGACAATATATGTATTTAAAAGATACCGCCACTACCGCCATCTATCAGAAGTTATTCGAATTAAAAATGTGACAAATGACAATTTTGAATAGGTCGTCAGTTAGAAGAAGTAACATACTAAATTACCAATTCTAAATTATTATTCTTAGCTTTTCATTAGGATTTCCCCCTATTTTTTTATATTTTTGACTAATAAAATAGTCAATCGTTCAAGTAACTAACCAATAGCCTATATTTATATATTTAAAAGAATACGTTTTCGAATAAATTTCAATCTTGTTTGATAGCACTAATCTTTGAAACTACTGGTTGGAATTGAAAAATTATTTATGCATTGGATAGTCCGTTTTTCGGGGAAGGACCGAACTCGACGCGGGCGCAGCCAAAAGTATAAAGTCAAAATAACTTTATTTAAATAGACTCATTTACTAAGTTCTTTTAAATCGTCATAATAGGGAATGTGTATAAGAAAAACAAAGAAATGTAATTAAAGGCAACTTTAAGTGGGTATCAACCGGGCATTTCCAAATATTCCAGTTATAGAATTTAAATATGTACTAAATACTAGTTCCAATAGTATTTCCATAGCTTTCTCGAGGTTTCTTTAAGTTGAGAGTTGAAAGCAACTTTAAATGTTCTTGTGTGATATAATATATATATATAAATAAGCTAATAGTCGTAGTCTTCTGTCTCGTCCGTATTGACACAAACTTTTGTATTATCGATTTCTACGAGTACCTGCCCAGTGCCGCAAATAATAGGAACCAAAATCCCATGATCGCCAAAATGGTTGTCCATTATTGACGAATGCGACAATAAGACCACGTCTAAAATATACAATAACGCTTCGCTCTCGTTCATTGAAGCGAAACGTTGGTGGCTCAATTCTGTGCCAGTAGCCAAACCTGTATTATTGGCCAATTCTGTATCTTTGGCCAGAATTATACTTTCGGCCAATTCTGTACTTTTGGTTACGCTTGCTATTACAAACATGTAGAATAAAATTGAAATTATCGTTTTCTTCATGTTATCCCTGAAAGGAAAGTAATAGAGTTTATTTTAACTTATTCACTTAAGAATAAAATAATTTATATTATACAACAATGGGCCTTGGTTCTGTAGACACAATCTTATCAGTATATCCGTTTCGCTCCTTATGCGTAGGAAAAGGATAGCAAAATAAGGTTGCGGTTCCGGTTGTAACGGCAACCGCTGTCTTCCACTCGCAACGGGCCAGCCTTGCGTTTTTGCCCAAACTACCCACGTGTACTGCCTTCTAGAAAGTTCTGTGCCCAACATTGTGAAGTATATGGGCCGTTGATTTTGATTATAATTATAAATGTATATATAAAGTAATCATACAAATGTGCGCCGGGATCCGAACCTTAATTTTAGTAGACTGACCTCATAATCAGATAGTAGTCTAAAACAGACCTAAATGCCTTCGTAAAATTTCAGTCATGCGAACATGGATCTGTCATTCTACAAAATATACATGCTACTTGATTACAAATTTTGACATTATTATTACTCAATCATGAAGTTTCACTTTCTATTGTTTCTGGAAACAACTTAGCACCAGTAAAAAAAAAAAGTAAAAAAAAAAAATAAGTTAAATACACAACCTGCATCTGGAGCACATAATATATGTTGAGTATTCTCAAATTAAAGCCTGTATATGATCATTATATAGTATATATAACATATATGTACATTGTAAATAAGTACTTACATAATTCAATTGTGATAAATCGTCCCTAAGTTATAAAATAACTACACGACCGCTCGCTGAATGCTTCCTCTGAGACTGTTTATAAAACCACACAGAAATACTCATTGATTTATTTTAATATCTCAATCGCAATGGTACAGATAATTCAAGTTTTTCAAGAACGTAAAGAGAAAATATCAATAATTAAACGTGTTACATGAATTCCGAACAAAATACAATATATACCTCTACCTATAGAATATTCGTGAACATTAGGTTATCATTTACAAGAAATGTTGGATTTCGATTTGTTGGTAGCAATAATTTTCCTGTTACTAAAAATATAACGAGAAAGGATATTAACAATATAATATACGCTAATTCCGCTGTGCACAAAGCAAATTAAATTTAAATACAGTACTTATAGAGTTAAATTTAAATACTTACTAATGCGAATAAAAAGGGAATTGGTGATTCAAATTTGATTATAGTTTGTGGCATATGTTATTATTATACTGTGGTAGGTATAAAGTAGGTTGACATGTGACGCCCTGGAATGCCATTGCAATTAAGGACTAAGTAGCTTACAGTTTAGTTATTATTAATAACTAAACATTTGAATGATAACCACATTTAAAAATACTTATTAATACATTTATTAAAGTTAAAAAAGGTTAAAGTATTAATTTATTAATTTTATTTAACATTTTAGTTTTGAATATTATTATAAAACTTGTTTATGAGGGATCAAAGTCAAAAGTCAAAGTCAAAAATAACTTTATTTAAATAGACTTATTTACTAAACTCTTTTAAATCGTCACAACAGGGAATATGTATAAGAAAATAAATAAATATAATTATAAAGGCAATACTCATAATTTTACTGGGTATCAACCGGGCATTTACTATATTATGTTTGCAAAATATTATTTTCAATGTTTGCAAAATTACTTGTTAGGTATATGATTATATATTTTGGTTACAATATAATGGGGACTGGATGTAAATAATTTTAATTTATATATAAAGGAACTTATTTATTTATGTATATGCACGGTGTTACGAACTTGCTCCGTTAATACAATTCGGCTATCTAACGGTGCTATAATCCTAAAAAATCTCTAGTTAAATATGTCGTGCAGCTTCAAGGTTCAATGATACGAGACGCATAAAAGACGCAAACTACAAACAAAAATGAAAACTAACTTCAAAACTTAAAAAATACAAAAATAACTCATTTTATGAAGTTGAAAAAAAAGTTTTTAAATTGAATTTAAAAAAAAAATTATGACATGTGTTTGGAATACGGTTTTTAGTATTGTTTGAAACTTTGTTTACAATTGCGAGGGGTAAGTTGAAGTCTAAATTAGATGTAACCATACTTTCCACCATCAGCTGCCAAAACAACCTGATAGAATACTACTTAGCATTCATATTATATCTAACGAACTAATAACTCCTTAAAAGTCAAGGATCCTTTCATCCTCAGCTCAGCATTTTGGAAGAATCCTTGAGATGGTTGATGACTGCCTGCTTCAGAAAAAACGTGAATCACGTTGGACGTGCTTATTGAATTTAAGGGGTTCCCTCAACGTTCTTAGGATCCCATTGTTAGATATCCTGTTCAAACAAAAAAAGAATTTTTAAAATCTAAGTCAAATTAAGCATAATGAAAAGCTTATGTTATGGAAAAATAAAGATACTAATATGTATCAGAATAATGTAATAATAAATATCAGAAATATACTAAATAAACAAATAAACAATTATAACTTTTTTGTTGTTTTTTTTATTATATGGTCAACTGTTACGGACTGGCAACTGGATTTTGTTTTACTATCAGTTTGAAAATTATACGTTCACAAAGCACACTGAGTTTCATTCTCAACAGTCAACCTTAAAAAATAATGATTTTTGTCAAATAATAAACTAACTTGCCAAGAAGAATCTCTTCTCATTTTTATACAATTAATATATCAAAATAATGTATCAATATAATATCTAGTAGCAGTACAACCCAAAGGGCCGACGAACTCAATATTCCAAGTAAATATTTTCTCTGTACTGACACGATCAGACGGTCGTCATGTATCTTTTATTTAATAAAATGAATTACTGTTTTTTTTAAACTAGTTTCGCTTAATCATCGACTTTCTATTAACTTGTGATAGACTTTTAGCGGTTCTAACAAACAGCAAAACATAAAATATATAAATAATAATAATAATTTACATACAAAACCCATCCTCGCATAACATCATATATCTACTTATCCCAAACACGCTTGGCCAAAAGCCCGTATGTTTCGATAAAATACCTCTTTTATGAAAGCGAGCAGTATTTAATATATAGGTATATGTAAATAATAATAATATAATTGTCAGTGATATAAAGTCTGCTATCGATATTTTGTTACAGACAGACCAAAGCAGCGACAAGAAACGGGGCAAGCTTGAAAAGCAACACTCGTTTATTGATCATGGTAATTCTTTTTGGTTAAACTTATTAATCTTTCACAGAGATTCTCTCTGGGTACATTATATATTACTTCTACATTTAAATGCTATAACTAAAAAAATATATACATAGTGGAAGAATGGGCTCGACCCCTTAGCCTTCCCTTTTATCGAGAAAACACAATTGAATAGAAAAAACTATTTCGGTCGGGATTCGTTCCGTTTGGTGAAATTTTTCAGTGTTCCGTTTTCATTACATTTTTAGGATGATTTATATAATAGTAGTCTTTTATATGTTTTTTTCCTTTAGTATAGCTTTAGAATATTCGTGTGACGTATCTGATGAAGCTAACTAACTGAAGAATGAACTACTATGACCTACTAATGAACGAATGACACTGAAAAATCACCGAAAGTCTCCAATCTGGTGTTTGATTGTGTATTCCATATGTGGCACAAGTAGAGAAACCTTTTGATATGAAACTACAATCTATTCATATAAAAAAATAAACTTAGGCCCAATATACGAAATAAAGTTCTTTTTTTTGTGTGTTTCTCTTTTTGAATTGGCTGATGTACAATAAAGATATATTCTTTTCTATTCTATTCTAAAGTAAACAACGTCCAACTGCCACATACCAAATCCCGGCAATAACGTCAGTATCAGCTCGTATTTGTTTGGTAAATTTCTTGATCGACTGTACAATGCTAAATTCCCTTTTCCGTATCGATATATATATATATTTTTGAACAGAATGCGAATGCCAACCAGCTGACGAGACACGCAACAAATGTTACTGTGACTGTCGCCGGCAAGACGCTTGTCAGAGGAGCAACGAGATTGTCAAGGTAAAGTTTTTCTCTTTACATATGAGCGCAAAGTCAAAGTCAAAATATCTTTACTTAAATAGACTCATTTACTAAGTTCTTTTAAATTGTCATAACAGGGAATATGTATGAAAAAAATAATCAAATCTAATTAAAGGTATTAACCGGGTATTTACAAATTGTCCCAGTTATATAATTTAAATATGTGCTAAATAAATTGTTAGGTTTATTAAAACTTACACTAGTATGCATATTCCCAATTAACCCTACTACCGCTTCGACGAATTAGTAGCTGCAGAGAAGAAACGGCGCAAGAAATATTTTATTTCACTTTGGCACATAACTATATACTTATTGCATGTCAATTTCATAAAGTCATCTATTTGTAAATCTACCGGGTTTCTTGTACTGAGAAGAACAGGCAAGAGACTCGCCAAGATTTGGCCCTACGTTTACACGTCTTTGAGAACTGTTTGAAAATGATAAAATCCATAGACAATTATTAAAGTATGAATGTACAAACACATGAAACGGTTGTGGATTTTAATATATTCAATCTCAGAAATGAAAAATAAATACGAATATTGTATCATTAAAATGAATAAAATCATTTCTATTCGCCCACGCATTCTTATCATAATTTGTCAGAAATCTACATATCCTAACACGCGTTGTATAATTCCGCGTATCTGAAAAAATGAAGCAAATTGTAATAATTATTCTAAAAGCCAATAAAAAAAAATCAAATTATAACCTTCTACTGTGGGACTAAATTTAGTGCACATACGCGGTCTTTGTCTAAAGCTGATTCGCTGACTTGAACTAACTATTCCCAACGAAATGGTGTTAATTCAATAAAAAGATACATTTTATAACAGTTAATCTATATGAATATGATTTTGAATACCTAAATAGCAGCGATAGGCGATCCGGCTCGAAGGACCATGTTTCAGCTCAGGTAATTGTCGAATAAATGGAAAACGGCTAGGTCAAATTAATTCGTATAATTCGTTTAAAATAATATTAAAAGTACAATTGACACGTATATCGCACAGTTGCGTTCAAATCGATTAATGCCACGCTGCTATGCCCCCACTCGACCGTCGCGCAAGTGTTTCTTGCGTTTTTCACTAGGTGGCGCGAACAGTTATATTTAATTCAACATACAAAATTTACAGAATCATGATTTACTTCATAATATACTAAATTTGGTGAAAAACGCAGAACCCCTACATGATACAACATTCACTAGTAATTATATAATGTATTTATGCACACACACACGCACGTAAATATTGATACACATTAACAAAAAATATGCAAGAGTAGTGATTACTGTACAAAAACTCTTAACGCCGCCTTGTAGAAATGAGCCCCAAAGTGACAACGCCATCTATTGACCAAATGTCAAACCTTGTTTTATTAAGAAATTGACCAATTGGTAAACTATATTCTATTCTATTCTACAATACAATGAATTTAGTTTACATTGTAATTTTGGTATCTGTAATTTTATTACTAGTACAAATTGGTACAGTATGAGGAAATATGCATATTAAAACAACATCATACCTAACATTACTGACCTAAACAAACCTTAAAGCTTTCTGAATATGTTTTTGAAGAATAAGTACACGTTAATCATTTCGCGTTCTAGACAAGAGGATGCGACATGTACTGTGACGTCACCGTACATATTCGTGCACGGTTGTACATTATTCATATAAAAGTTGTTTAAAATTATAGTCTTATAAACGTATTTTTGTAAATATTAAAATGGTTTTAGCTAAAAAAATACCTCTGATATTTAAATAAAAAATATCATTGTACCTTTCTCTTTTTTTAAACTAGATTTTATATGAAAATTGTTTAAATTATTTTATTCACAGAACACAGATCAAAAATCGATCCCACCGAGCCCGTGTAAAAAACTTTACGAAGAAACAGATAACACTTCTGACGCACAACACATATCATACGAAACAACCAATCAAAAACCATCTTTAGATAACCGAAAATATGAATTAGCCAATAAAAGGCAACATTACAATACGCCTGCCAGTGATATCTATGAAACGAACTATGAAAGGTTCGACACCAATGAGAGAGGCGCTTACGAAGCCAATCAGAGACTGTCTTTTGAGCAGATGACCAATCGGAGGCTGGTAAACGACGCTGGTTGTCAGAGAATGAATAAGCTAGCCAATCAGGATAGCCAAGAGATGTATTCGCAGTATGGTCAAGGAATAAGGAATGAACAGGTAAGATTACTTAACAATATTATTTTTACACACATCTATTGTCTAACCCAAAGTAAAGGGAACAGCAAAAGAAAAAGAGAGCAAATGATCATTATGAGCTTGTATTGTGTACTAGATAACGGAGAAATATAAATAGTAATATGTATATATATTTCAAAAATATACTAAATAAACATACAAATATCCATGACTCGTGAACAAATATTAGTACTCATCAGACGTTGTTGGTTGGCTATATACTGAACTAGCAGACCCAGCAAACTTTGTACATCCTAACAAATCTATCAAAGAATATTTTCAAAACATAACACCCCTATTACATAATAAACAAAATGTAATGAACACAATATCCCCGAATCTGTTCACAGTCTAAAATTAAAATTTATGTTAAGTACTAACTCTTTCATTACAATCCTTTACTTGACGTTTTTTGTTATTTTCTCCCTATTACAGGGAAGGCAAAGGGAACTGAAGCACATACAGCCATGTTTTGTGTTATTATTTCTTAATTTCTGACTCCAGGATAACAGTGTGACATATCACTTTGCCCAATGAAGTTTTTGGCTACTAATGTTTCGTACGAGAAAATTTTTTGAAAATGGCACTTGGCATTTTTAAAATGGCGACTTTATTTAGGCGACGAAACAATTATAGTTGTGCCAGCTTTCCTAAAGTTATAAATGTTGTAACTAACTCGAATGTGTTTTATATATATATTCTTTTGTTTTTAGGTAACATCGCCACAGAGTCAAAACCACAGCTACCCTCAACCAGAAATGTATATACAAGCCGTGGTGCCAGCTAAGACTACGCCGGTGCCTGACCCTAACATACGTAAGTAAGAAGGCTGTCAAAAAATACACTTCCTATAGACGCTTTTTACAATATCATTATCAAAAATAGCTTAATACATACCACTACTCGGCACATACCTTCTAACATGGGTTTTTTCTTTTTAGCCCAAAATATATTTTTATTACTAAAAAACTGACATTTTATATTTATAACATATACAAATTACATTCATGAATAACGTAAGTATTAAGTATACCCATTTGCATTGTTGTTGGAGTCACTCCTTCACTGTAGCCACGTCTACTTTGCACACTAAGAGATTTTGTGACTCCTTTCTCTACCGCACAGCTAGAGCGTGGAGTTCCTTACTAGCACACGTATTCCCCCCTTCTTACAACATGGTTTCCTTTAAAAGAGGCGAGAAAAAGCACTTTTTGGGCCGGCAAGGTGAGGGTGGCTAGGGCAGTATGTCGCATGCTTCACTAGCTATCTTCACATGTGGACTCGTCTACTGCTTATCATCAGATGGTATCGAGTCATTTGCTGAGCTTAATATAAAAAGAATGTATTCTATCACTTATATTATTTCTCCTACCTGCCAATGTTGTCTATATTTGTAATAGGGCCATATATTAGACATGTAGTTTGTGTTATGTAATTTTTTATGTTGTTGAATGTATCAATCTATGTACTGTTGGAGAATTTCCATAGATAAATAAATAAACTTCAATTTCCATCCAAACTTCAATAGTCCGTGCACAGCAGAATTGTGGCCTATGTCGCTAAATACACCGTTGATAATTTAACGCGTGATAAATTGTGATTTGACAGTTTCACTTTGCTAATTTATAATCTACCGAAAGATAATGCATTAAATTGTAAGCAGTATGTTACGGTTCAAAATCTTTAGACAGTTTACAATTTCACGAGATAGATTTCAATCTAGCGGTATTTATAATTTTACGTTGACATATATATTCGTTTTTCAAATATATTTACAAGGAATCTCTTTCTGCGCGTACGCAATACCTGGACGTTGTTTCTTTTGTTGTTGTACAGAAATTATTATGTTGTGTATAATTAATAACTGAAATATCTGAATGAATCATAAAGTATAGATTAGGAAAATTAAGCAACTTATATTGTTGGTCTTAGATGGGTTAATCAGAATCTTTGGTTGCATTTCAACCTCTGTCACCCACTAACCCGCTAAAAGACAGTGTGGCGTGTTACCGCCCAATCCCCTCATGTATTTCTTCTATGTAGGAAGACCTGTGCCCGCATATGGGACGCATTTAGACATTACTTTAGGTTTTTTAATAAACAAAGTTACTTTACAATTTGTTTTGATGCCTATTGATGTAAATTTCATTTTAACTAAAACTTTATTATATTTATTATAGATTAATGGTTGAAAACCTAAAAGCTTCCTTATTTTAAGGAGCCCATAACGTCAACGTTACTTAAAATTAAGCATTCCTTTAAATTTAAGTGACTTTTGTTCTTTTAAAAAAACTGCAAATGACTCGACACCACCTGATGATAAGCAGTAGACGAGTCCACATGTGGATATAGCTAGTGAAGCATTCGACATACTGCCCTAGCCACTCTCACCATGCCGGCCCAAGAAGTGCTTTTTCACGCCTCTTTTAAAGGAACCCATGTTGTAAGAAGGAGGGAATACGTGTGCTGGTAAGGAATTCCATGCTCTAGTTGTGCGATAGAGAAAGGAGTCACTAAATCTCTTAGTACGTAAAGTAGAGGTGGCTACAGTTTGGCGTTTGTGTATTGTACCAGGAAATTACTCCTTGCCATCAGAAAGGTCCATATAATTGTTTAAATTATGTAAAATACGAAATATACGTTTATATTTTATTCCAGGGTCAGTGTCTCTGCAGAACATGTCGTATTCATCTCAAGTACCACAAGGGTACCCTTACGTCAATCAATTTAGAATGGTAAGTTCAATAGTTTTGAATCTGTTCCTCTTGTTTCACAAGGCAAGTGTCAGTATGACAATAACATCTATTTTGGCGACTAATTGCAATTAAGGACTGTACGGAACGCTCAGACCTGTCCTGATCTTGGTATGCCTATTTAAAGTTCTTAATTTTAATTTTATATGCAAATGTAGTTGTTTACCTTGCGAATTTTATTAAAATGGTCGGTTTTTTAATTTTCGAATTAATATAATAGCAACATTAGTGCAAAATCAGCAGTAAATCTAAAGAAAACTTATATAGGCAAGTGACGTCACTTTCTCAGAAGTGGTTTCTTTTTAAAAAAAATGTATTTTTGCATTTAAATGCGTCTTTAATAGAAAAGCTGAATTATTTTTTTAAATATTTCTTTATAAAGCTTTTTGATTTCTAATAACAACTCTTTGATGGATAGACATTGATGCATCTTACGTTAGTGATTCAATAAACAAAATAAATAAGTATGACGGGTTGCCGAACAGTTGAGGCGTGTTGATATCGATTTCGTCATCCATTTTACAATAAACGTCTTTTTTCAAATATTACAATAAACGTAAAAATAATAACAGCAAATTAATGACCTATTAAATTGGTTTAACACGAATCACAATAAAAATAACGTAAGATTATTATGCTAGCTTTTGATTAGAGCCAATGGTTTTGTGTCTGTACATTTCAAGCGGCGACTGACAACTGAATCGACGTGCCACCGCCACGACAGTCACAACTCCATTCGGAACTACCCGCTCTAAAATAATAAGAACTAATCGATGTATTCGAATAGTTCTCATTTCCAATCCCAATATTCATAACAAATCATTTTAACATAACATAAAATTAACTTCCTTAAACAATTGTTAAAATCATAATTAACGTTTTATTTAATCACGCGCCGTTAAGTACACCTAAGTCTGTTTTTACACGGTAGATTGGTTCCAGAAGAAGCCGTGTAAAAAAAGACCGTGTAAAAACAGACTTAGGTGTACACCAGTTGGAAACTAACTCTTGTTACATAGAACTAAGGTGCCCATAAACGTGATAGTGTTTAATTTCACTGCAGTCACGTATACAAACTTTTGGAAAGATACATAAAATTTCAAATCGTGCTAAATGGAATAAAATCGTGTAAAAAAATTAAAAATATTCAATTTTCAAGCCGTGTACAAAAAGACCGTGTAAAAACAGACTTAGGTGTATATATAAAAAAGAAGCTATCTCGACGTTAGTTGACTGTGAACGGATTTTTTTTAAATTTAAAACTGGTCAGTTCGATACAGTATGGCCAGTTGTTCCTTAATACAACATGTATTCTGTAATAGGTGTACACATCAGGACATTTTTATCATATTTGTGTTTTTGTACTGATTAATGTGTATGCTGTCGGTGTGTCATATGAAAATAAATAAATATTCTCTTCTTTTTGTAGGAACAATCGCTACAACATTTGTATCAACCCAGCGTAGTGGTGAACACGGACGAACAGAAACAGTTGAATAGTGCTCCCTCACAAGAACCCACGTTTAGGATCGGTAAGTTATAACGCCGTTAATTATTAATTGTGGTTTGGGGCTGCTTAGTCTTTTCGTACTGTTTTGTCACTACGACCTGAAAGATTTGATGATGGAAGTAATGCCAAGGTCGAAAATGGAAGCGAGCTACACCCAGATTCTTCAAGCACAGAGGAACTGGCTATCTTACCTCCAAGTGCCGGAATACCAATATCAGTCTCCTCATTGCGATGCATAAATAGAAGATGTAGTGAGAGTTCACTGATAGAGGTGTTCCATTCGTCTAAGGGTGCAGTTTCCGATATCTTTATCCAAAATTTAAGCTACAGTACATCTCTTTCATTACAAAGAAATTGAAAAAGGATAGCCAATTTTATTATTGTCGAGTTTTTTAAAATTCATTACGTGACCTTCATCTCACCTGATGGTAAGTGAAGATAATGCCGATGATGGAAGAGAGCTACACCCGGATTCCTCAAGCACAGAGGATCTGGCTATCTTACCTCCAAGTGCAGAACACAACAATGCTGTTAACATTACTGTTATTTCGGCAGACTTAGATAAGTTGGTGGTAACTAGTGACATACCGGTATAGCTAAATGCACTTTGTCAGCTTAATGCTGGGTTGCAATAATCTATCTTCGGATGGCTTTGCATACGTGGCGTTGGATATTAATTAAGTAAGTAAATATAATATTTTTGTTGGGTTTCATTAAGTGTAATTTATTTACAGATCCCAGCTACCCTTACGCTGCGCTTGACTTCGCTGCGCAGTGCGGCGCCTGCGTCGATCCTAACGCTATGAGAAGGTATCATAGTTATATGTTTGAAGAAATTCTTAACAATGCACATGCATTGTTAAGAATTTAATCTTTTATCTTGTCATGAATAAACAATTGCATTGTAACTCGTTATAAAATTAAATTCATCAGATATGGCTGGTCGGGCGTAATCCCTTTGCCTTCCCCTTGCTTAGTAACGTTAGAAAAATGTAATTAAAAAGTTGGTTAATGCATATTAGAATAGATAATTTCATCCATTATAAATGATAGTAAAGTTTTTGAACAAAATCCCTGCTTTTAAAAATCTTTTCTCTCTGTTTATTCGGGACAACAGAATATATAACAAATTAATTAATTTCATAGAAAGACTACTTTAATGACAGTTAATTTCAATTTGGTAACTTTTTATTTTTTATTGATGATAAAATGCCAGTAAAAATAATTTATATGGCGCCACTATTTTCTTAGTTCATCAATATCAGCCTATAGATGTACACAGGAGAAATATATGAGGTTTTTGGGTCATAATACCATCGAGCTGATCCAACGCGGTTTGTTGGGTGAAAGCTGTTTGTAGTATTAACTGAGATTAACGGCTTAATATGCCTTCCGAAGCGAAGTGATTTGTAAATGTCATTATAAATACTAAAGGCTGAGAGTATATTGCGCCGTTTCTTTTCTGCAGCTACTAATTCGTCGAAGCGGTAGTAGGGTTAATTGGGAATATGCATACTAGTGTTTAACTAACAATTAATTTAGTACATATTTGATTTCTATAACTGGGACTATTTGTAAATGCCCGGTTGATACCCACTTACAGTTATGACTATTGCCTTTAATTACATTTGTTTGCTGTTCTCATACATATTCCCTGTTATGATGATTTAAAAGAACTTAGTAAATGAGTCTTTGAATTTAATGAGTATTTTTAACTTTTGAAGCACGGACTAGATCAAGACAGCAATTTTGATTGACCCATCAACAGACCAACTATGGCGAAAGTTGTTTTGTTTTCATTATAGAAGTCAGAGCGTTCGAGTCACTACGCTATCGAGATCCTTTTCACAATTACATATATACGAGTATATTAATTTGCATTCACTTTTGATTTGCCTAAAATGAGAATGATTCCGAAATAGACTCCAAATCTATATTTAGATCAGTGCGTCACGTTCTCTCAATATGACAACAGAAAAGGACAACTGTCGTGTCACATGTTTTTGAAAGGTGTGATCAATTTTCGACCTTAATACAATGATAAAATGTTGATTTTGGGAAGCACTTCATTATTGCTGGATTATTTCTCACACTCACACCTTTTATCTATCCCAAAGTAAGCATCAAGAGCTTGTGTTATAGATATTAGATCACGGAGAAATATAGACAGTAATATTCATATAAATATCAGAAAAATACTATGTGGTTTTGCTTTTGAGGCTTTGAATTTAGCTTTGATAATGTGAAATATATAGGATTTTTTTATTGAACTCGGCATGTATTTCTTGTTCTTTCTGATCAATATATTTTCTGTTGTCTGTAGTTACAACATGCCTTACGGACAAGTGGAGCTACCGCAACCTGTGTTGCCGCCATCCTACCCGCTACCCAACGTTATACTGCCGCAGCACATACAACACTGCCCGGTAAGTCCAATAAAGAGTCTTAAGAGACTCATTCTCATTTCTAGAGACTCACTGTAATACTGGAGTCTCAAGTCGTGTTGAACTTTATTTCACAAAGATCCCGAGTCTAAAAGAGGGCACAATTCTTTAATCTCGACGTATGTAAGACGTAATTTATGCTGTGCCGCAATAATCTATCTACCTACAAAAGATTTAGCTTGCGTGGAGTTAAATTTTTGACGTATTTCACTTATGTGATATGTCAAAATTCAACGCCTCGTAACAAACCCATCCCTTGGTAGCTTATTTAGCTTGCTGATTGTAGCTTATTGACTGGAGTTTTTCATAAAAAATAAAATTATTTTATCTTTGTATATTAATAGCCTTTTGATATTTCGTGCATAAGAAATTAAGGCTCAAAACAAAAAAGAACTTGGGCAGGACTCGTCGCGTTAAAAAGACTCGCGCACTAAAATGACTAGCTTTATTTTGCGTTCAAGAGCTTACAAGGAATTAATAAATACCATTAGGTCAAATGAAGGTCACGAGCTACCTCTTACAAAATATAATTATTTTATAAAGTTTTAATCTGCATTGACGTTATGTTTTTTGTTGTTAATGTCATGATTTTACTCAAGAGAGTTATATCGACCAGTTGCCATGACGACTGTCAGAACTGAATTTTTATGATCACTTTAAGCCTACAAGTGAATTTATAATAAATAACTAAATCCAATATGGCGGACTTGTTATTTTTTGTGTAAACCCATAGGGGTAGAATGAAGGTCTCTTCAATCTTTTAACTTTCCCTTCCAGTACCAAGAAGCGGTTCAGTGGCCGCCCATGGTGTCTATGCCGCCTCCGAAACTGATGGTGCCAGAATTGTACCCGGTGTACCCAAATATGTACCAATACAATCTGCTGTACCCACAGGTATGTGTCTAGTGTTCTCACTCACAATATTGTAGTAAGAGTGATGGTTTCTTTTTATATAAAGCTCAGCAAATGACTCGACACCACCTGATGATAAGCAGTAGACGAGTCCATATGTGAAGATAGCTAGTGAAGCATGCGACATACTGCCCTAGCCACCCTCACCTTGCCGGCCCAAAAAGTGCTTTATCACGCCTCTTTTAAAGGAACCCATGTTATAAGAAGGAGGGAATACGTGTGCTTGTATTGTAATGGTGGTGTCATTCTCACTGTTTGATCATCTACTTAGTCCAAACACCATAAACTTATTATTCTTGGTATTTCTTTCATTTAAGAAACTATATAGTTTGAAAGAAGTTGACCCTTATATATGAATCTTTCAGTAGGTATCATAAAATACAGGATTTTTTTTCACATTTCACCGGTTCCAGTCCCGGCTCAATCGGGTGATTTTTCAAAAATCTTAAATGCAGTTTTAATTCTTAAATGCATTTTTTAGTTTAACAAAGACCTTTATGAGACAGATTGGAGGTCAGTTTTGAAATTGAACTCGGTGAACTGTATGGTCAACTCGTTCAATGCTATAGTTTTGGCACTTTTCAATAAACATGCTCCTCTCAAAACTGTCAAGCTGAAAAACACTAATTCTTTGCCATGGATTACCGATGTAATAAAAATAATGATAGCTACTCGTAATGAAGCCCATGAAAAGTTTAGAAAGTTTAAGTCAGAAAGTAGTAGAACATACTATATTGAAATGAAAAAGCTTGTTAAAGATAGTATATTAAAGGAAAAACAAGCTTATTATAATTATCACATTAATGCACATCATAATGACTCAAAAGTTCTCTGGAAGAATCTGAAAAGAAATATCTTGACAGATTCTTCAAAAAATGACTCCCTTCCCGACTGTTTTAATGATCCAAATGCCATTAATGACCATTTTCTTGACGTTCCAGGCAGCAATTCGGTTCCTCTGTCTGAGTTGACATACTTTGAGTTCCACAGCTTTGGGAATGTTCTTTTAAAGTTACGACAAGTGAATGAAAGTGATGTTGCAAAATACATTATATCTCTATGTAGTAATGCAGTAGGTGCGGATGGTATCAGTAGGGATATGCTTCTACTAACACTTCCTCGGACCCTTCCAGTTATTACGGCTATTATAAATAAGTCCATAGGAACAGGAGAGGTCCCAACTATCTGGAAGTCAGCCCTTGTGACGCCACTGCCCAAGGTAAATAACCCAACTAACATGAAAGAACTCAGGCCAATTAGTATTTTACCATATTTATCCAAAATTCTGGAAAAAGCAGTATATAATCAGCTCAGTAATTTTGTTGAAAAAAACAATATTCTACCTAGTGTTCAATCTGGTTTTCGGAGGGGTATGGGTACAACTACGGCTTTGTTGGATGTTGTCGACAACGTGCTCACGCAGCAGGATGCTGGTAATAGTACATCTATGGTTCTCCTGGACTTTTCCCGTGCGTTCGACTGCATAAATATCCCTTTACTTCTGGCAAAGCTCCACTATTATGGTGTTGACTCTGTATCTCTGTCGTGGTTCAATTGCTACCTTACTAATCGTTGGCAATCAGTTAAGCTGTTTAGAGAGGACGGAACGCATACAGTATCTTTACCTAGGCTCTTACAACGTGGTGTCCCCCAAGGCTCTATACTTGGCCCTTTACTTTTTATTATATATAGTGCTGATGTCGTTGAAGCCATAAAACATTGCAGCTATCAGTTGTATGCTGATGATATACAATTATACCTATCAGCAAATCCACGTGATACTCAAAAAACCATTTCAAAATTGAATGAGGATCTCAATAACGTTGCTGCGTGGTCTGAAAGAAATGGTTTGATTCTTAATCCTCATAAATCTAAATACCTGATTCTAGGCACGAAAAATCAAGTCTCTAAGACTATTAATACTAACTCTTTAGTTATGATTCATGGGCAGGTGATTGAGCGAGTGGTTGAAGCTAAAAATCTGGGTATATTAATGGACAGTCATTTACGTTTTGAAACCCATATACTAGGCCTAGTTAGATCTTGTTTTTATCGTTTGAAAGTTCTATACAATATCAGAAGCCTACTTAGTGAAAAATTACGAATAACTTTATGTGAATCACTAATATTGTCTAAGCTTAATTATGGAGACTTGGTATATGGGCCACGTCTACAGTCAAAAACTCGTCATCTTGTGCAACGTGTGCAGAATGCTTGTTGCCGCTTTTGTTTTAACATACCTCCTAGGAGTCACATCTCACCATATTTGAATGAGGCAGCCACGCTTAATATGTGTTCGCGGAGACATCTGCACCTCGCTTGTTTGGTGTTTGATGTGTTGAAGTATGGGAAGCCAGCATATCTCTCTTCGAAACTCAAAACATCTCCTTTTCATAACAGATATGGTACCAGAGCTTGTAGGTGTCTCTTGGAGTGTCACTCACATAAGACTGTGGCTTTTACTGGCAGCTTCCGCTACCTAGCTACCAAATGTTGGAACAACATACCTCCACCTTTAAGGTTGTTGACATCCAAATTTACTTTTAAAAAACATTTTAAAGCACTTCTCTTACAACAACAACGTTTGGGTATTCCGAGAGGGTACTCGGTGGCGGACTTTGCTATTTAATTGATATAGACATTTAATTATACTATCAGGTTTCAAATTGTTTTTACGTAGCTTACTACTTATCATAATCTCTTATTATCTAAAAATACACAATATTTATCTTATTTTATTTATCTAATATCTCACACATCTTAGTTATATTAATGTACACACGTTTAATATTTAATTGTTTTTATCTATCTATAATTTAATTTTAAAAAGCCCTCGGGTTGTAGCAGAATACCAGTGCTTTGTTCACATCCCGATGTGAACAAAATTAGTCACTGAGTTGCGACCCTTTTGCACTTCTGCAGCGCACACAAAGGTCTTTAATACCTTATTATAAAATGTTTGTCTTATTCTTCTTTTATGTATGTACTGTCTGGATGGATTGTGTGTGATGTAGAGATGGAAATAAATGATTTATCTATCTATCTATCTATCTATCTAATTGTTTTCGAATATAAAGGAAAATTTCCCTCAAAAACAAAGGTCTTTTTCACCCGTTATAAAAAGTATTTAAAGCGAGCCAAAGTGCTCCGCAACGTGATTAGTCCTAATGGTCTACTGGTTCTCGATGGCGGCCGCATGACTGCGCAAGCGCATGTTACGGCATTTATACTTGGCATTTAAGTAATAGTGCGGGGGCCGTGCGTCTCTATAGAGATGAATAAATTATAGTGTTAGAAATAAATAGTAATAATTTTTATACATAGATAGATATCAATAGATTTTATTTTTAATTTTCAGATATTAAAATTTAGATTTCCAATATATTATAATTACTATGTGTTTTAACTGTGTGAGTGTATACGTTAAATAGCCTACAATATAATACACACGGCGTCATAAAAACAATCGATGTCAAATAATGTCCACAACTTCTATATATACAAAGATATACCGGCAAAAGTTATACGGTATAGAGTGGTTAAAACCGTGCGAATATTTGTTCACAGGTCTTTGATGTTTGTTTATTCAATATATTTCTGATATTTATATACATATTACTTATATTTCTAGATTATCTAGTATTAATAACACAAACTATTACATCGGGCTAGATAAAAGGTGTGAGTGTGAGAAATATTAATATTATTATAAACCCTTTGTTCTCAACGAGTCAAACCTCGAAAGCAGGAGTGTAATGTATTTAGGTGGTCGGTATTTTTTAATTTTTATTCGAATTTTATCGAATAGATAACTTACAGACAGAATAGACCAAAAAACAACATCTAATTGGGTACCTCCTCTTTTTTTGAAAGCGGTTGAAAATAAAAGTTTGCTATAAGGAATATTTATTTAATATATTTGGTTATAAGTTATTTTTCTACTTACTAACTATCAATGTACCTTGTTTAATTAGCAGGTAATACCACAACCGTACCCAATCTGCCAGCCAGTGTACGGCATGGTAGAGAAGCCTCCGTCCCGAAGCAACAGCGTGGCGAGCACACCCGCGAGCATGCTCACCAACACGCACGCCAACACGCACGTTGAAGCCAACGATACGGAGAACAGAGCTGCGTCCACGCACAGTAATGACAATGTGAGTCAATTTGCCATTACCTTTAAAATTAGCAATAACTATTATTTAAAAAATACTAGTAAAGTCAAAGTCAAATTCATTATAGGTACATTACATACTTTTATGAAAGTCAAAATTGAAGAATATAATAACAATACTGAAAAGTCAATATAATAATATAATATGTAAAACTGAACAATTCAAAACCTTCCAGCAAGATAACTATACTTAGCGGTCAAATAAGTATATTAATTTATATATGTACACATCATACCAGTATCTACCCCGTAATCAGAATTACTATTAATAACTTTAAAAAAATATATAAACTTAAGTAGATATTACAATTATAACTGTTAGTCCACATCGCATGCTGTGGTTGTCTTTAATTAAAAACTGTACTTAATTTAATGTCTATGCTATAGTTAAATATTTTTGTTGCTATGTGTTTTTGTCGACTGCCCTTAAAATAAATAAATAAATCATCGACGGTCTGCTCGATTAGTACCCCTATCTACTTAGCCAAAGGAACTAGATTCAAATCCCGGTAGGGACAGATATTTGTATGATAAATATGAATAATTATTACATGTTTATTTAGTATATTTCTGATATTTATATCTTTTTTTTTCGAATACCTTATCATAATACATAGGCGAGTCACTAACATTAACAGAGTTGGTAACTATACTTCATAAGATAAACTATACTACCTAGTTGTGTCAAACGCAATAATTTTGTAAATAGTGTTTCTTTACAATAGTATTCGTTTACAAGGTCATTAGTTAGAATATTTGTTCACAAGTCTGATATTTATATACATACTATACATCTATATGTGTCTGTTATCTAGTATACATGACACAAGCTGTTAATGATGCTTAATGTGGGCTAGATAGTAGGTGTGACGGAAGGTTATTAGGTTATTAACATTATTAATAAAATATATATTAAATAGGTAATCTGTGAAATAGTACAAAAAAGGAAACAATATATAAAAATAAATAAAAATAGAAATAATCAGTACCTTTTTACAATTTTCTGTTATTTTGTTGTATTCTTTTTAATTTTCTTTATGTGTACATAAATTGTAAAGAAATAACATAAAATATATTTATTTAGTCTGTTAAGTTGAACGGTGTTGTTAGCTTAAATTAATTTCCTACCATTTTTCTTTTGTGTTAAATATTCAATAAAATTACACATCTCTTTTCGCAGGTGGCGATCCGTCAAGACTCGAACGAAATAGCAGCTAAAATACAACAAATCAAAGAACAAATGTCCCAGTTAAACACGAGAGACAGAGACAGAAACAAGAGGACTGAAGAGTGGAGGCGGAGGAACAACGGGAGCGGTATATTGGGGAACTACCCGGCCAATGTCAACGGGAGGGTGGACAGGATACCACCGTGAGTATTGACTTCATCATACCATCATCATTATCAGATATTGCTCTCCATAAGTACCCAGCCAGAAACGACAATAGTAACTTTGGAAAATTTTATAGTTAATATTTTCTACTAAAATATACAAAATATGTCTAAATATTTCAATTTCAGCGTTTATTGCAAACCACGATGTAGGTTCATAAATGATAGTACACAAGACAATACCAATATGTACTAAGAAAATAAAAAATAAGTGTTCGCGAGAACCCCTCCGATAGTTCATGTGCTGATAATTCTAGGTCACTGATTTTATTCTATCTATTGGTATATTACAGGCATTGGTTTCCCCAGTATGAAGCAAACCACTTACCTTGATGCAGGAACCACGTGTGATCGCGTGTCTTGTCTGCTAAAGTCCACCAATCTTGGAATACACTGACACTAACGTATCACGTTTAGTTTATTGTCTTATATCAATATTATAATGAGTGTTTCATGAGAAAAAAAGGTTTAAAATATATAATTAAATTTTATCTACACCGAAAGGCCGCCGTCCGAACACTTCACACACTGGCTTATCCCGAGATACTGGTCGGGGCAGCGGTCCAATACCATTGGGTCGCGGAATCGTAGTTTACCCACATTATAAAGAAAACAATGCCTGAACAATAAGTATCCCATAAAAAATTAAAATTTTGTCAAATATACAAAGAAACGTATACTGAAATTTCTGATTCTGCGCAGGATTGGGTACACATCTATAAAACATATTAATATTTAGTGAAACGTCTCTTTATATGTGTAATCATCAATTACTATATTATTATTTTTTATTTATTTATCAAATATTGAGAGCCTCGTTGGAATAATTGTTTGAGAGCTCTCGTTTCGATAACGAAAACGGGTCAACTTACTCCATGGTTGGTCCCTGGATGGGTCAATCAATATATTAGCTCTACCAATACCAATATAATTAAAGACATAAAAATGTATATAATCTAAATATATTGCGAAGAGATTCTCTATAAAGAGAAATGTGCTAATAGTTAAAATATACAATTTAAAAACTACCAACAGATTGTGCTTTACTTAGCTGTCAATTATTTAGTATAGCATTTTAATTTAAAATTTTGTGTTGATATCAACGTATACACAAACTATTATAAAGAAGGACAATTGTACAGCCATTTAGTAGTTTTATTGTATATAATTAAAATGAAAAGTAATATTTAGTTTTCATGCATTTTCCGTTTAGTATAAAAAAATGACCACCTACCTTCTTCAGGGCGTGGGTAATTAATAAAATTGGTTTATAATTATTTCAGGCGAGCATCGAATGATGAGAATCAACTGAGCTCTGCGGCGAGGGCTATAGTCAACTCCATAAGGAATATGCAAGCGAAAAATAACTGTGAGTATAAACTGTAATTATCATCAACATACTATATACATGCCACGTGTGGGCAAAGATTCTCCTACATGTGAGATACACACGAGGAGTTTTGGGCCATATGCCTGCTAACAAACCAGAAACTAAATAATGTGATGGCGATTCCTAAAAAAAATTATCAATTATATAACTTCTTATATTGAATTATTAGTGTTTGGAAGTCGGTTTTTTTTTTCATTTACCACAAAACAAAAACAAAATATACAAAATATTACAAAAACAAACACAACAAAATACAAAAAACAAAAGAAAAAAAACAAAACAACAAAATTTTCACTTATATATGTACGATATAAAATAATAATTAAAATTGTAACCATATTTAAAGCGAAATAAACTCAATTGTAGTCAGCATCCTTATAGAAGTCTCTATATACCTCTCTCTGTCTAGACCAAGAGAGACGGGAATACCAATACCGTAACGAGCGCGGAGACTACAGGCGACGGCAAGAGAGGGAAGGCGATAGGAGCGACAGAGACAAGGACAACCGCAGAAACGTACTACAGTATCGACCGCAATATTTATTGAGACAGGTGAGTTTTGTAACCGACTTCAAAAAGGAGAAGGCTTTCAATTCGGTTAGTATATTTTTTTCTTTCTATGTACACCGATTACGCAGAGATTTCTAGTCAGATTAACGTGATTCTAGTTTTGATTTTATTAGCATTATTTTTGTTAATTTGAACTTTTGCCTTTTTCCTGTTTTCAAATAGGTTTTTAGTTTTGATAAAAAAACATTTTTAAGGTTGTTGATATTTGTAACGGAGTAATGACGTTATAGTCACCAAATTTTAACAATGAAATATACAGGGCGTATCTTACATACCCTGCTAAGCCAATATCAAAATTAAAATATATTTTATATAAATAAATAAAATATATTTTTAAATGTACAATTATTTTTAAAACTCTCCATACAAATGCTTCGAAAAGTAAAATAAAATGTATGGGAAATGTCAAAATAAATGTTACAATTTTGTATTATTTATATCACCATAATATTTATATGACTATGGTAATTGGGTAGGTTTCGGATTAGCAGGGTTTGTACTAAACATCTTATATAGATATAGGCTGTAAAAAAATGAGCATTAATAATACACCACTTAATGGGGTGAGTAAGACCCTCAAACTGAACAACTTAAGTATTATATAATAATGATATAAGTGAGTTTAATATGTATACACTGTCTATATCACCAGATGTCGCCCGGGACATGGTGTAGGCGTTCTCCTGGACCTGTGCATCCAGGTATGAATTAATATTATAAATCAATATATCACAGTAAAATTGTGAATACCGCTAGATTATAATCTTCCTAGCTAAATTGTAAACTGTGAAAAATATGAACCGTAACATATTTATCGCATTGTTATACTACCTACGATTCTACAGTAAAATAGAGATAGCACTAGTTTCTTTTTTTCGTATAGAAAGATAAACGATGTACTCATTCATATCAAAATGATCGCATTACTATAATATTAAACATGGCAACATTATTTCACAAAGGCACATTAGCCGCTGTCAGTTGACTTTGTCTAATTAGTCATAGTTAAATTGTGTACATTAGTATACATTGAATTATTAAATTTCCCATACATAACTATTCGTTGAGAAAATTTAAAATAGGTTGTATTTACCTGAACATCATACCAACATAACCTGACCAACAAAAATAATAAATTATTTGATTTGGCATCTAATCGTTGAATAGAAGCCAAATCAGTTTTTAGCTCAATTTATAATATCTTATTCTAAATTAATTATGTTAACATACATCGTAGTATATGTTGACTTTATACTTATAATTAAAAAAAAACACCAAAAAAAATTAAGCTTCCTGGATATGAAGAGAAATGAAATTTGTCTCGCGTTTCAGTTATAAACAATCCTCGGAAACCACACCCTGACACGAGGAACGGGAGACGATAAACGGACAGAAACCAAACATAGCAATAATACTAAACATAGATATATAAAACTGTACGGGTTTTGTGTACCATATATTTATTTGTTTTCGTGCACAACGTAGTCAAGGCTATTGTTGATATTTTTTATTATCACTTGTGTAGTTTAAGAGCTTTCGCAACCAATGGGTATCTAATTCTATTGAAGATATATCACGGACGGACGTGGGTCGAGGGGTCCGTGTTAATGCGCCAGCGCACACTAGAGTACCTCAGTCGCTCCCTCGTGGCTCGAGCGTCCTGGAGACTAAGAGACAGCGGGACACCTCCCCTGGCCAGAGGCGAATCGCCCCTTAAGGCTTGAGGACTCTTCAAGGTTCTCGCCTCCTTAAAATCCTGGTAACGCTGTTGTGGCCATCTGAGACCAACAGCTTTAGTCTGTCCAAAGAGAAAACGGAAACGTACTTTTCCAACACAGCCTTGCTAGTCAAACACGCAGTTGTATACTGTCGGTCTGTTTGTAATATAGAATTCCTTATACCAGCATACATACAGTTCCCCTCTAATTAATCTAATTTTCCTTTGTTCCAATAAATGCTTTGTTTCATAAAGTATATTATATGGTACACAAAATATCGATTTTGATCGCAGTGAATTAATATGGTTCAACAATGAATATAGTTTGTAGTTGACTGGAAATAGACACGCGTATATATGTCACAGCAACTGTCAAGAACGTTTAGCGTATACTCATGGCAGTAGAAAAAAACAGCCACGAAATTACTATGCATCAGCATGTATATGCATGTTTATACAGGGTGGAAGGAATTTCAACTTGAAGCGAAAATCGTCTGTTGCTATCCCACTCTGTCATAAGTGCTGCGGTAGTACACCTTTCACGTTCTTTTTACTGTATACATCAATCGGGATAATATAGTACAGTTATTACAAGAACAATTTACGAGGTGTCTTGGTCGAATAAAGATTGGGTTGGGTATTATAACAATATAATATTTTCACTAGTTCCCACCAATGTTGTTTATATGCTTACCACAATAATCTGATATGATCTGGTGAACATTTGTTTTGTTTGGGGAACAGTTAAATGCAAGCAAAAATACCCTTCAAAAAGGCAAGTTTAGGATTCCAATCTAAACCGCAATGAATTGTCAAAGAAAAAGATACTACGTTTCAGTTACGAATCGAAAACTACTCTTCAATCGATCTGGTAGTTACGTGCATATTTTCTGGTATTCGCTACCATTGTTTAAAATGAAAAAGTCGAAAGTTATAACCACTGCGCCGAGATCTCACTGAACTCGAACTAGTCATTTTTTTTAATTAAAAATTAAAACCATAAGTCTTAGTGATATTTACTAGTTTGTTGTAAATAATTTAGATTATGCGCGGTGGTTGCCGCCTGCGGCCAATGGATATGACTGTAGAATTCTTAAGTTAACTGTTATTGTGCTTGAAGTATTGCAAAGTGGAATGTGTATTCATTTATTTCTTACTTTAGTGTACACTCACAGAAAAATGCCCCAAAACTGATAGGATACGTTACAAGAGGAAAATAGACAGGTCGGTGAAGGTATGATGAAAACTACGAAAGTCAAAACTTTATATATTTTTGACGAGCTTTATATATATATAGTTTTTTTTTATTAAATTCGTAATTTTGAAGTTTGTCATGTGAATAGTATTACGAATCTTGATAGCAATATAATTGTCCACTGGCTGGTTGACGTCAATCGAACTATTAGGACTTACCATAGGATCTTACATTACTTAGTCGCTAACTGACCATAATAAGTTGTTACGCGACGTGGAACTATTACTACCATAATAGTAGATTTTTTTTGTATGGCAACAATAAAGTGATATATAGGTCTGCTTTTAGCTGGTAGCACATTTTAAATAAAAAAAATTAAATACATTATCTCATCTTAGACAAAAAGAATCAGCTATATTGTTTCAGACGTCACCATTGGCATTGGTCCTTTAAAAAGTTGATTTAGATAAAGACAGGTATATCTAAATGTCTAACTGAAACATCACGGGAATATATCTTTAATCAGTTGAGTGATAAATGTAATTCTTTCAGATTAATATACAATGAGCCTTGAGCAGTGTATGTCAAATCTGTGGAGCCGCTTTATACTCCCAGAAGCAATTAAACGTTTATAACCGACCTGTATTGTTCGGATTAAGATATTATAATACACATTTCATTTTGTCTTCCTGGCTTATTGTTAAGTTGTACATTACCTTAAGTTTATAAATACTTTATTATTGTATATGTTTTATTGATTTATAATTATTTAGTGTCCTTTAAGATGGTAATGCTGATGGTATGTGAGTAATATTGAAATGCTTAAGCGATTACAGTGATGACATCAAGATACCATTGGTTTTGTGGAGGCAAAGGTCTATTGTCTCTTATAATTGGGCTCAGTGTTACTCTTAATAAATCTCGTTTTAAATGCATCACATTCTTTCATTATGACTTAGAAAGGGATAGCTGTTAGATTAAAATCAAATCTAATTTCGTTTATACAGATTGTACTTTAGTTTTTCTGCCATAGGCAAACTTCTCCTAGACAAGTAAGTTCAATTTTCAATGTAGTATTTACAAAACTGCCTATATGCCTAAAAAAGTTGTGTTAATCTATGTAACTGTTTTAACCGCCTCTGGTCAAATGGCTGAGATCGTCTACTTCAGATCTAGAGGACGGGATTTCAATTCCCAGTCGGGCAGAGATTTTCTGCTCCGTTTCGTTGGTGGTAGACCTTTCTAAGGTTAGCTACCACAATCTTACCTAAGTCAGCCGCTATAATAATAATAGTGTTAACAGCGTTATTGGTATTCCGGCACTTGGTGGTAAATATAGCCAGTTCCTCTGTGCTTGAGGAATCCGGGTGAAGCTTGTTGCTTACATCTTTGGCCTTATCTTCACTTACCATCAGGTGAGATGAAGGTCACGTAATTAATTATAAAAACCTCGACAGTAATATTGTTTCTCCTAAAGATATCCGTCTCCTAAATTGATCGTAAGCTCTTTGAGGCGCTAATTAGCTCCTAAGCACGATAAAAACAACTTAAGAGAAAAAACACTTTTAATACTATCAATGGAAAGATAACAATCAAAATTGAAACATGGAAAAGTAAAAGAAAACATTTGTAGCAAAAAGGTTGGTATCGGCAACACTCGACAATAATAAAATTGGCTATCCTTTTTCAACACGTTTGTAATGAAAGAGATGTAGTGTAGCTTAAATTTTGGATAAAGATATCGGAAACTGTACCCTTAGACGAATGGAACACCGCTATCAGTGAACTCTCACTACAACTTCTATTTATGCATCGCAATGAGGAGACTGATATTGGTATCCGTATGTTTCTTTTTAAAGTGGATTCGTGATACCACGTGTCTCCACGTTTGTGTCTTCCCAGCGGTGGGAAGTTGATTGGCTCATGATGATTAACAGGAATTGTTATAATACCAGTTTTTTATAATCAAACAGCTATACTTGATGTACTATCGACTGTACTTAACATTGTGATTACAAATTACCAAAAAAAAGGTATGTAGAAATATGTATTTACAATAGCATTGTCTTTGGTAAATTTTGTAATGGTCGGTTTTAATATTCTTACCATAGATAGAAATGATCCAATTCTTAACTTGATTTAAATGTATGGTAATTTGTTAGTGAAACGAAAGTGATTGGAAGCTAGTCAATGTTTTTTCTCCGTCTTGCACATTGGAAAGCATTTAAGGAAGTAAGAGACATCTAATGATTGGTGAAATATTTTTATCTGTGAAAATAATATCATAACTGCTCTCTAAACATTATAGTTAAGAACTAACTGTGATTTTTGAAATATTACTCGCATCTATGTTATATGTTATGATTACTTTTTTATTACGCGGATTGTTTTTGTACTACCGGCAAACAAACTAAATTATAGAACTACCCTCCATATTTCATAGGCCCTGCACATTAATGCGTGGATTGTATACAATGGACGCTATATCATTTGTAACACTGGTAATACAAATATAATGATTAAAGTTCATTTGCAATATCACAGTGTTTATTTTGATATAACGATAATTGTCTAATAATATTGACTGATAGCTTTCATTAAATTTAAATTGTATTATATTTATGTCGGCCCATGAATACATACCTGTTCTTCCAGCTTGAACTAATGCGGTCGATGACTCTGATATACCAGGGATGTATTTGACCTCTTAAGGAAATATATCATTATTTTTAAATGTGTTTTCTAAGATAATATGTTGTTTGAAAGTATCAGTTAATATTAAACGATGATAAATATTTCTTGATGGAAATAGCGTTTGTGTGTCGATTGGAGAAACTGATTTGGGTCTAAAAATTATAATTATCTATATATATATAATTATAATTATATTATAGTTATATATAGAGATTTAATTACTAAATATATGTTTTTTCAGGAATTATCAAAGTTATCAGTAACAAATAGACAGTTAGTGTTACTAAATAATCATTAAATGTTAATGCATAGAAACATGTTTTTGACTTAACAATGTACATAAAAAAATGGTTCTTACAAGAAGAAGAAGAAATTTTAGTTTAAACTGTACATACTGTATGACATGTGTACTAAAATGATTAAGTTGGACAACTACTATTACGAACTATTAAGTTAATGACATTAATTACTTAATAAAAGTGTAAAAAATCTCCGTCTAGCTTTTTAAGAAGAGAAATTCTATAGATCGCAAACAGTGAGTATGAGTGGAATGTGATTTTTTCAATTAATCGATGTCTCCTTCCCATAGAAATGACAGTAGATATGTGATGTTAAAAATTAATATATAGACTATTACTGTCTTTAGATTAAGTGGTTTTCATGGAAATGTATTTCATGGAGTTGATTCAACATTCTAAATCAGTTACTAGGGAGGGTACGTCTACAATTGATATTAATTTAAAACGTGAAGCTGTTTCCAACTCCTTACTTTTTAAGGTCGAAAATTGAATACACCTTTATGTCACGTGATATGCCAGAAGACCTTTTTTAAGTCATAGATAGAACGAGATGCAATGTAATTAAATTAAGTTTTAGATTAATATATTAAAGAAACAATATTAAAGAAAAATATTCACTGACTTAATTAAAATACTAACCAGAATTGTATAAAGTATTGATTTGGTGAACATTTGACTATTTTTAACGTAGTGATTTAAATACATAAATGCAAAAGTTAAATATAACAGATAATCAATATTTTTTTGGTTCGGAACTAAATCAGAGTTTCTTATATATAATTATGATTTTTACTTTTTATATATAATAACATACAGTCGACACACAGCGCTTGAACCAATTTAATTCACAGACGGCTGCGATGCGACTGTCGGCACGGATGAGACCCTTAGTACATAATTTATACCTATTGACGTTTATGATAAACATGTAGAGTATATTGTTGTTAATATTAAAGATTTTAGCCTATATATAGTTGTTTTATTCTGACTTTACACAGGTGAAGAAAACCCTATCTTATAAGGCCAATCCTTAGTAAATAATGAGGTCTTCCTGGTCGAGTGGTACCCCGATCTACTGAGCCAGAGGTCACGGATTCGAATTACAATAGGGCAGATATTTGTATGATGTGTTCTAATATTTGTTCACGAGTCATGTTTATTAAGTATATATCTGATACACCTAAGTCTGTTTTTACACGGTAGATTGGTTCCAGAAGAAGCCGTGTAAAAAAAGACATTGATCTTATACAAAAATGGGTGATTTGTTCCTAATCTCTAAAACCTATTAAAATTAGAGAAAAACATGTTTATTTTATTAAATCAAATATATAATGCTTATTTTCACAAGCATAGTAATTAATGATAAAAAAGATATGCACTCTAATCTTAAAAGTACATACATAAAATTTCAAATCGTGCTAAATGGAATAAAATCGTGTAAAAAAATTAAAAATATTCAATTTTCAAACCGTGTTATATCAAAACCGTGTACAAAAAGACCGTGTAAAAACAGACTTAGGTGTATTTATAAACAAATTATGAAAGTCACAGCCTTGGAAGTTAAAAAACCGAAATATTTTTTAATAAAAATTTATTTAAAATAAAATTACAATTAATAGATTAAAACTAAGTGAGCGATTCGAAGTGAACGAATTTTGGTGGCCATGCGATGACGCGTGGACACGTTCCGCGGCATCAGCTATTCCGTCGACTTACGAAATTGTTATTTTACATTATAGTTAATTAGGATATTGCAAAATTGCAAATCAGCATTCCTAAAGATACTTGCATACGTAATTAACATATTACTTTCTATATTTCTCAGTTATCTAATATACATAACACACGCTCTTAATAATGCTTACTTTTAGCTAAATAATGGATGTGCGAGTGAGAAATATTATTAATTTCAAATATACAGTACAAAGTATCCAACTCGACTAAAACCCCATCACTAGGAAAATTACCTCTTAATGTTTGTGTTCATCGATAGATGGCATTACTACCGCTTATAGTGGTTAACGTAGTTTCTGTATTAAACATCGCTTTTTTTTAATTATTTGGCCTGGTACCTAAGACCTTTAAGCCATATCTTCATTAATGTAGTTTTTATCTTTATTTATGGCTCCAGGATACTGGTGCAATGTAGCCCTTTGCCCCATGGAGTTTTTGGCGACTAATGATAGGCGCCGCTATTTTGTTAATGACTTACGAGAAAATTTTTGAAAATGGAATGCAATGTAAGCGATTATGATAAAATGATACGAAAATGGAATGTTATGATAATGATTACGACGAAATGATAAGGAAAGGAGAATGAAATCATATAATGTTTTTAAATAAATGAACTTACCCTACAAATGAATGAATGGAAATGAAACACTGAAAAATCTCACTTAAGTCACTAATCAACGCTGAAGGATGTATTCCATATGTTGCATGACTTAACGATTCTTTTTGCCATAAAACTACACCAATTTTATGACAAAAACAACACTACAACACAATATATGAAATAAAACACACAGCACCAAACCGCCCCCGCCATTACGCGCCAAAAACTCCAGAGTCTTAAACATCGCTTTTGTATCACATACACAGAGTACTTTGTATTATATAGGTTTAATTTCCTAGATGTAATAGTATTTTTTTTACCTTTAGAATAGGTTGGACGTTTGACTACAATCTGATGGTTAACATGAGGCCTATGATGGTACACGCTCGTCTAGAAGGTGCTTGTTCTCTTGTTCTTATTCATTCTTAATATCAATAATAAGAAATTGCCTAAGCAACATTATATCTTCAACCACGGTGTAGAGAGTGTGAAAGTGAAGATATGGAAAATACTGTATTAGAATTTTTCTTATTTAAATAAAATGTTCGCTTGATGGACTTTTGTTTATTGCAAAAAATATTATAAGACAATCAACGAAAATCAAGTATAAAACTATGATAGTTGCATGAATTATAAATTGTCTATTATATACAGTGTGGAGTTCTTAACACATGGCTATTTACTTTGTGGGTTTCTAGAAAATGCTGCAATTAAAATGACGCCTGAATGTGGCAGCCAAATGTATGTATGTGCGTATGAACAAAATTAATGCAAAATTTGTTCTAGAAACTACTAATTCTGTTTAATTTTTTTTAATAAAAATTTGTAGCGTTTTATAAATTTTTTAAATTTATTTTAAAGTTTAATTATTACTAAAAATTTTGAGTTTTCAGTTTTTTAAATATATATATATATAAATCACAGCAAATGATTGTAAGCAGTAGAGGAGTCCATATGTGAAGATAGCTAGTGAAGCATGCGACATACTGCCCTAGCCACCCTCACCTTGCCGGCCCCAAAAAGTGCTTTTTCACGCCTCTTTTAAAGGAACCCATGTTGTAAGAAGGAGGGAATACGTGTGCTGGTAAGGAATTCCATGCTCTACCTGTGCGACAAAGAAAGGAGTCACAAAATCTCTTAGTCTGATTATTATTCAAACATCTACTATAAATTTAGTTTCGAACTTATAGATAAACGTTTTTCGAGAAATATCATAGAATGTAGTAAATAAACAGTACTAAATAATCAATTAGTTTTATGAAATGATCTTGATATGAACAAAACTAAAAATGTATGATAACAGCGCCATCAAGAGTAACTCAAACTTCTATTAATCGTAAAAGCAACTAAAATGTTTAACTATTTGCCACTTAGTAGTTTACACTTAGATCAATAGATGGCGCTAGTAGCATAGCGCGGTTTCACACAAATGACACAAATATTATCCTTGGTAATTAACAAGCATATACAGGTATAAAAAATTAAAATGTAAAACATCGCAATCGCGAAAAAAAATCAGCTTCTCCAAACAAATAACCAATACGACTGATTTATTCGCAATTGCGATGCTGGACCCATGGAGAAAGATTTTCAGTTCGACGATCTTAATCACTCCTTTATAAGTAATATTGCTAATTTTTCACTTGAAAACAACTTAGCAATTACTCCAAAAAATCATTTCAAATTGGATAACTTCCAATTAAATTAATTTTGACTTTTTAGTGTTTTGAATCCAGTTTATAATTTCGTTTAAAACTTTTTTCACAATTTTGAGTGGTAAGTTTCTAAGGTTAAAGTTGGGTGACCGTCAGTATTATTATTTGCCTGTTTATTGTTGGTTAAAATTAATCTAATTACTTTCGAAAAAAATATGAAACTACGTGCCTATAAGATTTCAACGTTGCCTTCGATTACCCTGGGATCAGATCCTGACTTGATAACTATGAGACCACCTCAGGAGTATGCTCTATACAATAATAAAAGAATTTGTAAATCGGTTCACTATTGACAGAGAATTTAGTTTATTCCCATCTGTCACACTGCTCTGTCGAACAGGAATAAAAATCTGGCCCTCTGTTAACGATGAGAGGACTATTCGAACTGTTTTCACTCTCACGGTTTCCTCTGTACCCCTAGAGTGAGTATCAATCGTATCGAGACGTTTCTATCGTAGTTGCGTTCAGCTGAAAGTCGCTATATATAATAAAAAGCTTCCCATACTAAACAAATGAGGAGATGGCATTGATTAGACAGATACAATTTGATAGCTAACGCCACCAAGGCGGTTCAATTCGATTGGAATTTAGACCAGAGGTACTGTCCTCATATAACTAGTTAGATAAATACAATTACTTCAAATATATATATTTTTTAATTTTAAAAACATTTGTAATCCTACCAATCACGTGACTTTAAATCACAGCTTCATTAGGACAACAATTATGGAATAATATAAATAAATTCTGAAAAATGTAATCAAATTTAAGGTGTATAGTTAATTATAAAAAAAGAAACACTTTTCCCCCAAATCCGTTCCTGCTTCCGCATTGGAAACAACAGTGAGTTGATTAACGTTACCGCCGCTCTGTCCCACTCGCACCTATGGCGTCTGCTACTGACTCGCTTGCACACCACCCTTATGTAGTTATGTACCTATTACTTAAATAAAAATTGCTTGTCTCAGTGTGACTAGTTTGTCGTTTCAACGCCATCTTAAAGATTAAGCGAATGGAGTAGCGAATACTGGGCCACCTTCTGATGGCAAATCTAAATCTAAATATAAGTTTAGTCAGATAATTAAAATTGAGAAAGCTATGAAAAAATCATATGCAAGTTTGTTATCGGGTATGTCGTTGTATATTACAACTACCGCGGCTGCCGAATGTTAAATGGCTTCAAAAATTAAATTATAATGACAGAGAAAGGTCAATAATCGTTGTAATCGTATTTATAAATAATAATACGCACTTAAACAACGTCTTATACACACACACAAACTACGTCTATACAAATTTTTAATTTTGAACGCTATAGACCACATTAAAATTATATTTACAATAAGGGATGTACTCGCCCATAGAGTGGGTATTGGTTGATCTCTGACCAAACTATAATCGTCTTAATGCTGTGTACTAGTTGTCCACTAAAATTTAAAAAATAAAAACTTTTAATTAATTTAAGAGTCTATCTAAAACCTACCATTTAATACGTTCTTTAAGGTACAATATTTAATACACCTTTCTATATTTGTGTCACGTGGTACGATATGACAGCTCACCTTTGATTAAGAATGTTTACTTCAAAATTACTCTTTGCTAAAGCAAAAAAAAATTCAAATTCAAATAAAGAGATTGGAACCTAAAATGTATTTACAATACAGTTGTTGTATGTCGGCTTAATAAGGCTCGAACAATCGCTAAATATGACTAGATCCTTGAAGATCGCGAGAAACGAACGCAAACAGTTTGATTTTGGAATTCGGATTAACTTATAATTATGAAAATGAGTCGACCCGAAAACTTATAAACGGATTGACCCACTTTATTTCTTTCATTTTAGTTTTGTTCGCTTTGATAAAGACGTGGTTGACGTTTGATCCTAGACGAAATCTAAAAAAGTTGAATTCAAAATTGGATGTAACCAATTTTGCAATTATAAGGTTAAGTATGGAATCAATTGACTATCTTCGGACAAAGTGGGAAGTATAGATATAGTTCACCGGGTCTATTACCGAGAATTAATGAATTTTCCATCCTTAGTCCGCGCCTGCTCCCCATCCAATTAGCGATCAGATTAAAGATATGCCCGGGGAGCCATTACCCGGCAAATTAGCCGCCTGACGGCCGGAACGCGCCGCCCGCTCCCGGCCCACCCCCGAAGCAGCACGAGCGATGATCTGAAGCGATTTTAAATATATATTTTTTCCTTTATTTTAATACAAAGTAAACGAACTGTAAAGTAGTTAGCTGACTTATCTTAAGTGTGGAATTTTGATGTCCATACACTAGTGCGTTTATTTGACCTTAAAAATATATTAAATCTTTTTGTTTAGGAAAGTCTCGTTGGACGCATGATATTTGCCTATCTATATCTGTCTAGCTAACTGGCTCATTTCATTATGTTAACCCCACCAATCAACCAGTTCCTTCCCGACGCTTGACTGACTGACATTGATACCCGCGGTGTGCGCCACGTCGCCCTCGTTGTCCCGTTTTCTGTGCCCATCAGTGCTATCCTAGTGCCATCAGTGTTGTGCCTACCAAGTGAGACCCGGGATACACCTACATACCTGTATCGGCGAGGGTAACGTACCTAGATATACCTACCTATACAATAAACTAACTTAGCCCAGCACCTTCTAAAAACTTTTATATACCATTTTAATGTCAAAAATACTGTTTACATGTTAAAGCCAATATGTTTAATCTGGGTATTAGGAGCTTTACCACCCACTGCGGCGGGCCGCTCGCTCGGTTCGACTTTTCGGTCTCAATTCTGACTTAATCCAACCTATGACATTATCATTAATTTTTCCACAGGCTAATTCAAATCCAAACTTATAATGACCTAGTTGGTTGGTAGTGGAGCTTTTTCTAATTCCGTCTGGCTACCTACCACTATCTTGTTATAACATTATGTTAACAGCATTTTTATGTTCCAGCAGTTGGAAGTAAGATAGCCAGTTCTTCTGTGGTTGTTGCTATCTTTGACCTGATCTTACCATCAGGTAAGATAGGGCCAAGGGTTAATCCCATTCAGATTTTTTTTTAAATCCTAATTACCCAGCTATGTTGCTCCACTTTTTCAAAAATAGCGTCCATTTTATCCGTAACACGGCGACCAGAGCGAGGTGCATCTTTGACATCAAAATTCCTGAATTGAAAACTTTGTGCTACTCTTACTGACACTGCATTAGGTTCATAAACGTCACAATTTTTTTCGCGGCTTGCGTTGCATTTTTTCCTTTTTTGTAATAATATTTTAAAATTTATCTAATTTCTTGATGCGATTCGCTCATTTTGACAGAAAGAAAAACAAATGACAAATAGTGGGAACAAAATTTCCTAATTTGATTCTTTTTTGAAATGTTACCTTTTTAATATCATGAAAACCAGCCAGTTACAAATAGTACAGCCAAAGATATTTTATTACAAGTTTATACATACTATATGCCAAAAGACTTTTTCCCCGATCTAGTATATTATATATATTTGTTTGCATATTAATTAAATTTATTACATATCTGAAGCGTAAGTCCCTAAGTCTCTCTTGGTGATTTCGTTTAATGCAAGAAAGATATTGAAGCATTTTTTACACATCTATAATGACCTCTGACAGTTTTCTTCTAACATGTACCATAAACAATCGCTCTCCGTTTCATTCCCGCCTAATTGTTTTAATCGCGCCTCCTTACTCTATGTATTGTTGCGCGATTCCCTTATATAATCTATGTAACGAGTCGCTCTGTGGTCGCCCCAGCCAAATTACGCGCGCAAACACGGAGAATATTAAGTTTTGCAAGAATCATGGATTTTCGTTTTAAAGTATACACAGATACACTTTAAATCCACTGCGATTTCCAGTGTATCATAAGTAAAACTTGGAGAACTAGTAATCTTGAAGACGAGTCTTCTGGCGTTCACGAGAATGATATTGACTGCGAAAATGATACCATAATGAAACAATCTAACTACATTATTGTTCACAATATACAGAGCACAATCACCAAAATATATTTAAGACATAATTAGTGTTTTTTTTTTTTAATGGTTTAAAGAGAACTTAATATAAATTTATTTATTTATTTTTATTTTTTGGGACAAAAATAGGCATACATACATAAAAAAAGTAAACGATAATGGCTACCTTAGTTTAAAATAAAACTGTGTCGCAGACATTAACGCCCACATCCAGTAAAAAGAAAACAACTATTTCGTTAAGATATCTAGAAGACAGTAGAAAGACAGTTTAGGGATAACGGTATAAGATTGATTTTGGCGCAATATTTCATCGTTGAAAAACAAAATTTGATATTGGACCTATTTTGATGAGAGCAAGTCGATGTTCCTAAAGATTTGGACAGTAAGACACTGTATCGTGCTGCACTGCTGCTGCTGATGAAGGTTAAGTTACAATTTCAATCGAATTTTACCGTCTCGTGTTTGTCGTCAGCTGACAAATTGTATGATAACTACAGCAACGTCTCTTAGGAAACGATTGTTTATATATTGATTAGTCAGCCAAACGCAATTATACAACCCAATTTCTTGATACGATGGAACTTACAAGAAGGTTTTTGAGTCTGTGTTATCAATAGCCAGCCGTAGAAAGTAAACATAAATAATGTATTTTATATTATTTATTGGTAGATATTATAATTAATTACCAGAAGTCAGTATTTCATCTCATAATTAGTCCACTCTCCGATCGCTAACATTAAGGGTACTGAAGTCATTTGATTGACGTGTCAAAACTTCAACTGTATAATAAACAGCTTTGAAGAACTTTATTTGTTAAATTCAATCCAGCCCCTATAAGTTCAGATCAGCGCTATCACTTATTTGTTATTGGCGTATTCTTTTGGAAATAAAGGTTCACAGAAAATACCTGAGCTACTGTTTAATTTAAAAGATTTTCCTCGTTATAAGTACTGTAAAAAAGACTCATTTCGTATGAGATTTTATTTCATCTTTGGCACATTTTTAATAAATTATATGGCCCTGGTGCCATGACAACTCTACGGCGTAAGGCGCGCAATTACCAACAAAAATAAAACGTCATATTGCGTCAATATTATAAATCACGATAACATTCTTGTGAATTGCTTTGGCAGAACCCAGGACACCACCTTAAAGGACAAAGAAGTTACCGAGGAATTTCAGTGGGTATTCTAAAATACCACTGATCAGGCACTGGGTTAGCTCCACACACACCCGCCTTGTAGCCATGTGCGGATGCCATTCTACCCTATATGTCTCTTGATAACGAGAACTAACAAAATAAAACAATATAAAGTGATCAGAAGGTTTATTTACTAACACTTAGAGTCACTTAACGTCAATTAGCGTCCATAGATAACCACAGATAAAGGTAAAAGCTATTGTTACTAACTTATTTACCTTGTTTGTGCTACTGAAAACATTGTATAAGTAATAGATAGTTGCAGATAAGGGGATTTTACAAGGGTTCTGGTAAGCTTTTGATTAGTCCCGTACAATAAATAGTATTTGACAACGAAAATAAGCTTCAAATCAAACCTTGATTTCATGATTTCTTGTCAAATTTGTCAACTAGATTCTCTCTGAAATTGTAAAACTAGTCTCTACATCTTATATCGTGAGCGAATCTTTTAAAAAACATTTATAACCGACTGTTAGTTCGATTAAACTCATATTTTACTAGTCGACCCAGTGAACTATGTGTCTACAAATCACCACTATCGCCATCTATTGAAAGAAACTTGAAGTAACGATGGAAAAAAGGTAGCTCGCTTATTTACATATTTAACAATTGGAATTCCTTACCAGCTCGCGTATTCCCTCCTTACAACATGGGGTCCTTTAAAAGAGGCGTGAAAAGGCACTTTTTGGGCCGACAAGGTGAGGCTAGGGCAGTATGTCGCATGCTTCACTAGCTATCTTCACATATGGACTCTACTGCTTATCATCAGGTGGTGTCGAGTCATTTGCTGAGCTTTATATAAAAAAATTAATAAAGGAGAAAATGTTTATTTCTAATACTACAAAATCATTGAAATACATATATACCAAACACTTAACAACATTTCAAGAATAATGAGAATTAATGTTAGACTTGGTGATTAAAATTTGAAATACATTTTATTTCATCGAAGTAAACCAGCCCAAGCATATAATTTGTACTATGCCTATGGTTGCGATAATAAATATTTTGTAAATAGTTTTGTTAAAAATAACTTCTTTTTTTTCAATTATTTGCCCTGGTAACTAAGACCTTTAAGCCATATCTTCATTAATGTAGTTTTTATCTTTATTTATGGCTCCAGGATACTGGTGCAATGTAGCCCTTTGCCCCAAGGAGTTTTTGGCGACTAATGGTAGGCCCCGCTATTTTGTTAATGACTTACGAGAAAATTTTTGAAAATTGAATCAATGTAAGCGATTATGATAAAATGATACGAAAATGGAATGTTATGATAATGATTACAAGTAAATGAGAATGAAATCATAAAGTATTGTTAAATAAATGAACTTACCCTACAAAAGAATGAATTCCCTCCAGGAATGCCATACTGAAAAATCTCATGTAAATCACTAATCAACGCCGAATGATGTATTCCATATGTTGCACGATTAAATGATCCTTTTTGTCATAAGACTACACCAATTTCATGACAAAAACAACACTACAACACAAAATATGAAATAAAATATACACCATCCAACCGACAGAAAAGTTCACTTATAGAAATCCTGGCGGAGTTATCATGCGTCGGGTTGTTACGTTCTTGTATTATGGTTGAACGAAGCGATGGCTTATTCATGCGTCATGCCTGTGAACAGGTGCTGTTAACGGGTTCCCTTTATGTATTCCTGAATCATATTTAGTTTTAAAGATAAAAATTTGTGGCCACTATAATTTGCTTCTCTGCACTTATTTATTATATTTTGCAATATTTAAAAATATATTTTTTAATGCACTGTAAAACAAAACATGTATATGTTTATAATACTAATACATAATGACATAATTGATTTGTAAATGTCAATATAAATACTAAAGGCTGAGAGTTTCTTGCGCCGCTTCTTCTCTGCAGCTACTAATTCGTCGAAGCGGTAGTAGGGTTGATTGGGAATATGCATACTAGTGTTATTTTTAATTTTAAAATAAGTATTATTTTAAAATTAAAACTAACAATTTATTTAGTCCATATTTAAATACTATAACTGGGACAATTAGTAAATGCCCGGTTGATACCTAGTAAAATTATGACTATTGCCTTTATAATTATATTTATTTGTTTTCTCATACATATTCCCTGTTGTGACGATTTAAAAGAGCTTAGTAAATAAGTCTATTTAAATAAAGTTATTTTTGACTTTGACTTTGACTTTTGACTTTGACTTTGACTTAAATTTATACCTATATCTACAGCTGTATGGCACAGTATAAAAAATAGTAAATGGCTATACAATTGTCCATGTTTACAATAATATGTGTAAGCAAATAAAATTAATAAACCTATTTGACTTTTGTTTAAGAATTGTTTAGTTTATCCGACTTCAAACAAGGAGGAGGTCTTATTTTCAACTGTATATTATTTTATGTTTGTTCACCGATTTGTCTGTCAATTGTGATACGATTATCAAAATTATTTTTTTTATTCAATAGAGTAGATATAATCCTGAAGTAGTTCCATAGTCATCAAGACAGGATCAGAGCTTTGAAAATTTGGATCCCATCAATGATGTGATCCCTGGGAATCGAGGGGAACCTTCAAATTTTATGAGAACGTATTACGTGTTTCATATTTTTAACCGACTTCTTTCTATAGCTATTCGAGTCTTTTTTACCCAAGTCAACAATACTAATGGAAGAAGTAAGTTAACTTAAAACCGACTAAAAATCACTAAAACGACAAAAATATTTAATTTCAGAAATTATCCAATTTTTCGGAGTGTGTGCTAAGTTATTTCCATAAACAATATAAAACGAAGCTCCGACTACAAAAAAACAATTTTAAACAGAAATTCTTAATTGAATTATTTGCCTTTTTAGTATTTTCAAGAAATAATTAACTTAATACAAGATATCAAAGAAGTATCAAATTTAATATTTAAAACATGGTATTTACAATCTATTAATAGAATAAAAAATATAGTAGTAATCAAGAAGAGAAAACAAAAAGCGATCGCCGATCTCGGCTTTCTTCTAAAATGTCACACGCCGCTCAATACTTCAAGGAGGCGGCATGTCTCCCGCTACGAAACCTCCTTGCAATTTTTGCGCGTGAACAGTTATGTTTAACGTCATATTGTTACGCTAATACATTTCCTTTAAAACAAATTGTAAATGATCTTTGTACTTAGTTCGCAATAAACCGGCGAAGTGAACAGTTGTTATTTTATTTAACACACACATACAAGCAATCATAGACCTTAATTACAATAACAGAAGTCGATTACTTGTTTAGTTTAAAGATTTTTTTAAAACAATTAATGTGGAAGTCATAAGTCGAATTCTTTTCAGTATTTTAATTATATTCTTCGGTATTGACTTCCGTAAGGGTATGTAAAGTGAAATATGTAAATGACTATGACCTTAAAACAAAGTTAACCTGTAAATCGAGCGCTCGCCGATCGAATCCTCGGTCACTAAATCAATAACCGAGATGGTGGGAACAACTTAATTATCTGTAGCCCTGTTTACACATGTCACTCGCTTTATAACACACACATATTAAAAAATGAACATGTTTGTGCGTGTTACCTTATCAATATATTGATACGGGGCTTATACTATCAATAAATGCAACTTATAAAATAGCGGTGGATTGAAATTTATGAAAGATTTTTTATTGATAGTGTTGGAGAAATAAAAATTATTTTAATAAGACTAATAAACAAGACAAGCATCAATAAAAAGAATATGAAATGTAACAAAATTTAAATATTAAAACAATACAATAAACGGCCAGTGTATCGGCAACAGATAGAGAAACAGTGCAAATTGCAGAAATACAATATTTCTGTTCACGCGTTCAACTTGCAAGGAGGCTTCATAGCGAGAGACATGACATCCGTCGCGCTATACCAGGTACAGATACGTACCTGGGCGCTTCTCTCCTCATCTGAGCCGAGGTCCGAGCCTTTAGAGGCGCCCTCAGGTTTGTCGCTCCCTCATAGCTCGAGCGCCCTGGAGAATCTAAGAGACAGCGGGACACCTCCCCCGGAGGTGATGCCTGTCGATTAGAACTCCTCCAAAGGCGAATCGCCCCTTAAGGCTTGAGGACTCTCCAAGATTCTCGCCTCCTTAAAACCCCGGTAAAGGCCATCTGCGGCCAACAGTATTAGTCAGTCCAAAAAAAGAAAAAAAAAGCGAGAGACATGCCGCCTCCTTGAAGTATGGTAGAGCGGCGTGTGACTGTTTTAGAATAAAGCCGAGATCGGCGATCGTCTTTTGTGTCTTTTCTTCTTGTTGACTACATATCTTTTTAATCTATTGTATTATTGTTCGCACGAACAATTTCCTTATATATTTAATTATCATATTGACGAGTACAAACTTTATTCGTTCTTGTCATTAAAATAAAAAAATATTGAATTAAGTAAGCACGGTAAATTTATATTGTAATTAGTTATTGTTAACTTTTTTATTGTATTATTTTATTTTAGTAGGATTTATACGTGAAATTATAGTAATATCTTGTAATTATGTTGTCATTGCCAGTATATGAGCTTTCAGCTAAAGTATTCGTCTTCGCAGCGGTAGGGTTTAAATAAAAAACTTAACGTAGTATGATTTTCTTTGATTAAAGAAATATCTAGACCTTATATAGCTCATTAGCCGGACGAATCTAATGTACGGTACTGGTATGGTAACCAACTTAATTTGGTAATTTCATAGCAGGGGCAAGCATGTCTTTCCGAATATGAATTAAGATTTCTTATAGATATAAGCAGTACCTTTGTACAATTCTCTAATATTCTGTTGTGTCTTTTTAATTGTCTTTGTGTACATAAATTGTTATATAAATAAATAAATGAAAAGATTTAAGTTTAATAGTACTCTCTCAGTATAATACCACTAAAAGAAGACAGATCCATACAGATTTAGTTCGTGCACAACGAATTCGGGGCCATGGTGGATATTGCAGATAAACAGACGCTGAGGTGTTCATCGCCTACACATTATCATCATAATATCGTGATAATGAGATATTATGATGACACCCAGCGTGGATTGGTGTGTCAAAGTGGTTCTAGTAACATTCAGGACCAACTACTCTACTAATATTAAGAACTTGGCATAACTAATATTGTTTGACCCATCCCGGGACCAACCATGGGGAAAGTTGCTTTGTTTTTGAAACGGAGATGCTGAAAACAAATTGTTATAAATGCCAATATGGATTCTATTAGTTTTATGATAACATAACTTTGTTGTTTCCTAATACAGGTACAACTAACGCCAAACTATTTCTTAATCGTAATATACATTATCTTAGATGAGAAATTCTATTTTTGTTGTCAAGTTTCATCATTCAACATTCATTTGATAAACACCTGATAACTGTTCTAAAAAGCAAATAATTCTCACTTAAATTGACATTATCTGACAGCTGTCAAATCGGCCATGTTTGCTGGCTGTCACATGTCAAGACTAATCGTGGACGAAATTACGTAGTGATTCACGATGATAATTTAATGTTGGCGATTTGATAATGTTGTCGATTTTAAAAGAATGAACGAACTAAATAGAAGATTCCAGAAGGTTGTACTCCAACTCGAAAATCGGCAAATTACAGTATTTAAAAAACGGACCTTCTGGTACCTTTTTTTTTTTTTTTTTTTACGTCAGAAAATCCTTTATGGATACCCAGGAAGAAACGGTGGGGCTTGCCCCCTGGGTTATGTGGGAGTCGCCGGCATACCCACTAAAAACTGACGATACCCATCTTACCACATAAGTGCGGCGCGGCCGAGATAGCTCGTCGCACACTTCTCAGGTCGCGCACTGTGGTCGTCCTTTCGGACTCGTCTTAGAACCTTCTGGTACCTACAAGGTTCTCCCAAGTCCTCCAAATTGTGAGAATATTGATGATTAATTTAGTTGGCGTCCCACATCGATTCGGGCCGCCTCCCAAGCCAAGTCAAGCCGAATTAATGAAAGATCCCTTTAAGTTGAAATATCATTATCACAGCTTTTATAATTTTCAATATTTTTCACATCATTCTAAACAGTCTCACCGTCGCTATCACGATCTAAAAAGAGAACCTTCAACACCCATACTTCTAGTACCATTCTCTTCTCTTCTCTTGTTGACAATTGACTTCTATTGGTTCTAAAATAAGGAAAGAAAATTCCAACAGTATAGATCGCAGTGTATAATTCGACAAGCTAAAAAGAATGATGTGACATAAAAATAGAAAACAATATTATTAGAAAAAATATATGTCATAAACAATGCAGCCAGGGTGTTGTATATTATAAAGTTATATTATAAAAAGGTTTGGTCTAACACCTCCCCGTAATATAAACACCCTGTATATATACACCACTATATACAGTAAATGCATTATCAAAAGTACACTAACAACCACAAAACTTACATCTATATAAACACACACTTTAACACTATTTATACACAACTCAAATCACTCAAAAAATAAAACGTCCGCGTCCTAGAGTAAGTTTAAACTAAACCTAAACATTTTACAAATTTTACATGTTTAATATTTGGTAAACTCTTAGTAAGGACATCGGCGATCATATTACCAGTAGGAATGTACTCAGCAATTATTTCATTACTGGTGATAGAATTTCGAATGAAATGATGCCTAACGTCAATGTGTTTGGTGCGCGAATGATGAGTGTTGTTTTTGGTGAGTTGAAGTGCGCTTTGATTGTCGCAGTACAGCGTGATTGGTTTGCTGTATTGAAAAATATCCTTTACCAAATATTTCAGATATATGGCCTCTTTGCAAGCTTCGCTGAGTGCCATATATTCTGCTTCGGTGGTAGAAAGTGCGACAGTGCGTTGCTTACGTGATTCCCAGGATATGGCTGAGCCACTGAGCATAAACACAAAGCCAGTGTAGGATCTGCGGTCTACGAGGTTAGACCCATAGTCTGCATCAGCATATCCCACAATATCGCTTGTCGACTTTGTGTATTTGAGCTCTTTGGTTTTAGTTGCCTTAAGATACCTGAGTACCCGTTTAGCAGCTCTCCAGTGTACCTCCCCATAATGTGCATTAAATTGGCTAAGGACAGATACGGCGTGAGATATGTCCGGCCTAGTGCCAATAGAAATGTACATTAGAGATCCAATGAGCTGCTGATACGGTAAATCCAATTTCTCATCGTCTTTATTGGGTAAAATTAATTTGAGACCAGCTTCCAAAGGCGTTGACACTGATATGGCTTTGCTCAAATTGAATTTATCAACAAGTTTGTCAATATAGTTTGTTTATTAAAGTCTTGTCGGACGCATGATATTTGCCTACCTATATCTGCCTAGCTACCTGACCCGCTCTTTTCATTACGTTAACACCCACCAATCAAACAGTTCCTTCCCGACGCTTGACTGACTGACATAAGTTTCCGCGGTGTTCGCCACGTTGCCCTCGTTGTATCGTTTTCTGTGCCCATCAGTGCTTTCCTAGTGCCATCAGTGTTGTGCCTACCAAGTGAGACCCGGGATCCACCTACATACCTGTATCGGCGAGAGGGTAACGTACCTAGACATACCTAACTATACAACAAACTAACTTAGCCCAGCACCTTCCCTAAACATTTTGGTAGCAGAGCGTGGTTTTTAAAACGTCCTCTTTTTCTAATTTAATTATTTTTTAATATTAAGAAATATATATTTTGATATTTATTATCAAATACCTTTAAATTTTGGCCCACTTTTACTTAATTACCAATTAAAGTGTCAAAAATATTAATATTATTCCAAAATTATTCATTATAAACCCTTTCATAATCATTTTAATGTTTAAAATCATTAATTCGCCTATTATTTAAAATAAAATTAATTACGTAACTTGTTTACGAGTTAAGTGTTACCTAGCCGTCCGCTCGGAATTCTTTTGTTCTCTGAGCGACCCATCGCTGCGCCCGGCATCTAGTTAACGTATAGATTCCCGCGTGTTTACGAATTGCGAATTATTTCCTTTCCTTCCCTTTATTCGAAACCTAGTTTTTGTTAATTAGCTTTGTGAACATGTCGGTTGGAAACGATACCGTAAAGGCATTCCTATACACGGAAACAGCAGAGTACCGTGAAGCTATTGGTGTCGTTCGTTTTATAGGTCAGTGGATCGACGACACACACCAAGCCTTGGATACCTTTCCTCCTGCCAAGTTACGCATGCGTTTGGGTGACTTGAGCTCCCATCAGGCGCAGTTCAATGGTGCCTGTTCCCGTCTCCTAGGCGGTCTCGATCCTACTATTGACGAGCAAGATTACTCGTATGTTAAGCATAAAATGCGAATAGTGCAAAACAAAATAGATGACCTCAAAGTGAAAGCGGACGAGTTGATGCCCACCTTTCACCCTGAGCCGTCCGCCACTAGTACTCCTACTAAGACGCCTAGGACATCCCAATTCACCTCCCCAACGAGTAAGCTTCCTGTCCTCCCTATCCCCCGGTTTGATGGTCGTCCTGATAGCTGGATCAGTTTTATCGACCAGTTTGACAGCGTTGTAGATAACCAACCTGACCTCACCCCTACTCTTAAGTTACACTACCTAGTAGGCGCGCTGTCAGACGAACCCAGGCGGCTGATCCAACACCTCAAAATTGAAGGTGGGAATTATACCACAGCCCGTGACCTCCTTAAGCGTAGGTATCACAACTTACGCGTCCTAGCCGATACCCACTTGGCCCAAATAATAAACCTTCCGAACATTAGTTCCAAATTGGGTGGCCTAAGGGTATCCTTCCTCAACCCACTCCTATCGTCATACCGGTGCTTAGAGCGTCTAGAACTACCCGTAACTCACTGGTCATACATGCTAGTTCACATTTGTCTGACTAAATGGCCTTCAGACCTAAAATCCCGATTTGAGCGCCGGTATGGTGACAATCCCGAGTCCCTTCCTACATTCGACCACCTAATTTCCTTCCTAGAGGACGAGTGTAGGCATTATGATAATGTAGGTAATGCCGACATTGTTGATAATTCCCTCCAGGCAACCCACACTGTTCGTCCAACACCTAAACCTAGACTTCGTTCCCCACCTACTCCTAGAGCATATGTGGTAGTAACTCCTACACCTAATCCTACGTGCTTTAAGTGCAACAGCACAAAACACTATCTGCGGGAGTGCCCCGACTTTCATCGCCTACCTGTTCGCGATAGAACCAGTTATGTAAGAGAGGCCCGCTTGTGTTATAGGTGTTTAGATAAGCACTCCTTATCTACCTGCCGTCGTAACTATCGTTGTGGTATATGCCATCGTTCCTCCCATCACACGATGTTGTGTTACGATAGCATTCCTTCCCCGTGTGAAAGAACTGTATCCTTTCGTGACGTAGTGACAAGGTCGTCACCTCCCCGTATGGGCGGGCGATATTCGCCTCCTCGTATGAATATGCGATCACCACCTCACACGAACTCACATGTCACCCAGCATCACTACGTCCATTCCCGTGACTCACCTCGTCCTACAACTCCTCCCCGCAGTAGACCCATGTACTCCCCCCCTCCTGTCCAAGTCCGAAGGACAAGTACGGCTGATGATAGGCCTCATCGCCGAGACTATAGCCCACGGACTAGTCGGAGTCCGAGACGTTGACTAGACTCCGACTCCCTCTCCCTCTCCCCGCCCGCTTCTACTAGAATTCCGTCAAACTCCCTAGTGCTTTTACCTACTGCCCTTATACATATCAGGACCTCCTATGGTTACTATGTAGAAGCTCGTGCATTATGTGACACGGGAGCCCAGGGCTGCCTCCTTACCACTGATTTAGTCGTTGATCAATTGAACCTCCCTGTCACCCCATCCTTTGTACCTGTACGCGGTATAGGTAATGTGCAGTCTGTACATTCCCGAGGTACTGTCTCCCTACATTTCAAGCCCGTTCATTCCTCCTATCCCGAGATCTCAACTACCGCAATGGTCGTGGATGTCATTGCTGGTACTCATCCTGAGATTGATCTACCCAAGTCCTTAGTCAATTCTACTGCACACTTACCTTTAGCGGATCCCTTATTTCACAGACCTAGTCCTATAAATGTCCTCCTGGGTGCCGATGTCATAGGATCCCTCTTAAAACCTGAGTTCCTTAAGTATCCTAGTGGTCTTACAGCCTTGTCTACCATCTTCGGGTTTGTATTGTCTGGTCCGATCTCAGGCTTCTCCCACGAGGTTGACGCACCCATGACTGGTGTATCCCTGTCACAGATCGTGGAGAAGTTCTGGAAAACAGAGGAAGCCCCCCAGATAGACATACCTAACCCATTAGACCAAGACTGTGAGACACTCTTTCATACCACTACTACTCGCGAGCGCGATGGTAGATTTATGGTTAGATTACCCTTCCTCCAGAATAGACCCTCCCTTGGTGATTCCCGAACCCGAGCCCTACAACGATTCTCTAACTTGGAGAAGCGTTTTAAGGCTAATCCTGACTTCCGTGATAAGTACGTGTCATTTATGCGTGAATATCTAGACCTCCAACACATGTCTTTGTCTACCTTTGACCCATCCCGAGAACATTATTATATTCCTCACAATGGTGTGTTCAAGAGTACCGGGGACAAGATACGTGTTGTGTTCGATGGTAGCAGCCCTACTTCCACTAGTGTTTCCCTTAACCAATGCCTACATACAGGTCCTAAACTCCAGCGTGACATCACCCATATCCTACTTAACTTCCGCAGACACGAAGTTGTGTTTGTAACCGACATCCGGATGATGTTCCGTATGACCTGGGTCCATCCTGATGACAGGCGGTACCAGCTAGTGCTCTGGCGTGAAGATCCTTCCTTCCCTCTCCTCACATATGAACTGAACACCAATACCTATGGACTCCGCTCTAGTCCCTTCGTTGCGATCCGTGCCCTCCTTGAGCTTGCCGAGAGAGAGAGAGCTTCCTTTCCCAACGCTGCGAGAGTTCTGGAAAGTGACATCTACGTTGATGACTGCCTGACTGGAACCCACTCCATTGAGTCAGCTCACCTACTCAAAACTGAACTTGAGGGTATTATGGCATCTGGTGGGTATGAACTACGAAAGTGGATTACCAACAGACCTGAGCTCCTTAAAGACATGCCCCTAGAGCACCTGCAGCTTCCTTATTCTTTCCAAGACTCCTCAAATCCTCAAACCATTGCTGTCCTTGGTGTTCAGTACAACCCCAGTAGTGATTGTTTTTCATATAACCTTACCTCGACCGGCAAGGAAGAAGTGATTACCAAGCGAAAAGTTCTATCCTTAATCGCCCGAATATATGACCCTTGCGGCTGGATAGCTCCCGTAGTGTTTTTAGCTAAGGAGTTTATCC